>CM038641.1:33038563-33191063 GCA_021554675.1 Leuciscus idus | reverse complement strand
CAAACGGAATGAGAACAAGTAAAAAAAAAAAAAAAAGATTAAATGTTTCAACATGCAAACCACAAAATGTACTAAAGCGTTTAGACTTTTCCTCAGATTTAACTGTGCTCAAAGCGCATGCGCGTGAAGGTGGGCGGAGCCTGGACATATTTCCCCACTCGCTGTTGAACTCTGGGAAATGTAGTTTACGTCATCATTGTGTGTTCCATCGTCCCAGTGACGATATAACGCGGGTGTCATGTTCAAAACATACAAGTCCCGAGTATCTTTGCGATTAAAGTATCGCAGAGACGTTTTCCCCCGATTTCACCATCCAATAGGGAACGAGCGGGGCGGTTAGTGCGCGCGCAGCAGCCAATGAGCGCGCGCGGTGTCCACAGTGGGCGGTTTGTGTGTATCCTTCAGTCCGTCACAGACGCGAAGAGGAGGAGGATTAACACAGAGAAAACGAGTGCGATTGCGGAGCTATTTCGTCGGATTCGCATCCCGACACCTTTCCCTACATATTCGGACGACGTTTCCAGCATTGATCGTCGATGATTTCCCTCGATTGTCCAATGGATTACTAATTTAACGGAGGAACATCGCGATCCGTCAGATACATCAGGTAGGACATTATGTTGACCAGATAAAGTCTTAATGGAGACGGAGATCGAAAGAAAACTACGCTGCGTCGAGCTTCAACGTTTAACTAAATGATCACTTGTTAACATTATTCACGCGAGTGCATTTGAATCGTTTACTTCTATTTTGACAGCGAGATTTAAAGCGCTGTCGATTCAGAGGTTTTGTTAACCTTGTTTTCTCGCTGGCTGGAAGGTTTACGGCGTAAATAGTGCATCTAGACAGCGGGAGACTTTTTGTTCGCCTTTATTAGTTTGTTAATAGTCGATGTAGCAGACTGGGCAACTTCGGGCTTCACTTGTATCGCCGTCAGCAGATGTTGTGTTGGAATTCGCGAAAAGACTTGAACACTTTCTTTTTTGGCTGCTCGGCATCAAATAAGCTCATGGGGGGGAAACACTGCCTTGCTGGATCCCTTACGTAAGGCTTTGTGCGATCGAAAGAGTTATTAAGACTAAAAGCGTTAAAATCTCTGAGTGCATGAATTGGGATTATGTGCACAATAATCGTAGCGAATTGGAATCGTTCACGCGCTCTTTAAAAACTCTCGCGCACGATCTCTTCGAATGAATCAACAATCTTGCAGTTTTCAATCCCGAACGTTCGATCATCGCCGTATCGCCTATTTTCTGGGAATTATGTGTTTATTACGAGCTCTAACCTTTCTAAGGATTATCCTCGTCGATCTACGGACCTTTTTTGAGCGTGAGCAGAAATGGCTGGCGACGAGGAAGGCTAGTTTTCCAGCAAGCAGATTTCCATCTCTTACCGTCGGGTAGTTGTCAAGCTAATTGTTATATTTGTCATGATAATCGGTTGTGTTTCGACGGTTAGTCGGAACGCGACAGTTATTGTTTGAACTGACATTGTCGTTAGGCTCACGCGCAGCGACGCATTTGTTTTCCATTCAGTTGATGTCGAAAGAAAACAAGTCCGATTTCCCCCCGATCGCAAGCAAGTTGTACAAACCCTGTTTTGGCTTGACCTTGTACGGAAAGCTATTAGATCGTTCATTGTGTTACACATAAACCCGTCAGCATTTTGTTAGCCGAGCTTTGTCGCCTCCACGAAAGCTGTCTCGTGTCAGTTTCTTTGTGATTTAGCGAACTGTCTAGTTTTCTCTCCATTCGGCTTTATTCGATATATAGCAATGTCGCTGTCGTCCCACTTCATGAAGTCAACAACACGGCTTGCAGTATTAAAGAGTGGGGGCGACAGATTCCGTTCCCTTTGTATGTTCAAACCTGGTCTGAACGTCGCAATGATAAGAATGTCGATGTCAAGCGACTGCAGTTGTGTGTGGCTCAGAAATGGCGTCATAATGCTGTAGCGCAGTCGACATTATACGTGCACACACATACGGACTAACTGTAAAGCTACCTCACTCGTTTAACTTTCTCTAGTAGTTTAACTCTAGTTGTTTTACTCAATTGTAATGCTGACGGCTCAACTCCGTTCGCCTGTAGAAGCGCTTCTGTGGTAAAAAAAAAAAATGAATTAATAAAATCACGTTGATTTCGAAGTGACACGCGGTCATTATATAAACGGCTGAAACACTTATGGCTTAAGGGTTTTTTAAGCAACTACCACAAATAAAATGTCCGCTTTATCACTGAATATGTGTCTTTACAAATCACAACTCTCTGTGACAGCCACGGGCTCTGTAAACAGCTAAAGGAGTCAGGGGAGCGGTCCGTCCTGGTCTTAGCCAATAAGAAACGTGCTTTGTCCGTCAATCATTTTGTGCTGACATTGCTGGCATGTATGTGGAGGGCGGGGTTTCGTTGAGAGGGCGGGGTTTTGATGGGAGGGGGGTGTTAATTCAGTGACCAAGTGTGTTGGAAGTTAGCAAATAGCCTGACATCGTTTACAGCACTTTTAAACCGTAAAGGGTTATTTCACACGAAAATGGAAATTATCCCATAAATTACTCACTCTCAAGCTATTCTAGGTGTATATGACATGATATATGTATATGGCTATTCCAAGCTTTATAATGGGAGTGAATGGTACCCAAAAAAGGGTCATCCATCCATCATAAAAGTAATCCATTTTGACTCCAGGGGTTAATAAAGGCCTTCTGAAGCGATGCGTTTTTGTACGAAAATGTCCATATTTATAACTTTATGAACTATAATCACTAGCTTCCGGTAATGGCCGAACACAAGTCTAGTTCTGGCGGAAGAGTGACCTCTGAACTGACGCATGATGTGTTGACGAACGTGGAAGCGCAGAGGATAGAGCAAAACACCGGTCACAAATTAGTTTGAACCACGAGAGGCCCCGTAATCACTCTTGATTATTTTCGGTTGACAAAAGAAAGTCTTGTACACCTAGGATGGCTTGAGGATGAGTAAATTGTGGGATAATTTCCATTTTCGGGTGAACTAACGAACCTTAAAATGACCAATTAGACTAGATTGTTTTTTAGAATTGCAAATGCAGGGACTGTTTTCAAACAGGTTTCCACTGAACACTTCTCCTGTCTGCCATTGGTTGACAAATAAATAGTTATATCCTTTAACCATGAAAATGTTGGGTTGGTGTTGATGTGTTCAAAGTAGACTTCAGGGCTGTAGTAAAGTATGACTGTTATTTCTGTTACTATTACAAGAACACAATGGTGATTTACCTGCAAACCTTTCCGTAACCAGATCAGCAACCACTAAGCTTTATTACCTCTTCTTTGCAAACATACAAACCTTAAGCTAATTTATAACAACTAAAGACAGTTTCCTGGCTGTCAACAATAAAACCCTTTTCAACAGTTGTGTTCATATTACTTTGTGATGTTCATCAATGAACTGCAAAATGTCTGCATTAAAATGTAAAGTTAACGCTTTACAGTAAGGTCTTATTTATTAACTTTAGTTAATGCACTAACTAACATGAACTTAACAATGAATGAACAATATATTTTTACACTTTATTAACCTTTGTTAATGTTAGTTAATAAAAATGTTCATGCTAGTAAGCCTACACAGTACATTTACTAATGTTAACAGATAGCTACAACTTTAAATCTAAAAAAATGTTATTAGTAAATGTTGAGATTACCATTAAGATTAATATATGCCATATGTTATATTGTTATACTAACATTGTTAGTTCATGTTAACTAATGTAGTTATAACTAATATCAACAAATTACAACTTATTGTAAAGTGTTATCAATGAATAATATAAATTAGACTAAGCTATATCTTCATCTTAAATCAAATCACCAATATTGCTTTGATTGTTATAGTGATTAATTATCATGATGACTGATGAGTTTTGTAATTGATTTGAAAATATAATGCCGCACGCTAGACTTGAATGTTTCTTGTTGGTCTATATTGTCTGTGCACTACTTCTGAATGTAAATTATTGTCTCAAATGTATTCAATTTCGAGGTTGAATAAAAGTGTGTTAAAAGCGGCTTACATACAGCATAATGATCTGGACCTCCAGCATGAAGTGTGTTATCTGCAGCTGCAGGTGTCTGTGTCTCCCGGTTAACAACACACTCTGAAGCTCAGTGTGCTTTCACTGCACAAATACAAACATGTAGCTCCAATCAACTGCTTGCAAATAATAAAAAGTCATTTATTTCAGACTTTTATCACTAACTTGAAATACTAGGGATGTAACAATATATCGTGTCACAATATATCGCAATACAAAAATGCAACAATATGTATCATGGATAGTGACAATATGTATTGCGGATAGAGGTCGACCGATATGGGTTTTTTCAGGCCGATGCCGATGCCGATCTTTTGAAATCCGGGTCGGCCGATGGCCGATTAATGCTGCCGATTTATTTTGGCCGATATTTGGCCGATTATGTGCTTGTTTTTAGCCTCTATTTGAAAGATAAAATGTAACACAAATAATTACTTAAGATAGACAAGATTTCTCAACAAAAACATTTAACACTTGACCAATCTGCACTTGTACAAAAGACAAAAAGACCTTGAGATATGTTTGGAAATTGTACCTGAATGAATTGAAAATTAATTTGCTACATTTCAGATTAATATATTTGTTTTCCTTAATTTTTATTAACAGTAACTTAAACACTTTGCAGTTTGAATGATGTCTTGTATAAACAAAATGACTGTGTTTGTTTTTATGTTTCCACTGTTCGATCGCATCCGCGCCTCACACACACACACACACACACACACACACACACACAAATATAAGTAAACACTTTGCGACTTTAAACACACGCGACTTTTCGATCGCGATCGCGCCCGCGCCCCTCTCTCCCTCTCCCGAGTCTCCCTCTCTCTCTCTCTCTCTCTCTCTCTCTCCCCCACACACACACACACACAACACCATACTCCAGCATTGCAATCTTTACATCGCAGCCTGCTTCAGAGCTAAGGCGGAGCTACAGATTAGGTGTCCCCAAAGAACCCGCGTATCTAACAGTAGTTCCGCATTACATTAATTAATTTGCACGCGAGTTTTATTTATTTTTATACCATGTATTCTCCGTGTAAATTTATACACCGAACCGTGACGCCCGTACCGTTTCGGTTCAATACGAATACATGTACCGTTCCACCCCTAGTCTACAGTGAAATACAGTCACACATTACACTGTTTGGCCAGCATTTTAACCGTGTTTAATCCAGCTACTAGCTAACGGTATGCTAAAGTTAACTGCTGACTAGCGTCACGTTTCTAACGTCCGTTTTCAGAGCATCCAAGAGAAGCACAGGCATAACAGTAGCACCGAAATGAAGCACAGAAATCCGCATTGATATTCGGTCCAGTAAATAACGGTCGTTAAGGCACCAGTGCCGTATTAGCACCGGGTCTGTCAGTAGCTACCCAACCCTAGCGACGACGGCGCTAGCAAAGCAAAGCCAGTCCTTTAGTGCGTTGGTCACTTTTTTATTACTTATTTCTCTGTATTGAGTGACAACCCTCTCAAATATAAGACACACAAAACAGAACAAATAAAAGTCTCAGATTCTCGGTCTGTAATTGCAAAATTCTTGCTTACTTATTGTGACATGATAGCAACCCTTCTGCTGTGATAATGCAACCTCAACTACGCTATCAATATTCAAAGTAGCCGAACGTCATGTCGCCTTTTCATATTTTTTCTCGAAGTTGGCAGTAACATATCAAAAGGTTTTAATTAAATATAAAGGAGTTTTCTCCAAGGAACTTAGCTCCATCCTTAGGTACTGGATGAGGTCTGCTCACTCTGCTGGAGAATGACTCTAGGCGCAGCGTGCATCGAACACGTGTTCCACAACAACAACAACATTAGGCTGCCCACAGATGCGCCCGCCTAATAATCGGCTTGATATACTGGATATTGGCCGATGCCGATTATGTTCAAAAATGCAAAAAATCGGCCGATTAATCGTCCGACCGATTAATCGGTCGACCCCTAATTGCGGATAGTTCACCCAAAATATTTGTGTAAAAAGAGCTTCAGAATCATGAATATTGTTATTCTGGTGTCTCTATTGTCCTGTGCTTTGGGTTTCATCACCAAGTCCAAGACTATTCATTTACACACACAATGTAAAATCTAATTTAGCATTTTAAAGGTGCAGTGTGTGATTTTTAGCGGCATCTAGTGGTGAGATTTGCGAATTGCAACCGGTCAATAACTCACGGCCTTTCCTTCAAATTGCAAACTCGAATGAGAAGCTACGGTGGCCGACGTAGGATCGGAAGATGTCGTCGTCTGAGTCAGCAGAGAGTAGAAAGTCAAGCAATGAGGTTTCTCTATATTATATTTTATATTAAATTATATTTACTTAATTATTCAGTAAAACCACATGTTATTGCGATTGTTATTTTTACTTGTTTATCATTGTGTTAGTCTTTTATTCACTGACTTTACCATAGCTTGTTTCCATGCTAGTTAGTGTAAGATAAGAGCATCAAAGCAGCTAACTTAGGTAAGGGGAAATAGCTAACGTTACGATGTCCGAGGCGTCGTTCAGACAGCATGTTTTTCTCCACGTTTGCCGTGTCAGGGACAACCTGAGTATTCTGCTGCGTCTTTTTCTGCTGCTTCTCATTCAAGTTAGTGACGAAACGCGCTCTGTTCGCTGTCGGCTACGGTAGAAACATGACGTCACAATATGTCGACCTTCATAGAAGGGGGTGGCCGCGGTTATGTAGATATAAATGACTCATTCTAAGGTAATAAAAACATAACGGTTCATTAAGTGAGGTCTTTATACACCACTGAAAACATAGTTATGGATCTTATATTGCATTTCTGTCAATAGATCCTCAGAAATATCACACATTGCACCTTTAATCAACAGTACATTTTTTGTTAACCTTTTATCATATGTCTTGGAGTATCGCAATAATATCGTATCGTGAGTTCAGTATCGTGATATGTATCGAATCGTGACATGAGGGAATCGTTACACCCCTATTTAGCTGCAATCAACTGGTTGCATAACTAATAATTAGTCATTTATTTGAGACTTTAATATCATGAAATACTCTTATTGCAGTGACAGTCTCTGTGAAATAACCTGACGTTAAGGCGAGACACTACAGGTGAATAGGGTAAAATTTTTAACTAGCAGATATCACCATGAAACTTTCCCAGTTGATTACCTACATTAAGATGAGAAGAAAATGTATTACAAGTTTTCTATAATTTAATGTGTAAATATGCAAATTAGGCAATATCTAATTAAATATGCGCTATTTTGCATATATTTTAAAAAACTAAATCTGAGTATTGGATAAAGCCAGGTTAAAAATTATTTTTTCATTGTGTTCACATATTAGATGGGAAAAGAATTACAGAGGGATTTATGGATATCTACTTTAGTTATCCTGTAAATCAGAATATACTGTCAATAGCCTTAAAAAAAAGATTTTCGCCATGTTTTTTGGAATAAAATGTTATATAAATCAGGCTAGGAATAATATATTTACAAATCCCTCTGTAAATGTCTTCATAATATAGCTAGGTACAAGACTGGAAAGTTTGGTGTATAGAGGTGCTACTGAAGTGGAGATTTCGTACTTGGAGTGTGAGAGAAAGGTCATTTTGAGAAAACGGGCTTTAAAGATTTATCATCAGCCAATGAGATTGCGCATTCAGCCCTTTTACTTTCACGATTGGTTGCTGATAAAAAGGAAATGACCATATTTGGATCCGACAGCATTGTACAGGAGAGAGAGAGCTATCCAGCCGTGCGTGTGATGACAGGGAGCAGACAGAGATCGCGGAGCAGCGGGAACGTTAAGAACGCCAACTTTTGTTGAATTTATGAGAAATCTACAGACGCGAACAGACAAAGTGTAGTAAAATAAAGACCTAAATGTGTATTTCGGACTTTTTTTCACCACAAGTCTGAAAGAAGACGTGTTATTGAAGACAAATATCCAAAAATCTCAAAATTGACCAGTAAAAAAAAAACGATGTTTTTGCCTGCCGTGTCTCGCCTTAAGTGTTTTCATCAGTGGTTATAGGTAATGGACTAACCATCTCAACCATTTGATTACCATCTCAGGTTTTCAACCACTAAACTTTACGTTAAAACGTACAAATATTTTGCGTAACAAATCCGAACCATTTGTTTTCACTTTCTTACTATTTAGCACAATTTAGGGGAATATGGTTGTGCGTTTGTGTTTCAGTGTAAATCTAAAGTTATTCACATTTCTCAGTAACAAACATCCTAGTATGATGGATAAAATGTTATTGATTGTTTTCTGTGTACTTTCTGTGGCCGCATTCACATTACATGGCTCAAGTGGCCTAATTCCCAATTTTTTTTTTTCCGGAATCGGATATTTCCTTGTCAATGCGAATCGTACGTCATTGGAAAAGCGACAGTGGCGAATGACGTGGACACCAACCATGATCACATGACTCTTTTCAATGGTGGACGAAAGCTGAACCCAATTGTTTTGCTGACCTTTAAAGATGGTGCGGAAAGACAAAAGCTTGTATTGTCATTTCATCTGCGTCCATTGCAAATCCAAATCTTCCAAAGGTTTTCCGGGTCAGTGGTTTCACCAAGTTTATAGTGTAAATGCAGATATCGGACATGGGTCACTTTTAAAAGAAGATGTAAGCTGGTCATCAAAAAAATCAGATATGGTCCACAAATCGGAATTGGGCATTGAGACCTGTGGTGTAAATGCAGCCTTAGTTTTATTTTGGCCGATCTCTCTTCAGGACACACAAACTGCATTGCAGTAATGGCTGCATGATATTGGAAAAAAAATGTGCAGCCCTTATTGGCAGACATTTCAATGTTTTGATTTTCTGCAATATATATTGATATGAAAATGATTTATTACTTGTCTTGAATAATACTTGAATAGCCCTTGAATATGACTAACCCTAACCCTTTATTTGGAAAGAATAAATCATTCTAGAATGGTTGGAGTAATTCTGCATAGAAAATAATAAACAAATTACAAGCATAGATAAATACAATGGAACAAAGATACAAATGAAATAAGCAGTGCTTTATGTTTTTCAGGCAAGTCTGACGATATTCAGGTAAAGAAATTGAATTATCACATGTAAAATAACACTGCAGCATAGTCTTGTTAATATAACAAGCTAAATATAGTTCATCTTTGTTACAGCTTCAAAAGTGATTTTCTCTTTATATTTTGTTGTTTGATTAACATTAATGACACAGACGGCTGCTGTCACTTTAAGAGCTAATGCACAGATCTAATATAATGATTCGCATCCGTATTCTTTCTCAGTTGTTTACGTTCAGGTTAGCCATAAGCAACTGTGTAAACAAGGATACTTTCTTTTCCTCTTACTGCGGTAAAAAGTAGTGTTTATAAGCGCAGTTTTTGTTTTGTGCAGGTGTCCTATCTGAAGCATGATTTCACAAATGTAAAGTTAGACTATTCTGTTTTTGTTTTAAATCTTAAAATATACAATCGAATTCAAATCAAAAACAACTGCATGTGTGCAGCATCTTTGTGTGGATTGTGATTAACAAAGAATCTCTGTAGCCATTGGAAATTAGAGGCGACCACTGCATTTTAAAGTCTTGGTTTGCCTGTTATAGAGCAAATAAATGAGCTTTTACAAAGAAAAAAAATCTGCCAATTTGTTTGTAAAAAAATGGGAATCCATGAAAAATCCTGATCATGGTGCATCACGAACTGTCCTTCTTAATGTCAGATCAAACATGCCAAAGCAGTCTTTTCACTCGTGTTCAGTGTCTAGCTCTCGTTCTCATTATAAATGTGTGTTCATGTGTTTCAGCTGAAGACCTGAAAGTGAGTTCACTCAAGAGGATCACCGTCACCGTGGACGGAGATGAAGGTAATGCTCCTGAACTTTAGAGCCACTGTATGAAGATGAAATGGTGGAGGTCAGATGAAGAATTGCCGAGTTGAGTTGTCTATAGACACTGGTTTACATCACAGCACGACAAAACCATGGTTTTCTACTTGCTTTTGTCATTTGGTTGCAGTTTGTATTGGGAGAGACATTCTCATTTACCTGGACAATTTGTAGTTTTGTATTTGTGAGTGCGTGCATTAGGTCATTAGTATTCTTGGTCTGTTTTCCTGGAGGTGGAAGACGTGGATGTATGCTAAGTTGTGTTTTGTCGACTTTTGATAAATGCTGCAAGCTTGAAATCTGATTTCATGGGGTTTATAAGATGCTCAATGCTTGGTTTTAAAGTTTAAGCCTTAGTTTAAAAGTTTGTTTTGGTAATGTATTTTTAATAACATTTTTATTGTGTGTCGATCTGTGTCTGCTGTTTTTGTTTATACAATCTTTCCTATGTGTAGCTCTGAATCTATTTTAATGGTCACAGTGTTGAATTTTGCATAAGAATTTTGCTCCGAAGTGCAAACATGTTCCCACAGACGCAGTGCTCGGCACGGAAAACATGAACGCTTTGCTTCCTGATTTTCTTTTGGTCTATTTCTATCTATAAATTCATCATTGTAGGAAATTGAATACCAGTCGGCTCTTCAGTTGTTTTCATTTATGCTTTTGTTTCCATGGTTACTAGCGACCAGATCATTACCTGTAAATTTAAAGTGAGGTCCTGTAAGTGTACTTAATGTATATCATATTGATTAAACTAGGTTAAATTACAAAGGGCAGTATAAGGAAGAGAATAGTCCAGTGGATGGCGAAGGCAATATTGACGTTAAAGCATGCTTTGTCAGGGCAAGAATTTAAGGGCTTGTTTACTAGGGCTGGGAGTCTTTAGGAATCTCACAATTAGATTCAAATCTATTCTTGGGATCATTATTCGATAGAAAAAACTAAATGATTTTAGATTTTGAATTGAATTTTGATTCAATGTATGCATTAATCTGAGCACCTGATCAATGCACACGGATCCTTCACAGAAACAGCTGATCTAGAAACAGCCCCCTCCGTATATAATATATCTGCATATCAGAAAACCTGTGTCCACAATTAATTGATATTAAATACAACTCATAGGTGTAATTAAAGTTTTGTTAAATTAGTATTTTTCAATCTCATGTTACGGTGATTATCAGCTGGAGTTAGAAAAATATAAGATGTGCTGTTGTATTCTCAATATTTAGTGATTTAGCCTCAGATACAGGATATGTTCATTCGATATTTGTCATCAACTTTTGTCATTAAAATAGATTTGTTTTTTTAAATTAGCAAAGTTCAAAAACTCATACATTAAGGTATGCTAGCTAGTTTATTGCTGCATCATCAAATAACTTCTATTGAACATGGATTGGATCCATTTAACATTCATCAGGCCAACATAAATACAACAGAACAAATATGCATGTGCATGAAATAAACAGTGCTTTTCATCTAGGTCTAAGTTTTCAGGTACAGAAATAAAGTAAAATTATATTCTTCATTGTTTAAATTAAATGTTTATCCCAGCAGGAATTTTAGGCTGCTGTCACTTTAAGAGCGGCACAGATCCAATACACTGATACACAAGTGTTTTATTTCTCAACTGTTTACGTTCATTTAAGACATAACCGACTGTTACAAGGATACTTGCCAAGACGGGCATTACAAACTCTGAATTGAATTGACAAAAAAAGACAAGTAAACAGTCAGTAATAAAGTAAGAACAAATAAACATTACAAACGATAGCACAATCATATAAAATGGAATGAAGATACAAATGAAATAGCCTAAACAGTGCTTTAAGTGTTTCCGGTAGGTCTAACAGTAGTATTCAGGTTAGAACTAAATCAAATGTAAATAAAGTCAAATGTAAGATATACTGTATAGTCTTAACTGAGTAAATAAATATTATATAGTAAAAAAAAAAAATTATCTTTACAATTAAAGTTACAAAAGTGATTCAGTCAAGATCAGTCTCTTTGTCTTTTGTTGTTTGACTAACATTACTGACAGACGCCAGCTGCTTTATTAGGTTCCTGTCACTTTAAGACCGAATGCATGGATCCAATATACTGTTACACACGATTTTTATTTCTCAACTGTTTACATTCGCTTAAGACATAACTTAATGTGAGAGAAGAAAGAGCGCAGCTGGTATTGGTGTATCGAGTCTATTTCAGATATTTTGATATTTTTGACAACACTAAAGTGCTTCATGCAGCATAAGTTAATAGCAGGTCACGGGTGTAAACGGGGCCTAAAAGCCCGCTGTGTGCATGCATTACGCAGGGTACTGGCTTCAGTCTTCAACAACGCTGTGATAAAAATGAATGGCAGGGACATGGAGGTGCAGTGGGCACTGAGTCACGCACCATTAGCAAACTCCAACACTTTCAGCTTCCACCCCTGTAACATATGGTCATGCCCAGCAGCTAGGACGCCAGCATGAAGATTATCACAGAGATCCATCATGCACTAGTGGTCAAGTCGGTGGCAGCACTCGGATTCTCTGTTGGCTGTGGTTGCTGTTATCTGTTATTTGAATGACCGTGTGTGTGTGTGTGTGTGTGTGGTGCAATGAGATTTAACCATCTGCTCCATTGACTGACTGTGAGTTTGAGGACTAACCTGAGACTCTTATTATTCACATTGTTCATCAAGCTGCTCATTTAACTGTGAACTTTTACTGCTCTTTTAGTTTTAGTATTGTTAAATCTGGGAAGAGAAGGCCATCTAATTGTCTTGCTTACATAGTTTCTCACACACTAGAGAGTATAGTCTGAGTACATTAGCAGCAACAACACTTGTGTTCAGTGTCACGGCCAGCTCGTTTCAAGCCACAACATAAGAGGGATCATACTAGATATGGATATTTGAGGGCCGATGCCAATACCGATATTAGGGAGTAAAAAAAGCCTGATATCGATACATCGGCCGATATTATTTATGTGTATATTTGAATACAGTAGCAAAATTATTTATGTGTATATTATAGTACAGTTACAGTACCAGTCAAAAATCTGCACACACTTTCCCATTCATGTGTACAAACTTTTGACTGGTACTGTATATAGAATACAGTATACATAAACAGAATATATAAACATTTTTTGCAATGATCACTCAAATGTGGTCACTCAAACACAAAGATATCTAATGGAGGCAGGGTGAATGATAGGAGGAGGATGAGACATTTGAGCTGTAACCAAACTAGTTTGCATTGCATCTTCTATTCTATATTATATTCTAAATACTGTTGCATAACCTTCACTAATGACTATGTCTTTTTATTTAGTCACGTTATATAAAAAATAAGTTGTATCAATAAATATATCAAAAGTGTCACTGGCAAAACCTTGTTATCTTCTATTATTAGTCTTAATTCCTCTAGTCTCTACCCGTGGAGGAAGTACTCAGATCTTTTTACTAAAGTAAAAGTAATAATACCATAATGAAAACATGTTTAATTACATATGTACAGTACTTTTAGTTAAATACTATTTTAAATAATGTGAAAAAATTTACTACACGTGAAGCTACTCATTATGCAAATTGGCCCTGTATAAAGTGTTATGATTATAAGTTATTGGAATATTGCTTGATGTTGTAACGTAGCGTTATAGGCTGTAATGGGCTGACACCGTGTCTACACCGGACACAGTCGCAACAGTAAAAGCTGTTTACCCTGAACGCGGCAAAGCACCCTTTACAAAGCATTTGTCCTTCGCGTCAGTGCGTCATAAATAGAATGAGGCATCAGTCGGAGATTTGTCACTCGCATCCAGTGTAGACAGCATCACTGATTAGGGTTGGGCGGTATTACGGTAATATCGGATACCGCGGGATCTTAAAATAGCACCGGTATCAGTTTCAATACCGTCATTACCGGCACTTATATAGCCTATAATATATATAATTTATTTATTGCCTAAAAACTGCTTATGTGTGGTTGCAGTTTGGCAATATTTCTGGTTCCAACCGCATGAGAAGGGAGAGGCGGTAAATACAAGAGATGTAAACACCTCTAACCTAATGTCGCATCTCCGAAACAACCGCCCACTCACTGCTGCCAGGATGCATTTTGTTCTCGAGTTCATTAAATAAGCGCATTAAGTTTCGTATTTGTTAAAATATTATAATGTTATTTTTTCCATCTTTGTTGATTATGAAAAGTGAACGGCACAAATAAGATGGGATGCATCGGGAGTCAGACGATTTGACCACTTCAATAAATTTCGTTTTGTAAAAGGACTCTTTAAAACGAATTTCGTTTTGTATATATTGTTTCTTAATTTTAATACATTTTTCATCAACCAATTTCCTGGATAATCATGACATGATGGGCATGCCGCGGTCACTTGCACTGAAATCTCATAAATTAACCGAAACTCAGTGTAGGCTATGCCTCACAGACATGGCAAATATATATAAATAAAGCTTGAAATTTATTTAAACGAAACAATTCAAAACGAAAGAAATAGGCTACTCACTGATTAGGCTAAGTAATCCATGATGTGCATTTCTCTCTAGGCGCGTTCATACGGAGATGCGATCGTCAATTTCATTAAACAAAACCATTCAAAACGAAAATAAATAGACTAGCCTAACGTACTCTCTGTAATCCATGATGTGCATGTCTCTCTATAGCGTTCAGATGCCGATCGTCAATTTCTTTAAACGAAACAATTCAAAACGAAAAAAAAAAAGGCCACTCTCTGATTGTGTAATGATGTGCATTTCTCTCTATAGCAGAGATGGCGATCGTCAACTTCCATCTTTGCAGAAAAGTTGTATTAATAAAAATCAATGGACACGTGTCACCGGATTACAGAGGCACTTTTTGCTTGTTGCACGCACACAGATATTATGTTGAATAATGGTGGGCTCCGGCTCATAATAACAGTTAATGCCGTCGGCCTGACTCAGACACAACGTGCAGGGGTTGGGCTTGATTTTTTATTTATTTTTTGCCCAATCTGGCATTCAGTTTCTGAACGGTGTAGGCACAAGCCAACAGTTTGGTGACGCCGTCTGAGCCCATTATGTCATAATTTTTAATTAGTCACGGTAATACCGTATACCCCGGTAAAATAGGGAGGAGGTTTGACGGTATCAAAATTCGAATACCGCCCAAGCCTATCACTGATTATAATGGGTATAAACTGTCTTTTGTCGCATTGCGCCGCTTGCGTCCGGTGTCTTGTTCAGGCAGCAGCAGACAAGCGGCGTCTTAAAGGTACTATCCCACAGAGAGTGAAATCATGAAATAATCCAGTTCATGACCCCTTTAAACCAGACAGCACGTGAACACTGAATTCCCGTCTCTTCCGCCTCTGTTTGTGCTTGAACAGAAAAATACACACAAAATGATGTCAAAATGCCTGCCTCCGCAAACATCCTTAAGACACACTCAAAGAAAATGGATATGTATCATTATATTGGATCCGTACATTAGCTCTTAAAGTGACAGCAAGATTCATTATATTTATTTGCGTTATTTTACATTTGATTATTCAATTTCTATACCTGAATATTGTTAGACTTACCTGAAAAACATAAAGCACTGCTTATTTCATTTGCATCCTTGTTTTATTGTATTTATCTGTGCTTGTAATTTATTATTCTCTATGCAGATTCACTGCCCTACAAAATCACCCCAATCATTCTAGAATGAGTAATTCTTTCCAAATAGAGCTATTAAAGAGCTATGCAAGTTTTTTTTCCAATATCATGCATCCCTAATTCAAATGTAATATATACAGATTATTTCACAGACTCAGAAACAGATATAAAATGTAAACACACCTTCATTTTCAGGCCGACTGTTACGTCCCTGGACTCCTGAAAGTTGCATAGCTGGCAATTCAAGCCGTTTTAAATCCACTATGCATCAGATATTTAGACTGGGCGTTTCACTGGTGTGCCACCAGACCAGTTAATGGCAGTAGGAAATGACTGGACAGCAGACTGTCTAAAACTCAATGAGATCTCTGGCCAGTTTAGTGAGCACGACTGGTTGTTGTTGCATGTAATTATATCACATTACATCACATCCTCAGTCATTTGAACGCTGTGAGGAAGACATGGTGTGTGTGTGTGTGTGTGTGCTAATTTTGAGATGGTCATATCAGACACTTCCCACCCTCTGACACCATAATACAAAAGAAATGGCAGACAAGACCGCTGTATATCTCACTTTATACTCCGTAGAGTGTGTTAACATCCGTCTGGATGCGTTGACGTCTCCAATCTCCATTCTGAGAAGCGTTTCGTTTCACCTTGTGGTAAGAAATGCTGACATCGAAGTTCCCTCAACGAAACCGCCAGCGCCGCGGAGAAATGATGACTGCAAATGGTGTATTTAACGCTTTTTGGCTCTCAGGTATGCAAATGAAAATAAAACATCTCAGGACTATTAAAAAACGTTCTTTGTGTGTGTGTGTGTGTGTGTGTGTGTGTGTATCAAGCAGAACGCCTGCAGGAGAGACAAGAGGTTTGGCTGAACTGCAGTTCCTGAAAACAAATGGAGATTGGATTGTAATATTTTACTTTAGTATTATTTATATAAAGTTAATTTACTATTATTTATTTACTCTTAAGGTATTCGTATTTTGAATTAGCTTTTATTTTAATTTTATTGTAAGTTTTAGTAATTGTGTTGCTTTTTTTCTTTCTATGCATTTTCTTATTTTAGTATTTCTATTTAGCTTTAATTTATATTTATAATAATTTCAGCAATTTTAGTACTTTTATTTCACTTGGTCGCCTACTCAACAATGCTAATTTTTAATTGCATTTTTTCATTGAAGTTAGAGTTGTATTTCAGCTTTATTTCAATTATCAAAAGATATTTGTTTTCTATTAGTTTTTAGTTGTAGTGTTAGTTTACTATAACAGCACTAATAGAAATGGCTCAGATCTCTTTTTATGTCTGTGCAATTTTGTTTTTCATTGATCTCCAGACACAAATTGTCTGATCATTTAGAATAGTAACAGCTGACTTTTAAAATAGATATACAATCAAATAAAAAGCAAAGGTATTCTAGAAATCTCTCTAAATTGTTCCTGCAAACCTCGTAAAATAAAGAATTATTGTGCTCATGTTGTATTTAATGGTGTTTTGCCTGGAGGTAAACACCCAAACCTCTTTCTCCTGCACGGTAAGCTAGGTCAGCAATAGCTCAGACTAGTTCTCCAGTTTAAAGTATTGAACGGCACGACAAAGAGAGGCTTAAAAGCCGAGCTATTTTCTACTGTTTGGTCTTGAAGAAGCTTAATTCTTCCTTATTCCCCTCGATGTCTTATTGCTTGGAATAAGCCATGGTTTGGTAAGAGTATTGTCTGGTTCTTGCTTTGAGAGTTTGTCCCTGGCTGAGATTGCAGTGCACTAGTGATTGCATTGGCGAGGTTTGTCTGCGGTCGACGTCGCTCCTCGTCTCTTGTGTGCGGCTCGATCCATCAGATTGACCTATTTTGAGGAGGGTGATTTAGGGTTGGTGGAGAGACGGACATCTCTTGGCTGTTTCTATTTATAAAGTATGACACAGAAGACTGCCAGCGATGAAGACTAAGACCAGAGCAGGTCGACCTGTTCCTAACCCTTCCTCTGTGACGACTGACACCCGTCTCAAATCCAGCGCTTTCAAGCCACACGATCAAAACCAGTTTCAGTGACCAAAGGATATATGTATATTCCAGCAATATTCTGCTCGGAGAACTAGTGAGGTATAGTTTATCTGGATTTTTCATAGCATTGTTTATACAATATTTAGTTATTATAACATTACAGTTATTTTAGTATTATTTTTTATAATATATAGATATATAGATTTTATCTTTATATTTTTTGCTTTATTTCAATTTTAGTTTAAGTTTTAGTAATTTTGTTGTATTTTTTTTATTTTTATTTAGTATATCTATTTAGCTTTAATTTAGCTTTATTTCAGTTTTAGTTAATACTGAACTAGGGCTGCACGATATATCGGCCACCATATCGGTATCAGGCGATATATGTTAAGTTTTAATGTTAACGTTAACGGCCCGAAAAGAAAATTTGGCCGATATATATATATTTTAAAGCCGATAAATAATGGATTTCCTTCAGCTGAGACACTTCAGATGTTCGCCATAATGGTTTTGAATTGCTTGAAATATGATTGTAATCACTTCAAAAAGGAAAATACAGTTGAGTGCAACATGTGCTGTCATATAGGCTACATAAAATGATAATGAGAATATTATAATTGTGTGTTTGGGCCATGGCTTTTAATGGTTAGACTTTTTTGTTTTTTTTAATCAGGCTCTCAAAAATAATATAAAAATTTGGATTTAGATTTATCAGCCAATATATCGGTTATCGACTTTCAAATATAAAGACTTATCGGTATCGGCCCAAATTTTTATATCGGTGCATCCCTATACTTAAACTTATTTTATATATATCAATATGGCTATAATTGTTGTTAACATTATTATTAATAAATAAAAATATATATAAAAAATATTACCATTGTAATATTTTATTGTAAAATAAGAAAATTAAGAAAATGAATATAATAATTTATTTTACATTACAACTGTAAAATTGCAGTACTAAAATGTATAGCCGTCTTAATTTCTTAATTTTCAAGCATTAATCCATCAAACATTTATTTTGATGGTAAACTGCAGAGATCCCGTAAATCTGCTTTTTTTGTTAAGTGTTTCTTCTCATTACAAATATGTGATGATGTTTGATCCATGAGTGCTGAGTTATTGATTTGGCATCAAGTTAAAAATGTAATGATTGAGTAATCGTGCATAAGCAACTGAATTTGAGCAAAACGTTGTTACATAACGGATAAAAATGGTAATTTCTGCCCACATGTTTTAAATCTCTGGTGTATTTGTGTCACTTGTCTGGTGTTTTTGCCCCCAGCCCTGGTGAATTAACCCTTCCCTCCAGCGCTGTTGATCAAACACTGATGAGTGAATGTGATGAGGCGTCCCGCTGATACAGAGCGTCTGCTGGTAATATCCACCTCTGGGAGATGAGGTCGTGATTCATGGAAACTGAACAGATTTTTATATGTTTGGTTGTGATGGTGGGAGCCATATTTGACAGATTTTGTGGTTCAAAGCAAGCTGTCTGGCCTTGAGTACTTGTTAATCGTCATGTTTGATGTTGAAGCCAGAGGCAGACTTAAGCGAACTCAACGGTGGATTATTGAAGCAGCCCAACACCGTTCCCGCACCGTTCTTCTTTCTTTTCTTTTCTATTCTGACTTTAGAAAAGGACATTCAAGATCCAGAATTTTGTAACTAAGCTTTATACAACCAGTAGTTCAGACTATGGACGAACCGTGGCCAATAGCCGCGTTTCCACTGTCACTTCCAGGGCTTGATCAGGCCTCAACGGCCAGGGTTTTCTGGCCCGCCGAATACCTTGGTCCACAGCGGACCGGCTCGGGCTAGAGGCGGAGTTTATCTGAGTCAGGAGATGGATGGATGATTCCATATACTAGCTAACATCAGCATTAAAGACTTTTAAATAATTTACCTCAAGAATCACTTTCATGTTTGATTGCCTTCTGTTTGTGATCCGATGTGGATTCTGATCACCGTATAAGGTAGAAATATGTATACGTGATGCAAAAGACTATGCATGCTAACCATTACCATAGTAAACATGGTAAATATGAACGCTTGAAAAACTCAGACAAATCATAATGGCTATCACAATCATGTTTTTATTTGATTTGTCAGTAGCTTACCGTCTCTTTATACCGGACTATCATAAAATAAAGCAACTTTTTTTCGGGAGCTTCCTCTGTGTCTCTGACTGAAAATATAACTGGGAGAGAGTGCTAAAGCTCCTCAGGTCGTATTTTTGGTGGCATATTTGTAGAAATGATCATTCTTTCTAAATGTGATGTAAATATGTCCTGTAACAACCAAATAAACAGAAACAGACGCGACTGAATAAGTCTGTCCTCTTTCTTTTTTTTAAATAGACCTAACGGTAAGCCACTTTATTTCTGTGTGGCTAATGTGCAATTTTGACACAAATTAATTATGATCAATGTATCACTTTTTATTGTAAACCTGTGGTAAAATATCGATTCTTGGGTTTTAAATATTCAAGTAAACAACAAAAATGCCAGCAAACGGTCGCTTTTTGTTTTGCGATCACACTGTGATGATTTCTTTCTGATTAGTTTTCTTATAAAACTTCTGTTTGTTGGTGAAATGATGGTTTTAGTGTGACGTTGTTCCAGAGAGGCGTGTTACGGGCGTGTTTTAGTGAAGCGCTGTGGAGCTTCTGGCCCGACACTGGAAACACGGCTGATGTAAAATGAAGATCAATGCACATTCTGTATTAATATAGTCTACATTCAAGTTGAAAACCTACAGTAACTGAGCTATAGTGAGAGAATTTTTTTTAATTCTAGAATCTGTATGTTTAAACTATTTGAATTAAACTAATTGTTAATAAATAAAATTATGTATTAAAGTCCCCCTGTGGTGAAAATCCAGCGTTTAATGTAGTTTATGTGTCTATGTGGTGTTTTTAATATGCTTTAAAGGGTCATGAAACCCCCCTCTTTCAGCTCAAGTCTAGCTCACAATCTTTTTGAAAAATGCAACTTAAATGGGCATGGTGGCTGTGAGAAGAAGGGAGGGAGTGGGTGTGGTATGGCACGGCAGGGGAGAAGGGAGGGGGGGACTGTCATCGCCAGTGGCCCATGCATATCGACTGTCACTAAAAATCAGTGGTAAAACGTGAGGAAATGCTAGATTTGTTTTATAGCTGGCAAAGTTAAAGTCTAATGAAATACACGGACACCTTATTTTTGTCCTTTCAAAAGTAACTGAATGCCCTGCTACATATTAGCCTACAATAATCATAATTGTATTTAAAACATATAAATGTACATGTATATGTATAATTATGTCATTATAAAATAAATATTTGTTTATACACACTATAAATGCATTTGAAAGTAATACATTTTCCGCTTAACAACAACAAAAAAACGTTCCGTACATAGCCTAGATCTACGCGCCCCCTAAACCCACATAATAAAGATGGACAGTGACATAGAAATTTTCACAAACTAAGCATACGTTCCATACAATTGAGGAATTATCGAAATATCTACATTTTAATAACGAGTGATTAATTAACAAAGGCATGTAAAACGGTCAGGGTTACATTTTAGACACACACACACACACACACACACACACACACACACACACACACACACACACACACACACACACACACCTGAAGCGATAGAAAAGTCCTCGGGACCGCATCACTCGCAAGACGCAACCTGCATTGGTGTACAAGGCCGAAGTCCACCATTCTCCAGTTGAATGGTTGCTACACATACATAGTTTAGATGTGTCCGTGGTTGATGGCCAACCAACCGCCCGCAGTCAGAGTCTAGTCCTGGCAGCATCGCGGGGAAAGATGCACTGGAACTTTTGCACCACGAAAACAAACGCGCGTCCCATCATTGCCTCTCTCATCTACTACGCGATATCACAGTTTGACATGTCTGTCACTGGAAAGTTCCACGTGGTGTCATGAATAATTAAGAGCAAGTGTCTTCTCATTGGATAAGAAAACACAGTACATGAATAATTATGAGACACCGATGAGTCATCAAAGTACTATAGTGCTCTGCCACAGCACAGCCTGTGACGTGGACACGATGAAGATTTTAAACCCGGAAGACAAAAATAGCAGAAAAAAACTAAAATGTAACCATTTTCCCCCTACTATTAAATCTAACAGTTGCTAACATTGTCTTCAATGGTGTTCAACACACATACCTCTGTTAAAATCTCAGAAAATTTGGTTTAGGGTTTCATGACCCTTTAAGACAAACCATGTGTAAGTTCATAAGTCGACAGCATTGCTGAGTATTTCCTCCTTAAATCTGCAGTGAACCAAAGACAGTCTCAAACACACGCTTTGAAATCGCTGGTGTTTCTGACGTCACAAACTACCTTGTAACCAATCAGATCAACGTGTGATCGTCAACCAGTGGATCTCTGAGCTGAGTGAGTGAGTGGAGGCGGGGCTCACTGCGTATACTAAATGAGGCAAGGGTGTCGAGTTACATTCAAGATATTTAAAGGCATGAAGTTTTTTTTTTCAAGGAAAAACGCTTAAATATGTAATTTTGGTGATCAAAGGTGAGTTTTAAGGGACAAAATTATTTATTTATCTTAAAGCATATTAAAAACACCACATAAACAACATTAAAAACTTTCACCACATGGGGACTTTAATATATTTAACTACTTACTAATACTTTTATGTATTATGTTTATAGTGCTTTGAGTATAAGGTGCATTTATATATAGAATTTTTTATTTTATTTTGGTGCCATTTATTGATTTGCTGTTGGTGCCATTTTCCACATGAGCAAAAACAAGGCGTTATTTTTGACTTCAAAAGCAGATTGTTTTGTTTGTTAAAAGCTTTTTACAATTCCATAAAAAAACAAACAGCCAGTACCTATTTTATTCACTCACATGTGTCACTTGATGAGTGTTCATTTTGGACAGTTTTATTTCTTTATTTTTTGGGCTAATTGTCCACTACATTATATGATGTTGGTGTATTTGGTGTGTTTTATTTTAGTAGTATCTCTTCACTCTGTGATTGTTGACCTGCTACAGGAAAGATCAGTTTAATGCGCTCGCTCTACTCTGGCCGACGGAAACACGTGTGTTTAATCAGGCGATGGACGGCAGGGGAGAATTTTCCACCTCAGCAGAGGTAGGTGAATCGAGAAGCTGTAAAACAGCCAACGTGAGGAACTCTTTTCCCCCTTGCATAAAGTCGCCAATATTGCAATAGCTTTTCTGGTGTTTCAGCGCGGGTTATATAACCTTCACTCCAGTGGAGTTTGTAATAATGTTGGCAATGCAGTGCAGGATTTTGAAGTCATTACCCTGCTGGCCAAAGTTCCTACAGCCCAATGCAAATCGCCCCGTTGAGGAATCGCACTCTCCTGCCTTTGAGGCGAGTCTGGCTGCACTTTCCAGAAAACACATGAGTGCCGTTCTTTGTTAGCTATTGTAGAGTAATGCATGCTCGCTCTGCAAAGGCGTGACTCATGAAAGTATGACGGTGCTGATGTTGTTGTTGTTGAGAGCAAAGCCAATTGAAATTACTGCATTGAAAACCTCTTTTTTCATCCCAGGTGATACAGGTAAAAACTGATAGATTTACCACCGCACTTCCCCAGTTGATTAATCACAATGCATTAAGACGAGTTTTCTCAAATGTTATATTTAAATATGCAAATAAGGCATTGACTGACTAAATATGCACTGATTTGCATACACTCCCAGAACAGAAATATGAACATTTGGATTGAGCCAGATTCAAAATCCTTGTTTCATTTTGTTGACGTATTCATTTATAGTATCTTTTTGGGTATTTGGATCTCGCTGTGACACACTACATTATGATTCTGCATGGGATGTCTTGCATCGTTAGTTTTGTTATTCTGAGAGTTAATGATTTGAACAAGACCAAATCCTAAGTGTCTGGCACTGTTTGTGCTATGGACATAAATTCTACTTCAAATCATACAGCATATTGTGTAGTATATTGAAGGAGAGAAAGTGTGCTTTATTATTTCATTTATATTTCATTTATATTTCAATTATATTTCAATTATTATTATTATATTTCATACTTTTTTTAATGAAACTAACTAACCCTCAATCAAGTGTCGTGAATCTAGATTAAAAACAATTTTTTTTTTATCTTTCTTTTGAGATATTGCATGTTCATATATTTATACAACAAAATATTCTGGGGATCATAAAAGTTTTGTGAAAATTATCAAAAATTCTGCCCCTGGCTGGCAACATTTTTAGAAACACTGGCAGGGAAAGAGTTAAGCCATCAGTCTTTGTGCATGGCAGATGCTGAAAGAGGTTAGGAAAAAAAGGCCATATACTTAATTTAAAGAAGTCTAGAGACTAGAATCGCTGGATATATCAGTCTGTCATTACCAACATCATAATCTGATTTCTGTTTTGAAAGGTCAGTTTATTTAAAGGTTCAGAGAAGCTGTTTCACGTCACAGTGCTTTCGAGTGCCGTTCTTCCTTTTGTATTTGTTTCATCACAATTGAATTGAAGGAAATGAGTCAGTAACTCTTTGTTATAGTTTATTTTTTTTGATGGGTTATGGTAAGAAATTACAGTCATATCTTGCCAAAGAACTCAAAAACATCAAGGAAAATAGTTCGAGTCGGGATAGGAGAAGCGTTTTGTGTGTTGAGGTTGTGTGTCGTCTTACATTTTGTTCCAGACCAATCCAACCCTGTTGTAGCAGAACAGAATAGATCCATCACTCTTTTGGTTCACTCTGGTCTTGAAGAGCTTGCCAAACCCAAACTTTTCCTCATGTCTTAATATCAGTCTTCAATTTTGCAGTGTGAAAAGGCAAGGGAGGGGTTCGGGAAACCACAGCCGAACAGATTCCAGCACAGTCTCGTATTGCCAAGGGATGGTCATGTAAACATTCTGCAGCCGCGTCGTTCCCAGGCGAGGAGGCTCTGCGAACTAATGAGGTGTTTATGTTGGAGAGAAGCGCCTGCGACTCCCTCTTCCACTGACTTCATCTGCCACTATTGACTAATTACCATGAATAAAGTCACACATCTTACCTAAAGAGCTTCCACCATGACGCTCATCGTTTCAGACGCGTCACGTTGAATGCAATCCTTCAAAGCTACAGTATTCATGCATCTCCATTGAAAAGTAAAGATAATACTGTAATACGGATAGTTCTGACATCAAATTCTGATTGGAACATTAGTTCTGGAATAGCTGATAAATGCATCGCTATGAGGGCACATAAATTCTCTGTTAATGTGACAAGTTGTAAACAACTAAACTCCGCTTCACATTTTGCCTAACAAATTGCTTAACAGAAGTTCTTCTTTATTTTGTTTGGGACACGTCTCAATCTGTGTTTTTAGATTGTTTACATTTTACATTGATAACTACTGGTTGACACATTTCCACCATTGCAGTGCCTCCTCTCTGAATTTATTTAGGGTTTATGTTTCACCACCAGATGTGTTGGTGTGGTAAGAAATGACCTAATGCAGTGTATTAAAGTGGTTACATTTGGTTTCAGCCGTCTTTGTAGGTGTTAATATGCAATATAGTCAACATTTGAAGTGGATCAAAACCTTTCATCAAAGTTATACATGCATTTTGAACAAAACCCGTTCTTGAAGGGACGACTTTGATGAACTTTTTTTGATCCACTTCAAATGTCAACTACTGTAGTTTGAATGTGATGTTCTGTCTTTTGCTTCTATCAATTGACTTACACAAAACGATTGATAGTTTGTTTATGAAGAATATCAGGGCTCCATATTGCGACCAAATGATCACATTTTACAACCTTTTTTCCTGCTGGTGCGACTAAATAGTTTTAGAGGTCGCACTGGTGCCACAACCAAGCTGCTAAACTAAGAGCTGCCATTTCTGTTTCATATGAGAACCACAGTATTAATAACATCGCTGCAAGATCTAGTGAGAAGCTAGAATTCAAATTCTGTGTATAAATCTCTGTTATAAACCAGATCAGATCATCAAAACCAGAAAAATTGTGCCATGAAAGTTATATTAGGCTTTTCAGTTCACAAATCACCAACATACACCATGGATTTAATGTATAACGCTAACTGTAACCATGGTATTGTGGCAGAAATAGTCAAATGTTTTTACATTATTCATGTCAGGGTTCTTACAACCTTTTGACAGTGAAAAATGTTAAAATATTGAAGGAATAATACAAAAATGAAAATTGTCCTCATTTTCTTACCATCATGCTATTCCAAACCTAAATGCTGTTTTTAAGATACTTTGTGCATCTGTTTCCATAAAACAACAGGTCAATTTACTTGTGCACTTTATTCTTCACACAAATCTATGGCTGTATGACTTCAGAAGAATATAGCACGCAAGTCTAATCGAGTACTGTCATGGTGTCTTTCTTTTTTTGTGTGTTTAAACATATAAAAGAAATGAAAGTCACACAAGTTTGGAATGACATGAGAGTGAAGGTGTTCATTTTTTGTGTGAACTATCCCTTTATGTCCATGTTCCCCTTTTGAAGTGATTATAGGCTGTAAACCGAAAGCCTATGTAACGCTCATGAACTCCGCAGATTATTATACCCATAAAAACACAGATTTGGATGCTCAACTCCATGCATTTTATCTGCATGCGTCACTAAAGGGGATTCAGAGGATTTTTTTGAAAGTTAATCTGCTGAAAGGAACTCTTCTTGAAGTTGAGGGTCGCTCTGATCACGCATGAGCTGAAAACACCTTACGGGCTCTGGATATATGAAGCCAAGAGTAATAAGTGTGTTTGCTCGAGGCTTCCTGACCTTCAGATCTCGCACTTCTCCAGTTGGTCACCATCTGTGTCCGAATTTGCTGAAATTGGTTTCTAAGGCTGAGTATCTCTCACCATCCTTTATTAAGAACAACAGATGAAACCCTGAAAGACTGAAAAACTTAAAATATGCACTTTATAATCTGTTTTATTTCCATTTAATGAATAAAATACTAGTTTGCTGTTTTTAAAAAGTAGTAGTGCTATAATGGTACTAGTTTGCATCATACGCAGTGTATGCAAATGAACATTTAAACAAGTATCATTAAAGTAGCTTCATTGTTTATAAATGGAAAGTCATGTTGAGCACATTGCATTGTGGGATGCACGATTGCACACAGTGCTCTGGTTGCACATTTTGGCACTTGTTAGTAGGTCATCTGGGTATTACATGCATATAGATAATTCCCACTCTGTGCCCAGTATGGAAATAACACTCTTCACCTTTAAATTTGGGAGTGATTTCTGTTCTCAGAGTGTTTTGTGGCTGTTTTCTGTCAGTATGTCTTGCTTCACTGGAGAGTGACGGCGTCCGTAGCGCTGACTGTTGTTTCTCTGTTTCTCGGGAGCGCGTGAGGAGGACTGATGGCAGTCATCTAAGAGCAGATTGTCAGGGCTGTTTGTGTGATGTTAATGAACATCTGTGGCGTGTCTGCTGATGCCCCGTCAGGCTGAGAGCCACGGGATGGGCAGCGGAGCAGAGCATGCTGGGTACTTCACTCTTTGGCAGCGCCACGTTCCTTCTGGAGACTGAGAGAGCTTGTGACCATCTAGCTGGGAACCCTAACAGAAGTGAAATGTGGCATACGTGTTGAGGAAATTGTATGTTTAATGTAATATCAGCTGGTTTATTCATGCTTACTGAAAATTAATAAAAAAATAGATTTCATTGTACAGATGAAAAGTGTTCACAAACGGTCAAAGTGGCAAATCTCAGCTATTCTAAATCAGAACAATACAGATCGAAGTGGTTTTCATGCCGTTCATTAGTTCCATTAATGGTCCTCAATCGTGAATTTTAGTACCGAACGCCATACTAAAACAGTAAAATACTCAGTCCATTCAGTCGAACACTGCTACTGAATCTGTAACACGAAAGGTATAGTGATCTGTGTAGATCGAACCCTAAATGAATGATCATTTGGTTCTTTTTAATGAATCAAAAACACTTGAATCACTCAGATCGTTTACTGAATTATTCCGCCTCATTAATTTAACTGCATTCACCATGTTTCACTCCAGATGAACTAAACCCCATTGCTGTGTTATGTTGTATTTAAAGCTTTTGTCACTAACATCAGTGTTACTGTGACTCTTTCCGTGCCATTGACAGAATTTTGGGGCTTTTTGTGATTCCACTGTTGTACGGTAGGTGGCGCTGCCGCGCTATTACACTTTTTCTGAAAGAGCACAGAATCTTCAGATCAAAAAAGATCCAGAAACAAGCAATAAAAGCATTGCTTTTGCACGTTTTTCTGCTTTTTTGTTCAAAATGTTGCTTTTTTATGAAACTTACCCACATTCAAGTGTTGATAAAAAAAGAAAGAAAGCTTGAAGCTAGAATAAAATGTTTCAGGAAATTTTCAGGAAAATTATAAAAAACGCTGGCGGTGGTTTGCAATTTTTTTTAAATTTTTTTTTTTTAAGAAACACTAGAGGGGAAAAAGTTAATATGCACAATTTTTTTAATAAAATATGTTAGTGGTAAACGTTGTTTTTGTATTTTTATGTAGTTTATATAAATTACACCAGTTAAATGGTACTTTGTACATTTTATATCTGTGAAAAGTCATTAAAAGTCTGTGTTAAAACACCATTAAAACACCTTTTGTAAAAAGTACTGAAAGAATCGCTAATGGAAATGTAAAATGAAAAGAGAATTATTAAACATACAATTTCCATCTCTATTCATCACTCTGGTCTAGATTTTGACCAGTCACTTTGGGCTTTTGGATAAGTGCTAAATGTTTGCATATTTCAGTGAGTGTTGGTCACAGGGCTAATAACATTGTGAAGTTAAAGAGAGAAATGAGACGAAGGTGTGTGAGAGCTCTGGCTTGATGAGTTTGATAGTACGGCAGGGTATTGATTATAGCAGAAAGGACTCATAAAGCCACCACAAAGTGAGCGTGACTTATAGATGTGACCCCCACACCAGAGGTCAGGAATATGTTAAAGCCTTTAGAGTGGCCGATTGACCAGTTCATTAGGTTTTTAAAACATTACTGACCAATCTTACCTTACCAAACTTTCTCAATCTCAATTCTTCATTTTGCATATTCAAAATGGCATTAGATGAGAACAAATCTTTGACAATATGCAACAGCAGTTGCTGATGCTGTTCATTTACATATCAAGTTCTTTGTAGAGTGCCAACGATCACGAAATCACAGTTCTGTTTGTTGTTATTGGTATTCAATGAAGCTTCTCTTGTTTTAGTCGACTGTGAGTCAGACCTCTCTCCATTATGCTTTCCTTTGCCAAATTTCATGCTGAGGAAACTGTTTTATTGACTAGATTGAAAGAATAGCGTTAGCAGCTCAGATTGACCAGTGTACTTTTTGGTTTTCCCTTCTTTTCTTCCATGGCCATTCCAGTGCATTTAGGGCAGCATTGTTTGCCTAAGCGTTCTTGCATCTGTTAAACAGCACAAAACATGCTTTCCTGTACATAATCATGGTGTGATCATCATGTGATCCTCAGAAACATCAGCTCTTATTGTGGTTGCCTGTTGGTTAATGCACTTGTCATCTGGCAGTCAGTGGTTTGTTTAAGCTGGAAATTTAAATGTAGCAGCTGTGTTTAATTTCCTGACGCTTTAGAGCTAGCATGATGGTTTTCCCTGTTCACTTTCTCTGCTTTCAGTTGCACAAAAAGACTGAGAGCATCTTTGTCACAGTTAGTGAAACAGAGTTCAGGGAGTCACAATGCAATTGCAAAACAATTCTTAATGCTTCTCTGTTTTTTAAGCAATGATTCGATAAACTAATTGGTAGCACTTCACAATAAGGTCCTATTAGTTTTTAATATTAGTTAATGCATTAACCAGTGATGAGCAATACATTTGTTCCAGTATTTATTAATCTTTGTCAAAGGTACACTATGTAACTTTTGGCCCTCTAATGGTTAAAAAACAAAACTGCATGCATATTGCGGAAGGATATTGTATTGGTTGTGCTTCGGCTCTGTGCGGATGAATATTGTTCTCCTACTTCTCATAAAACATTCACTACTTAAGAGATATAGCCAGTTTAGATGGAAAGGATCTCAAGCTGACTAGGTGAAGACGATACTGTAGTTTTACCCATAAATAGACACGGTACTTCCTTGAAAATAAATTCCAGCACTGCACTGTAACAACCTTAATGAAATTTCACAATAAATAATGATTTACAGTGTTTATCTGTTAAATAAAAAAAACACAAATCAAAAACACAATAAAAACACCATCATATCCGTGTCGCTTTTACAACATTTCAAATTCTTCAGTTCTCGCCGTCTCCGAAAAGCCAAACTAATGTTGATTCTTGTTTTATTACGAGCTCTGTCACATTCTGTTTTTGCCAGCAGATTCTCCTCTGGTCAGCGTTTGATTCCCCGGAGATTTAGCGGCTCCATGTCAATCTTTCTCGCTCGTTGTTACAACTAACCCCTGCCTCACACACACACACACACACACACACACACACACACACACACACACACACACACACACACACACACACACACACACACACACACACACACACACACACACACACACACACACACACACACACACACACACACACACACACACACTCCCACTCCCCCACCAGACATGTCAAAGCAGCCGGAGCAACTTTACTCTATTTACAGATATGACTAGACTCACACGGGCTAGACTTTACCTTTAACAGTAGTTGATAAACAAAAAAAAACTGTCCATTGTTAGTTCATGTTAGCTCAGGTCCATTTAAATAGTGTTAACAGATACAACTTTTGATATTCATAATGTGTTAGTAAATGTTGAAATTAACATACAAGTATATTTAAGCAATAAGCCCCTGAAGCCGTGTTTTACAGTGGATTTAGAGCAGCTAAGGGGCGTTGCTAGCTACGACGCGGAGCGGAGTGCCTAAAACCCCCTTAGCTGTTCTAAATCCACTGTAAAACACGGCTTCAGGGGCTTATTGCTTTTATAAAACGGTTACTCCATAAAAATATTCATTTTAATTTTAATTTTATTCATAAAATAAACACCAGCAACAAGAAATATAACATTATAACACATGTATTCCTCCGCCAAGCAATGTAGTTCCAAAGAGGTTGCCAAGCAACACATGCAGCAACAAAGTATCACAAACGGCAGCTGCGCAGTAACACTAATGTAATGCGCTCACAGGTGTGTGTTTGTTGAGTAATTTACAACGGCTTTGAACGCGGCTCAACCAATCAGAATCAAGGACTGGAACTATCAGTTTTATAATTCCAGGGTTCCCGCGGGGTCTTAAAAAGTCTTAAAGTCAAAAATTCTGAACTTTAATTTTAAGGCCTTAAAATGTCTTAAAAACGGCCAGATTTTCATCCGTGGTCTTAAATTTAATTTAGTCAGGTCTAAAAAAGGTCTCGCCAACATATCGCATATCGCATCTTTTGCACGCTCAAGTTTGTTCAAATGTAGGCGCGCGCTCATAATTGAAGCGACGCACTCGTTTTTTTCCAGGCGCAGCGAGATAAAAAAAATCTCAACTCTTCAGAATGCCGCAAACGCACCGCAGGTCATGTGACAAGAACCAACCAATCAGCTTCGCCCCTTTCCTTAACAACATTGAAAGCTCACTGAACTGGAAGGATGCGGGTGCACTCAAACACTACGGGTGTTTTTCTCTTCTCCGTAAATAAATCTTGAAGCAGAGCTACAGCAAGCGTTTCTCGCCGGTGGAAATCCATTAGCCACTAAAACTTCTTTGTCATTGTGGAGAGCGCAGTGCATGGTTGCATAGCAACGACAGACGCCACGGGAAAATCCGACCGAATTTTACTATTAATAATAAAAGATAAGCTAAAGTACATTGTAAATGTCAGTAATTTATCTTTTTATAAAAAATGATTTAAAGTCTGAAATATGTGAGGTTTATCTTTTTATAAAAACAACTTTTTTGTCTAAACTTTATTTGAACTTGTACATGTTAGTATATAACATGTTGCAAGACACTTTTAAAATCTGGCTATCATTTTTAATGGTATTATTTTAATGTTTATGTAAACAAAAAGTGCATATTGATGCTAATTTTATTTGTTATTTGCTGGTTTTCGACATTGTGTAGTATTAGTACTTTTTGAACAGGATTCTGTGATAACCGTGGTCATTTTTGTCACTATAATCATTGAAATGAAAGGTTCATGCCATTTCATCTCTAGTTATGATCAACTATGATCAACTAAAATCAACTAATTATGTGTTTTTTACAGTATAATATGCATAGTACAATTTTCTATAAAAAAAAATATATCTGATTCTGATTCTGACACACGTTGTTGGGTGTGGAAGGTTACTAATGTGATTGTTTTATCTGTAAATTAAATTAATGTTTTTTTCAATTACTTAATTCATTGAAATAAAATGAATTCTTTGATTTGAATTTTTTTTTGTAGGTCTTAAATTTCAAACTTTATGGTCTTAAAATGTCTTAAAAAGGTCTTAAATTTGACTTGCTGAAACCTGCAAGAACCCTGAATTCATTGTTAGTTCATGTTAACTAATGTGGTTAACTAATGTGAATAAATGGAACCTTGTAAACCTTTAAATTGAAAGTGGTACCAACCAATTATTGAGGAGTTAATGGAAAAACCGCAGTACGGTCACATTTGCTAAAATACACTGTAAAACAAAAAAATGCGGTTTCTTTATGATCGGGATTGAGATTTACTAGCAATACAATTTACTAGCAATAGCAATTTTGAAAATTGCGTCATAAGTGTAGCTCATTCTGATGCTTGTCCATGATAAAGGTTCTTTGACTGTTTGGTTAAACTACTGGCTGTTGTTTGCAGAAACCAATCATCCCGATGACTAATCTCTAATTCTTTGGGTTATGAAGAAACCTGGAGCTTTTAGCCGTGGTCCCACTGGCTGGTTTAAGCTGTGAAGTCTCCACGTCATGTTCTTGTGGGTGTCTGGAGGTCTAAAGACACAATCAGTAGCCTTGGGAACCTCCGTGTCTGTGTTGGTTAAGATGTTATGTGAGTGGGTGGGTGGGTTGGTTATCTCTCGGCCTGTTCGACTCTTCAAACTAGAGAGACGGGTCGCCAGGGTCCGGAACACAGAGCCGATCCACCTACACATGCTATTCCTGCTCTTACTGTCTTCTTAAGATAAATAAAGAATGAAGCGTAATGTAAGCTCAGAGCTGAAATGTGCTGGCCGGCTGTCAGTGCAGTGCATGTAAGGTTCAATTATACTTTAATCACAGATTATGAGAGAGATACCGCCATAACTGGAGCGTTAATGGTGTGTTCACATGGAGATTAATGTCTTCAAGTCTTCAATTATTTTTCTCAGTACAACAAAATACATGCGGCCTGAACTGCATGGTGCAATCTGGGAGTAACTTTCATTTTCTCGGGTTAATTAAATTAATTAAAGTTGATTTGGTGATTCAAATGGATGGCAAAAGTCTACTATAAATACGACATCTGTATGTTTGCATACACTGCAGGGCCTGAATTTCATTTTGGAAAATGGTGATTAGGTGATTCATATGGGGGGGGGGGGGGGATATAATCTGTGTGGATTCATTTACTAATACAACCTACATGCTAAAGTGAATCGATGTTTGCGGGAATTTCCCGCATTATAAATGGGAGACCTGCGGGAATGATTAAAATTATGCGCAATACCCGCAATCCCGCGCCGAAATTCAAGCCCTGCACTGTTTTTAGTTTAACAATTTAAAAAAAAAAATATATATATATATATATATATATATTTAAGTATGTTTTTACTTTCTGAATGTTCACCTAAATACCTGAATACAATATATACAACTTTAAATTTTAATAATGTATTAGTTAATGTTGAAGTTAAGAATACGGGTGTTTCCAAAACACACGCAGCGTAATTGCGCGTTTAAAAACTAAGCTCAGAATCGATCCAGAATTGTTGGAGAGAGAATCACAATGCATCTATTTTTTTCTTTTTCTTTTTTTTTTTCCTTCACCCCGTGTGTGTGTGTGTGTGTGTTTTTATAAATTCAGTATGTTGTTACTATTTAACTTGAGGTGTGTTCAGTGGGATTCTAGTTTTTTGCTTTTGTACAAAATTTAGCATTAAAAAGTGAGAAATTTCACTTCAATTTAGGGCTGCACGATTAATCGAAGTGGAACCGCACGTGATTTGGCAAAGGCTGCGATTATTTTATGCACAGCTTGTCAGTGCAGCGGCTGATCGGTAGTAAATACTTCTCCATCTGAACACCAGAGGGCGTCTCACACACACACACACACACACACACACACCAAATCATCTGAACGCCAGAGGGCATCTCACACACACACACACACACACACACAAATGCCAAATCATCTGAACACCAGAGGGCGTCTCACACACACACATACACACACCAAATCATCTGAACACCAGAGGGCGTCTTACACACACACATACACACCAAATCATCTGAACATTAGAGGGCGTCTCACACACGCCAAATCATCTGAACACCAGAGGGCGTCTCACACACACACACGCCAAATCATCTGAACACCAGAGGGCGTCTCACACACACATGCCAAATCATCTGAACACCAGAGGGCGTCTCACACACACACGCCAAATCATCTGAACACCAGAGGGCGTCTCACACATACACGCCAAATCATCTGAACACCAGAGGGCGTCTCACACACACATGCCAAATCATCTGAACACCAGAGGGCGTCTCACACACACACACACACACACACACACCAAATCATCTGAACACCAGAGGGCGTCTCACACACACACATACACACCAAATCATCTGAACACCAGAGGGCGTCTCACACACGCCAAATCATCTGAACACCAGAGGGCGTCTCACACACACACATACACACCAAATCATCTGAACACTAGAGGGCGTCTCACACACGCCAAATCATCTGAACACCAGAGGGCGTCTCACACACACACGCCAAATCATCTGAACACTAGAGGGCGTCTCACACACACACACGCCAAATCATCTGAACACCAGAGGGCGTCTCACACACATACACACCAAATCATCTGAACACCAGAGGGCGTCTCACACACACACGCCAAATCATCTGAACACTAGAGGGCGTCTCACACACACACACACACACACACACACGCCAAATCATCTGAACACCAGAGGGCATTTCACACACACACCAAATATGCCCTGCCGCTGAAGTACGATAACACACATCATTCCAGGAAATCCCCATCGCTGAAGCTGAATAAACAGATTGAAATGCTTTGATTTATTAAATGTTGTCTTTTGTTGAACAGAGGTTCATAAATGCTTCATGTTTGGAAAGATGTTTGATGCGTGTTGCTTTTTCAAATGTACGTTATAAGTGACTCAAACTCACTGTGCTTTCAGATGGAGCAGCATTTCCTAATGATCACAGAGCCGTACGGCACTGACAAGCTGCACATAACAAATAATCACAGCCTTTGCGATTTCATAACCGCAATAAACCAAATCGATTAAATCAGTTAATTTCCATGTTAACTGCGATTAATAGTGCAGCCCTACTTAAATTGGTATCAACTACAAAAATGTTTAGTTCTGTGACATCTCTATTGTGTTAATCTGGAAACAAGACTTGAAGATGGATTCTTTTAAAGTAACCACCCACAACACCACAGCATTTCTTATTTTCTTCAGAAATATTGTAAAAAATCTAAAGCTTTTTTGATGGTTTTAGATTAATTGTCTAATGCTCTGATAGTGATGCATTTTAATGCCAAAGAGTTTTCATATTCCATATTCAGACAGCATTACACCCTCAGTACTTACTTAAAGCTTAATTCTTCTTGTCTCACTTTACCGGTTGTAATCGTTTGTCTCCTAGAAGCATTTCAATTTCAGAGAGGTTTACTGCGGTATACATCATCATGTTTGGTATCCAACAATATCTGTTTTATTATGTAAAGTGAATGGAGTCATGCACCTGTTTTTCGCTCGTTCAGTTTGTTGACTGGTACGAAGATGATTTAACACACATTTAAGTCATTTCTACTTATGTCTGACATTCCAAGCTTTAGAATAAACACTAGAAGATGAAGTTCTAAATAGAACTTTAGGGTTCTTGACTCGATTTCAAACAACCCTTTCTGCCAAAGAGGAGGAACGTCTTAAATGTAGGGATGCACAATATCAAATTTGTCCGACATATTAAAGCCGATAAATAATGGACTATTTTCTTTGCTTTCCAGCTGAGACGCTTCAGATGTGCACTGTTCTCCATGATGGTCTTGAATTGCTTGAAATATGATTGTAATCACATTTCAAAAAGGAAAATACGGTTAAGTGTAACATGTGCTGTCATATAGGCTACATAAAATGATATTGAGAACATTATAATTGTGTGCTTGGGACATGGCTTTTAATGGTGGGACTTTTGTTTTTGTAATCAGGCTCTCTAAAATTCTATTTAGATTTATCGGCCAATATATCGGTTATCGGCTTTCAAGTATAGAAATTATCGGTTATCAGTATCAGCCAAAATGTTTATATCAGTGCATCCCTACTTAAATGATTGCAGAATACTTTAATTTTTTTAACAGGTTGTTTAATTTTTTTCTATTGATAAAGTATGTTTACGAGCTGTTTAATTCATACAATGTGATTACAATTAAAAATGAATGAACCAATTTAATTTATTAATACTAAATTTATGGAATGGAAAATATGAAGCGCCTAACAAGAACCTGTTGTGTAGGGACTTGACTTTTTCCTCACTTACGCCACCAAAAACGTCATTAATGTCCAGTGAAACTGACGTGTGTTTCTTGTGTTTGTTGTTGCTCAGACACTGGAGGAGCCCCCTTACCTGACCGTTGGCACTGACGTGAGTGCCAAATACAGAGGGGCGTTCTGTGAGGCCAAGATCAAGACCGCCAAGAGACTCGTCAAGGCAAAGGTGAGCCACTGAATCATAAGATGAACCAAAGCAGCAGAGATCATTTGAAGACATAATTTGAATGCATGGATGAGCATTGATTTGAAAAGACTATTATGCAAATTTGAGGTGAGTTTGATCGCACGATCATCAAAAAATTAATGTAACGTAAATAAAGATAATAAGAGGGATCTGTATTTTGTTTGTTAACTGATGTATTGTTCATCCCTACTATTGAAAGAGAGAAATGCTGGTCTAATGTTGAAATAGACTTAAGGGCTGCAATTAACGATTATTTTAATAATTGATTAATCTGTTGATTATTTTTTCGATTAATCGGATTTAAAAAAAAAAAAGAGCATTAATTTCCAACCCTTTGTTCAAAAACAGAACTGACAGTGCAAATTCACAGTGCAAAAAATCTTGCTCCTTGAACATCCCTGAGCTGAACTACCACAAAAAACATACACATGAATGCTTTACATCTGCCAAATATATAGGCTTTTTTAAATAAAGTGCACAAAAAGATGTATATTTTTGTTTAAAGGGACCTGAGCTCTCAGAACAATAAATAATTTATAAAAAATAAAGAAAAATACAAATCAGAAAACTTAACAGGGTTTGAACGTCAGAACTTGTTCTCTACACTACACTCACAGACGCACACACTCAGACACACTCACTCTCTCTCACTCCCTTTGTTCAGACACTTTGCATTGCAATGCAGAATATACCGTCACATCGCCTAGTCAGGCCAGTTTGATATTTTGCTGCATTCTCTTCAAAGGCAGTCTTTGCAGATATAACCCTCTTCCTCACAGATGCCATTATCCTCCGCACAGCTCTCGTGGTACCATGACTTACACTGACAAAATCCTGATGTCGGAGAATACAATTCAGAGTAATTGTTATTTGACGCTTAAAGGTCCCATGACATGCTACTTTTTGTAGGCTTTAATATAGTCCTTAGTGGTCCTTAGTACTGTATCTGAAATCTCTTTCCAAAAATTCAGCCTCGGTGCAGAATTATAGCCACTACAAGCCAGTCCCAGAATGAGCTTCCTTCAGACGGGCCGTTTCGGTGTCTGTAGCTTTAAATACTAATGAGGAGGAGAAAGGCGGCGCAAGGTGGAGGGTGGGTGTGGCCTTGACCATCTTGCGCAACGGTACCATGCATGTTTGTTTATGTTGGATATATTGCAATGGCACGAAGACACGCAGTCGTTCAAGCATTTCAGTTTGACCCAGAATCTGATCCAGATGGAGAAGCAACGGATGAAGAAGTTGCAACTCAGCGGCTCCAGCAGGACGTTTCCGAATGGTTAGTTTAAAATATTATGTCTGGATACGGTACTTTATTCGGATGGTTTACAGTTATCATCATGTAGCTAACGCTAACCTACTGTTGCCTTTTCATGAGAGATCTGTAACGTCTGTAATTTATCTTATTACAATTACATCAAGCTCTGCGATCTTGAAATGCGGATATCGCGCGCACCATATAACCAACAGGAAAACGGTTATCCAAATAACAAAGAAATGTACAACACTCGCGTTACAGTATGTGTAACTTGATGCTGTCTACCTTTACATTAGCGCAAGTAACTGCATAGCTAATGTGACAGTCACATTCTACGTGTAAGAAGCTAGGTAACCATAAACAGTAAAGCAACACACTTATATATAATTTGTTGACTTACTTGTCTGACGTTCAGCAAGCCCAGCTCTGTATTGACCATTCGAAGTTCATTTGTACATCCAATTATTGAGCAATTATTATGCTTCGCTCGCTCAAAAGCCATGATATCTCTCGTGGACAAACTAAAATCGCGCGTGCGCGTTCTACTTCCTAGCTCATTTTCTCATGGGCGAGAAATATTCTCTGGGCGGGCAAAGCAGAGAAAGGGGAGGTAACATTTCTCCTTGTGACGTCATAAGGAGGAGATTCAAGATCAGCCCGGTTGAGCTTCCATTTTCTCAAAGGCAGAGAAAAATAGCAAAAGCTTGATTTACACCGATTAAAATTTTTAGAAACTTGGGGACCATATACAGGCTAGGGGAACTCATATTAATGTAAAAAAAAAACCTCAGAAAGTGGAAATTTCATGTCATGGGACCTTTAAGAAACGTAAAACCTGGTTGTGGTACAGTGTCAGTGATTAGTTATGAAATCTTACTGCATAAATTCAATCTTATTTAATCCTCCATATGAAAGTTTATGTGCTCGAATTATTTCTATTTATTAAACAATAGTTCAAAACAAGACGTTTGTAGTACTGATTATTGGAGTCCATTAATCAAACTTCCATGCCTCTTATATAGTAATTATATTACTACCAATTTACTAATGCTTGGGCACACTCGGTCTCTCTCGCGCAGTGTCACTCGTTCTCGTGCGCAGACACACTCGGTCTCTCTCGCGCACTGTCGAGCGCGCTCTCGGACACACTCGGTCTCTCTCGCGCAGTGTCACTCGTTCTCGTGCACAGACACACTCGGTCTCTCTCGCGCACTGTCAAGCGCGCTCTCGGACACACTCGGTCTCTCGCACGCTCTCGGACACACTCGGTCTTTCTCGCGCGCTCTCGGACACACTCGATCTCTCTCGCGCAGTGTCACTCGTTCTCGTGCGCAGACACACTCGGTCTCTCTCGCGCACTGTCGAGCGCGCTCTCGGACACACTCGGTCTCTATCGCGCAGTGTCACTCGTTCTCGTGCGCAGACACACTCGGTCTCTCTCGCGCACTGTCGAGCGCGCTCTCGGACACACTCGGTCTCTCTCGCACGCTCTCGGACACACTCGGTCTTTCTCGCGCACTGTCAAGCGCGCTCTCGGACACACTCGGTCTCTCTCGCGCACTGTCAAGCGCGCTCTCGGACACACTCGGTCTCTCTCGCACGCTCTCGGACACACTCGGTCTTTCTCGCGCGCTCTCGGACACACTCGATCTCTCTCGCGCAGTGTCACTCGTTCTCGTGCGCAGACACACTCGGTCTCTCTCGCGCACTGTCGAGCGCGCTCTCGGACACACTCGGTCTCTCTCGCGCAGTGTCACTCGTTCTCGTGCACAGACACACTCGGTCTCTCTCGCACGCTCTCGGACACACTCGGTCTCTCTCACGCGCTCTCGGACACACTCGATCTCTCTCGCGCAGTGTCACTCGTTCTCGTGCGCAGACACACTCGGTCTCTCTCGCGCACTGTCGGACACACTCGGTCTCTCTCACGCGCTCTCAGACACACTCGATCTCTCTCGCGCAGTGTCACTCGTTCTCGTGCGCAGACACACTCGGTCTCTCTCGCGCACTGTCGAGCGCGCTCTCGGACACAATCGGTCTCTCTCGCGCAGTGTCACTCGTTCTCGTGCACAGACACACTCGGTCTCTCTCGCACGCTCTCGGACACACTCGGTCTCTCTCACGCAGTGTCACTCGTTCTCGTGCGCAGACACACTCGGTCTCTCTCGCGCACTGTCGAGCGCGCTCTCGGACACACTCGGTCTCTCTCGCGCAGTGTCACTCGTTCTCGTGCGCAGACACACTCGGTCTCTCTCGCGCACTGTCGAACGCGCTCTCGGACACACTCGGTCTCTCTCGCGCACTGTCAAGCGCGCTCTCGGACACACTCGATCTCTCGCGCGCAGTGTCACTCGTTCTCGTGCGCAGACACACTCGGTCTCTCTCGCGCACTGTCGAGCGCGCTCTCGGACACACTCGGTCTCTCTCGCTCAGTGTCACTCGTTCTCGTGCGCAGACACACTCGGTCTCTCTCGCGCACTGTCGAACGCGCTCTCGGACACAATCGGTCTCTCTCGCGCAGTGTCACTCGTTCTCGTGCACAGACACACTCGGTCTCTCTCGCACGCTCTTGGACACACTCGGTCTTTCTCGCGCAGTGTCACTCGTTCTCGTGCACAGACACACTCGGTCTCTCTCGCACTCTCTTGGACACACTCGGTCTCTCGCGCGCAGTGTCACTCGTTCTCGTGCACAGACACACTCGGTCTCTCTCGCACGCTCTTGGACACACTTGGTCTCTCTCGCGCAGTGTCACTCGTTCTCGTGCGCAGACACACTCGGTCTCTCTCGCGCACTGTCGAGCGCGCTCTCGGACACAATCGGTCTCTCTCGCGCAGTGTCACTCGTTCTCGTGCACAGACACACTCGGTCTCTCTCGCACGCTCTTGGACACACTCGGTCTTTCTCGCGCGCTCTCGGACACACTCAACCTCTCTCGCGCAGTGTCACTCGTTCTCGTGCGCAGACACACTCGGTCTCTCTCGCGCACTGTCGAGCGCGCTCTCGGACACACTCGGTCTCTCTCGCGCACTGTCGAGCGCGCTCTCGGACACACTCGGTCTCTCTAGCGCAGTGTCACTCGTTCTCGTGCGCAGACACACTCAGTCTCTTTCGGACACACTCTGTCTCTGTGTGTCCGAGAGCGCGCTCGACAGTGTGCGAGAGAGACCGAGTGTGTCTGCGTGCGAGAGAGACTGAGTGACACTGCGCGAGAGAGACCGAGTGTGTCCGAGAAGTCCTGGGGGAAAAGTTTATAGATCAGATATAACCTGGTGTCTACGGTAGCGTAAATAAAGCAAATCACCTTTTGAAAGTAACTTAATGCTACATATATAGATTTTGTCAATTACGTCGTTACGCCAGTAGGTGGCGACAAATGTAAAAAAAATATATATATTGCATTTCGATTTTATGTCATTGAATCAAGATTGAATTGAATTCAAGAGATTCATTAAAAAATGCAGATTCATCAAGTAATAAAAGAAGCAGACCGCCAAGAATGAAACAAGCCTCATCTTGATGCATTTGTGTCGTTGTTATTGGACTTAAATTGTTGTGAAATGTTTTGAAGTTGGAGAGCAAATTGAGTTTTCATTCCTAATGAAATATTCTGCTCCTTTTCCTCCTTTCTCTCATCAGACTTTCTCTTTCTGTCTCGTCTCTGCCCTCATGTTTTTCTCCTGATGGCTCTCTGATGTTTTGTAATTGAGATGTGATTAGCTGCTCCTCGCCAAGCAGAAACCTTGTTCAAGCTTGTAATCATATTCCTGTTGTTGTACTACTGATGACATCATTGCGTCTGTCTCTCTCTCTCTCTCTCTCTCTCTCTCTCTCTCTCTCTCTCTCTCTCTCTTCACAGCAGTGTGTCTGTTTGTTCTGTCTCTCTCTCTTTCTCGTTTGGTGTTTATCCATTAGTCAAAGAACAGTCTTTACATTCACACAGTAAGTGTGTCTGAGAAATAAGAGCAGGGCATTAGATCTCCTCGCTGTCTGTGTGTTTATGTCCTGTCTGTCAACTGATTTATATACGTATATAGTTATTAGTTCTGTGATTAAGGCATCTTTTGCTTTCTGCAATGTCTGATTTATCGGATTTTTATTTTTATGTTCCTGTGTTCTTGCAATCTTATTCATTGGTCATGTGCGTGTGATATTATGTACTGAAATGACAAAATATATACCGTGATTTATATAAAGTCACTTTGGATAAAAGCATCTGGCAAATGCATAAATAATGTGATGTTTTGAAAATGTATGTTTTACAAATCATGTTGATTTATAAATACTCAAAATAATTTTGACCATAAGATTTGTAAATTATTATTTTTGTGTATTTTTATTTATTTATATTTTCATTTATTTTATTATTATTATTATTATTATTATTATTAATCATAATAATGATGATAATAATAATAATAATAATAATGAATTAATTATGTTTATTTATATATATATTTAAAATATTCATAGTGAAAATTATATATATATATATGTGTGTGTAGACACACACACACACACACACACACACACACACACAGAGTGAGTGTAATTGAAGGTTTGTTCGTCAGGAATGACCTGTTGCAGAACAATCAGAGCTTCATCAGACGTGACTGTGGCGACATGCTGAAGTGTGAGACTTATTATCTTCTGTGACACTTCATACACACACACACACACACACACACACGCACACGCACGTCTCACGGATGATATTCATTCAACAAACTGCTCACAGCTGGAGAAGTGCATGTGTAACCCTAAACACACAGTCATGGCAGTGTGAGAATACATGGACTTCACTGAGTTAATCAGCTCTGGACTTCCTCATATTCTTGTTTATTATCAATATGCTTATGGATATTATACAATCCATATATTAAAATTTTTGTGGATCGGATTCTCTCAAAACAATGTGTTGGGCATATTTAAAAAATATATATATAATAAAAAAAAAAAAGTTTAATTATTAATTTCTGTTTGTAACATTTAAATATTCTGCTTTGAAACAATGTTTTGTAAAAAAGCGTTATTCAAATGAACTTTAATTGTATTGTAATTGAGACTTCAGTTGATTCATGCAGTTCATGCATTTCGATGTTTGGTCACAAAAGCTGTGTTGGACTGTATTGTTGTGTGTGTGATTTTTCATGTTCTTCATGTCATTCAAATTCAGATTTCAGCTTGTGAAATGAAAAGGATGAATCTCAATTCTTACGCGTGGCGTCTCACAGTGTTGTGTGCATTAGTGGAAACATGACATCTTGTTCCTCCATCTCTATCCCATCCTCTCGCACAGCGTGTTTCATCCGCCCCGCTTTCAGTATAATTATCTTCTGTTCTGTGACACTCAATGATTGGGTTACCCAGCGTGTCTTCTCTGCGTTTGGTCTGATATCAACACAGGGACGTTCGGGTCTCTGGTGAGGATCTGGCTTCCCGATAGGAACGATCGATGCTTCTTGGCCGTTAGGGAAAGCCCTTCCGTGTTTCCTATCCTCATTCCTCACTGACTGTGTGTGTGTGTGTCTCTCTCCAGGTCACCTTCAAACCCGACGCGTCCACTGCAGTGGTGCACGATGAACACATCAGAGGACTTCTGAAGGTAAGAGCAAACCTGCCTCCTTCAGCACAAACACAGGCTGTGGCGCATCACGTCCTGGGCTTTATGAGAGTGTGTCTCTAAGTGGTGCAGCGAATCACAAAACTCACGGTTCCGATCATTTACGGATTTTGAGCCACGATCATTTTTTGGATCAGCCAAAAATAATAATAATAAAAAAAAATTAAAAAAAGTATATATATATATATATATGAAGAGCTCTTTTCCAAAATGCCATAAATCTATTTAAATAGTTTTCAGGAAAATAATTTTTTTTACCTAGACCCACACATTTTGTGACTATTCAGTTTATCCTGTTAAAATGTTTTTTTGGCTCAGTCTGAACATGTTGAACAATGATTATTAAATCAAACAACAATATTGTTGATGATAAATTCAAAGTTACTCTTTTTTTTCTCAAAACGCTATAAATCCATAATTTTTTTCCCAAAACGCTATAAATCCATAATTTTTTTCCCAAAACGCTATAAATCCAGGTTTGTCTTTAAAAAAACAAAAACAAAAAAAGGCAAGTCAGTCAGTAATAAATACATTGGCATTCAGTAAAGTGTCGAACCCATAAAAAGTAGAACCATTGTCCACTTTACATAAAACAAATCACGACATGACCTTGTGTGAGTGAGAGAGTGAGTGAGTGGCGTTCACACCAAACGCGAATAGAGCGTCTGGCGCAAGTGATTTTCATGTTTAGTCCATGTAAAGACGTGTTTACGCGCATCTGGAGGTCCTGTGGTGCGAATGAGGCGTTTAGCGCGGCGCAGACATGCGAATGAGGCGAATTGAGCATCTTGCGCGATATGTGCGAGCGATTTGAGGGTGAGAGAGAGAAAATTCTGATTAGTCCAGAGGATGTATCGCGTTTAGGCTAAAATAAGGTTCGGCGCTTATCGCGGTTTGGAAAAGAACTGCATCTTGCAGTACATTTTAAACAAGGAAATATAGCGATTTGGCATGAAACGTTGATGGAGCAGTGAAGAGGTTCAGTACACAGCAAAATGACATGACAAACTCTTTTTTTTTTTTATGCCGTTTAGCGCGTTTTGGAAAAGAGCTCTTCATATATATATATATATATATGAGCAATTCCATCGTTATGGACGTGACATTTGCAGTCAAAGCGTAAAATATAAATTCTCCGATAATTTCTTAATTTGTACAATCCGACCCCCCAAACATGAAAAGAGCTGAAAGAAGTTAAAGAGGAAACAAATAACGCACACTATAACCTTCTAAACAATTATATGTAGCGATTTTTAATACTGTAGGGCAGTACTATTCCCGGAAGCAACCTCCGAGTGGCTCAGCTCATGTTCCCGTGTCGCCAAAAACGCACATTCATACGTAAATTAGAAATAGTGCGCGCAGAAGCACATGCGCAAAACCGTTTTGTAAAATGATATATGAATAATTTTTATTTTATCATATGTCATTTTACAAACCTACGTTTTGCGCATGTGCTCCTGCACGCACTCTTTCAGTCACAACACAGCAATCAGAGGAGGACGTGCTGAAAACTGTAATGCTGTTCTCTTCCTTCATAACTCGTACTGTGAAGGTTTGAGTTGCAGAGGCATTTGTGACTGTTTCACCTGTTCAACCACATCAAAGTTTCGTAATTAGTAAGTCTGTGCTTTTTCTCTTTTTTGTTCTTATGTGCTGAAGGGCCGCTGTGCCTTGGTGAAACGGTGTTTGTACGTGAAGAGCTCTTTTCCAAAACGCCATAAACCTAAAAAGCTGCCTCAAAGAACCAGCAAACGTAATTATTATGAATATGTAAAATATTGCAATAAGACATTTTAATTGTTTATTCATTTCTGTGTCGGCTGCAAAGATGAAGTTGACGAGGCTATTGACTCGCGATCTTCGCAGTAGGCTAGTGAACGCACTGGAGAAATGCACATTTATTAGGCTACATAGTTTTATTTTGTTTTGGATGGTTTTGTTTAAAACCAGCTTTCTGTAAATATATTTCACATGTTTTAGGCCTGTGAGGCGAGTAGGCTACGGTTCGGTTCATGATGATATAATCTCCAGTTCAAGCACCTTATGTTGTGATTGCTAGCCTATATTACTTTTTATGTATTAAATCCAGGAAATTGGTTAATGAAAAATGTATTAAAATTAAGATACAATTAATACAAAATGAAATTCGTTTTAAAGAAAGGCTTTGTGCTTTCTGTTTTGAGGTCTCTGTGAAAGTTTGAAAGTCTTTTAATGCCGCTTTCAGAGCACTCGCGTCCATAATGGAGAACTGTCACGTAATATTGTTTTTTCCTCATAAATGCAAACACGAAAAATAAAAGAAAAAAAACTTTTTTAAAAAGACAAACCATCAATTTTTTTGGGGGAAAATGGATGGATTTATAGCGTTTTGGGGAAAATGGATGGAGCGTTTTGAAAATATTTTTTTTTTACTTTGAATTTATCATCAACAATATTGTTGCAAGAGGTGCCTAGTCTTTTGTTATGTGTTATGTATATTGCTCGAAATAAATAAATTAATTCATTCATTCAACAAATATGCACTGGTCAAATCATGCATGATTTAATATGAAGCGTCCGTAAGGGTCACGTCCGTAACGCATAATTAGGTTGTTTAGAGCAAATAAGTGAAATGAATTGTCAATCATAATCATAAATATATTTTGGCTTTGTACATAAAGTTTCAAATGAATTGTAATAATAATTATTATACAATATAAACTTATTCTTTAAATTGTTACGGACGTGACACAGCACTGAAGCTTCGTGACTTGCTAAATATAGCCTTTATAAATTTAAAGGGCAATGCAGTTATAACAAAGTGTGTGTATTTATATCTCAGTCATGCTCCCATCTTTCTGCAAAATGCTTACTGTCAACATAAAGTATAAAAAAATGAGACTTTGATCCCTCTTTTTAAAGCATGAAATATGTTTGTTTGAAAAAGCAATTAGTATCTGTGCACACACCTTATCTGAGGTGAATAAACACAGAGATTTCCTTAAAATTTACATGACAGCACATCAATACAATAAAATACAGACCCAAATGGACAACTTAGAAAGGGTTTTGATATTTTTATAATAACTTTATTTTTTCATAGCAAGGTTGACATTTGCATGGAATCGCCCATATATATATATATGGGGGGAGGGGGGTTAATGTTACTTTGCTTTTCATTTATTACTTAAAGCTCACTTGAGGTACTTCGATACCACAGCAAAAACTACTAGCCTAACTGTTGAAGTTCAAACATTAAGACAAGTGAACAGTCAGTAATAAAATAGGAAGAAATACACAAATTACAAGCAGAGATGAATACTAAATACAAAGTCTAACAGTAGTATTCAGGTACAGAAATTTATAATTAGGCCTAAATGTAAAATAACACTGTGTTCACTGTAGAAATGAAATATAGGTTCATCTTTAAGTCACTTTAAGACCGAAGAAACCTGTCCATGCTTAAGCTAAAGCGAAAATCCTGCGTGATGCAACCAAATCAAAGCTATTTAGAACATATTTAAATGTAATCGTTTTGCTCATGTTGTTCCAAGCCCTTTTGACTTTCATACTTGAACGCAAAACAAATGAAATATTTGTAAAGTAGCCCGTGATCACATCTGTTAAGCTCCCAAAATGCATCACAATGACACGCTGATTTGCACACGGTGTTAAAACTATTGTCTGGAGTTCATGTTTGATGGTGCCAGTGATGCCAGTCAACCATATAATCCTCTATTTCATATTTATATTGCATTGAAATCTTTGTTTGTCATTCATTTGTTTAAAAATCTCCTGGCAAGCCAGCCGTTGCATCTGTAGCTGTGATTATGAATATGACAGTAATTATTCTCCGCCATCAGCTCATCAGAAAACATCTCGCTTATGTCTGGCAGAACTGTTTGCTTTGAGCACTTAGTGAGAGAATAAATGACAAATGCAAGCAGCAAATAGGTGAAAACCACTGATGCCCAGACTAGCTGAACTCTCAGAGCTAGTTATTAATTGGTTATTAGCAGCTCAGATTCATTACACTTGAACAATAAAAGGCCAAAAAAATGTATGGAGCATGTGAATATGTTCATATATTTTGACGCCGAGTCTCAGAAAAACTTGTCCAAGTTTTGGAAAATGGAAGAAATTAAGTTATATTTTGCATAAAAATAAGATAAAGGACCATTTAGATTGTTGTTGTTTATTTTTTTTATGTAAATAATATATGAATTTGTATTATCATTATTTTATAATGATAAATGAATTGCATTACAGTAATGGTAATGAACTTAAACTGTCATGAAAATATCAACAACAAAAAATAATCTTAATTTTTGCTCAAATAGGCTTCATTTTCTTCATGGATTTAAATTTCACATTATTTATTTATTAATGTTTTACCCTTATTTAAACATGTTAATCATTCAGAAACATTTGATACGATCATTTTACCATGGTAGTGCCATAGTACTTTATTGTAAAGGTAAGGTTCCTTCCTCACAGAACATGATAATCCCTCACAGGCGTTTCTCCTTGAGTAATGTCAGTGAGTGGGAAAAAAGAAATAAATTCCGGTTTCTCATCTCCAGCTTCAGTGTTTTGACGCCCAGCGAGTGGTGTAACACCGTGAAAGCCTGTGAATGAGTGATTGTGTTTTCTCTGGTGTTAGGTGGGCGCTGTGGTCGAAGCCAGGAACCTAGATGGGATCTACCAGGAGGCCATCATCAACAAACTCACTGACGCTAGTCTGTACACCGTTGGTAAGTCCAGTACATTCCTTTCAAACAGTTGACTCTGTATCGAGCCCCTTTCACACCGAGATTTGTCCCGGGTTCGTTTGACTTTGGTTCATTCACACTGTCAGTGATTTTCCGGAATCTGTGAGTGCGTTCACACACATCCCGTAAAGATCCCGTAAAGACATGTGACGTCAGGATGTGATAACTCCTGTCAGATGTCAGTGCTGCTGAAAACTCTTCGTCATTTCTACACGAAGACGAGTCCATACTCCCCAGTAGCGCCACTGGGTTTGCCGAGTGCCTCGTTCCCCATATGCTGTAGCATAGGTTGTAGAAAGTCCTGTGGGATGGCACGTGTGTCATCACTACGACACACCCCTTACGGCATTGGCCCAGGACTGATCCCGGTAATGTTACTAGGTCCCCATTCCGGCATCGATCCCGTCATCAATCCCGGGATGTGTTTGCGTTCACACAGAAGGCACTCTAGCAATTTTACGGCAATTTCCCAGGATCAACGCGCTGTGTGAAAGGGGCTTACCTGAGACAAAGAGGGAAAGGCTTCTTCTGTCCTCGTTTATGCTTTGCTTGATAGCATCATATGCGAGAGCAACACAGTCAGCTGGAGACGCTGGGTAATTTTCGTTCAGGGCTCATGTTTTGATGAATGTATTTTTGTTTTGTTTTTATTACGTTGTGATTTGTGTTACGTTGTATGTTAGGATAATATGAGTCAGTCTCCATCTCTCACAAAAACATGAAATATTGTGTTTTTATTCCTCATTTTGATGGCTTAATGTGAATTTAGTGCACATATGTGTCGCCACATGGAGAGGAAATCTTGATGAGTCTTAGATAAAGTTCTGATGGTAAATTTCGCAGAAGACCTGTGAGTCACAGCAGATGTTGTCTCCAGCAGATGGTTTGTATGTCTCTAATTTGACACTGTCGTTCTTTCGATTTTACCTTATAACCATATTCTATGCTAATGAAGTTTCAAGCCAACTGGTGATAAGTTTTATTCTCATTTGGTGTTCATAAACACATGAAACACAACACACTCGCTACGCCCGATTTTATACACCTTTTATTCGCCTTTAGCCATTTATACAAAGGCAGCTCAGAAACTGACCTATTATGATTATGATCTTTCTTTAGTGTGTGATGTTGATGTTTTAGCATGAAAAAAGTTTCCTCCAGCAGTTCTTCTCTATATCAGTGTCAGTGTTTCTGAACTCCCTGAAACGCCTTCATTGTAGTCTTGAGTTTCTTCCGGGAACGAACACGTCACAATATTCCTCATTTAAATAATTCATACGCAGAATAAAGGGGCGGGGTCTGGTTGAGTTAGTTAGTAGTGTGTTAAACTGGCGGTTATGGTAAGGGACGGGACATTTCCCAAACACACTCGAAGCTCTTGACCAATCACAACACAATGATCCTGCCGACCAATCAGAGCACAGTGTGCTTTTCAGAAGGAGATAGGAACTAAACACAGCGTTATTGACAGACTGGGAAGAGAGGAGCTGCAACAATGGAGAATATGCCCAGACGCCGTCTGGTGTTCAGATGATTTGGCGTGTGTGTGTGAGACGCCCTCTGGTGTTCAGATGATTTGGCGTGTGTGTGTGAGATGCCCTCTGGTGTTCAAATTATTTGGCGTGTGTGTAAGACGCCCTCTGGTGTTCAAATGATTTGCCGTGTGTGTGAGACGCCCTCTGGTTTTCAGATGATTTGGCGTGTGTGTGTGTGAGACGCCTTCTGGTGTTCAGATGATTTGGCGTGTGTGTGAGACGCCCTCTGGTGTTCAGATGATTTGGCGTGTGTGTGAGACGCCCTCTGGTTTTCAGATGATTTGGCGTGTGTGTGTGTGTGTGTGTGAGACGCCCTCTGGTGTTCAGATGATTTGGCGTGTGTGTGTGAGACGCCCTCTGGTGTTCAGATGATTTGGCGTGTGTGTGTGTGAGACGCCTTCTGGTGTTCAGATGATTTGGCGTGTGTGTGAGACGCCCTCTGGTGTTCAGATGATTTGGCGTGTGTGTGAGACGCCCTCTGGTTTTCAGATGATTTGGCGTGTGTGTGTGTGTGTGTGAGACGCCCTCTGGTGTTCAGATGATTTGGCGTGTGTGTGTGAGACGCCTTCTGGTGTTCAGATGATTTGGCGTGTGTGTGAGACGCCCTCTGGTGTTCAGATGATTTGGCGTGTGTGTGAGACGCCCTCTGGTTTTCAGATGATTTGGCGTGTGTGTGTGTGAGACGCCCTCTGGTGTTCAGATGATTTGGCGTGTGTGTGAGACGCCCTCTGGTGTTCAGATGATTTGGCGTGTGTGTGAGACGCCCTCTGTTTTTCAGATGATTTGGCGTGTGTGTGTGTGTGTGTGTGAGACGCCCTCTGGTGTTCAGATGATTTGGCGTGTGTGTGTGAGACGCCCTCTGGTGTTCAGATGATTTGGCGTGTGTGTGTGTGAGACGCCTTCTGGTGTTCAGATGATTTGGCGTGTGTGTGAGACGCCCTCTGGTGTTCAGATGATTTGGCGTGTGTGTGAGACGCCCTCTGGTTTTCAGATGATTTGGCGTGTGTGTGTGTGTGTGTGTGTGAGACGCCCTCTGGTGTTCAGATGATTTGGCGTGTGTGTGTGTGAGACGCCTTCTGGTGTTCAGATGATTTGGCGTGTGTGTGAGACGCCCTCTGGTGTTCAGATGATTTGGCGTGTGTGTGAGACGCCCTCTGGTTTTCAGATGATTTGGCGTGTGTGTGTGTGAGACGCCCTCTGGTGTTCAGATGATTTGGCGTGTGTGTGTGTGAGACGCCCTCTGGTGTTCAGATGATTTGGCGTGTGTGTGTGAGACGCCCTCTGGTGTTCAGATGATTTGGCGTGTGTGTGTGAGACGCCCTCTGGTGTTCAGATGATTTGGCGTGTGTGTGAGACGCCCTCTGGTGTTCAGATGATTTGGCGTGTGTGTGTGTGTGAGACGCCCTCTGGTGTTCAGATTATTTGGCGTGTGTGTGTGTGTGAGACGCCCTCTGGTGTTCAGATGATTTGGCGTGTGTGTGAGACGCCCTCTGGTGTTCAGATGATTTGGCATGTGTGTGTGTGTTAGACGCCCTCTGGTGTTCAGATGACTTGGCGTGTGTGTGTGTGAGACGCCCTCTGGTGTTCAGATGATTTGGCGTGTGTGTGTGTGTGTGTGTGTGAGACGCCCTCTGGTGTTCAGATGATTTGGCGTGTGTGTGTGTGTGTGTGTGTGTGTGAGACGCCCTCTGGTGTTCAGATGATTTGGCATGTGTGTGTGTGTTAGACGCCCTCTGGTGTTCAGATGATTTGGCGTGTGTGTGTGTGAGACGCCCTCTGGTGTTCAGATGATTTGGCGTGTGTGTGTGTGAGTGTGAGACGCCCTCTGGTGTTCAGATGATTTGGTGTGTGTGTGTGTGTGTGTGAGACGCCCTCTGGTGTTCAGATGATTTGGCGCGTGTGTGTGTGTGTGTGACGCCCTGTGGTGTTCAGATGATTTGGTGTGTGTGAGACGCCCTCTGGTGTTCAGATGATTTGGCTTGTGTGTGTGTGAGACGCCCTCTGGTGTTCAGATGATTTGGCGTGTGTGTGTGTGTGTGTGTGTGTGTGTGTGTGTGAGACGCCCTCTGGTGTTCAGATGATTTGGCGTGTGTGTGTGTGTGAGACGCCCTCTGGTGTTCAGATGATTTGGCGTGTGTGTGTGTGTGTGTGTGAGACGCCCTCTAGTGTTCAGATGGAGAAGCATTTACTACCGATCAGCCGCTGCACTGACAAGCTGCGCATAAAATAATCGCAGCCTTTGCCAAATCACGTTCGGTTTCATTGCGATTTAAGTGTGCAGCCCTACTAAAAACACAATCAAGACTTTGAAAGAGGGCATAGTAGGTCCTGTTCAAAAAGACTTCAGAGTGTGTGTGTGTTTGATAACTCGTCTCTCTCTCTGTGCAGTGTTTGATGACGGAGATGAGAAGACCCTCAGGCGCTCGTCTCTCTGCCTGAAAGGAGCGCGCCACTTCGCTGAGAGTGAGGCAAGTCATCTTTCTCTTTTCTGCGTTGGTTTAAATGTCTAGTTAAGTCCTTTACATCGTGACATTTGCTCCCTTTCGCATCACATCCTGTTCTTGACAGTGTAATTTTACAAATTAATTTAATTTAGTTGAAATTTAAAGGGTATTTCTACAGACATTCAAGTTCAAGTGAGCTTTAATTTGTCATTCAGAAATATGGGAACGAAATGTTAAACATATAACCTGTATAAATCTACATATAGCTATATAATCTATGCAAACATATAACCTAAATAAACCTACTCATAGCTAACCTATTAAAGAGTAAAGACTCTCAGATCCAGTGTTTAGAAAGAGAACTTGAGGACATGTTGGAAAATCCTATGAATTGATTATAAATTAAAACCATATTTCGAAGAAAACATGTTTAGTTTGAAACATTCCGATTAGAAGGAAAAAATGGAAACTCCTGCAAAAAGTTTTTCATTGCAAAATTGGCAACATCTGCTCAAACTGAAGTAGTAGGTAAGGATTTATTGTGTTCACTGAAATGATTACCTTATATAAAAATCGTGAGTTTAACTTCTAATCCAGTATATTAGGGCATGTATATAATGGGTACATGAAAATCTTCTGCATGGTAGAAATGACCCAGAACCGTGTCGAGTCTGAGGCGTTTCATTCCCGGGTGGTTATTAGAAACTGTGTCACGTCTCAGTGTTTGCTAGTCAATGATTTCAAACAGACTGTCAGTTGTGTAGAAGTCAGAAACATATTCTACGCAAGTATGTGAATGCAAACACTTCTAGGTACACAAGTGAGCCTCTATCTATTAGATCTGGTAAATCTTTATCAGTATTCAGGAACTTGCTCAAGGCACATTTTTTTATTGACCGCTTATAACAGGTAATCTCAGTGTGGTGTGAGATTTGTTAATATGTTTTATGTTTTAATCTTTTTATTTTCATGTAAAGCACTTTGGGCAACCTCGGTTTTAATTAGCAGCTTGCTATATAAACAAACAAAAGAAAAGAAAGAAAGTGTGAGTTTATATGTCATCGTCTTCCATGATGTCATTTTCTTCAGTCAGTTTGATGAATCGATTGTCACGGCAGAGCAACAGTTCAAAGAGAATCGTGTCTTTCTCAGCGCTAACTGGTGAATCTCATCTCTGATTCTCTTCCAGACTCTCGACAGGCTTCCTCTTACCAACCCCGAACACTTCGGCACTCCCGTCATCGGCAAAAAAGGAAACCGCGGAGGCCGACGGTCCAATCCCATGTGAGTGTGTCTACTTGAAGTTACGTGACAAAATGAAGAGGCGTTTACAGGCATTCACTGCGTTTTAAGTCGAGTTGCTTTTATTTCTATAGCGCTTTATACAATTCAGATCGTTTCAAAGCAGCTTCACGCTAATAAACAGGTAAAATAGCAGTGTTGCAACATTCATCAGTTAAGAAATGATCTTAGTTTCCGCTATAAGCAGCTCTACAGGAGACAATATTTAAAGGGGTCATTTAATGACATTTGTGTGCAAGCTAATATGATTCTTTAGGGTATAAATTAAAAGTTTGTAATATACTTTAATTAAAAATTCTCATTAGTATTGTAAGAAAACACTAATTTTACCTGGTCAAAAACAGCTCTGTTTTCAGCACGCCATTTAAGTGCATGTGTCTTTAAATGATAATGAGCTTTGCTGACCCCGCCCCTCTGTTCTGTGCGGACACCGTTTGTAATAACACAATAACCATAACGCGTTTTTCATTATAAACGTGGGATTATGAATTATATTGGGAATGTTGTACATAGAAAACATTCTGTAATGTACCTGAGTGTAAACAGCCGCATTCATTGTGAAGCGTGCAAGCGATTTGCAAAGATTAATATAAAGATTAATATAAAGGTCAATAAAACGTTACACTCACTTCTTCTTCTGGAGGTGCAGCAGGAACACGAATAGTTGGTACCAATCCTTTTTTCAGGAGCAGCTTCTTAGCAAAACCAGCTTTACTGACCCTCGTTTGTAAAGCAGTCTGGTGTGTGAAATGATTCGCGCAAACATGAAAGCATTGACGTTGATCGTGGGGAATATTCCCTTCGAAAACAAACTCAGCCACTGCGTCTTCAGCGGTTCGGATTTAGGAACATAAAAATGACTGTGTTCCTTATTACACCCAAGAACAGAACACCACACTCGCTTAGAAGCCATTCTGCTCATAGACAGTGCTCCAGCATATCAACAATGATGCGCAGAATATGATTGACAGCTCGCTCACGAACGGGGGCGGGTCTGTGTTGAAACGCTGCTGTCAATTAACAATTGTGGGAGGGGCGTCGATTTTGTGACATCACAAAATCGAATGGCTTGATTTGAGACGGGGGAAACATATAAGAAGATTAAAAACCACTGGATGGATTTTTATCATTTTATGATGGTTGTGTACAGGCACTGCCAACACACATTTCAGTACAATCAACTTGTAAAAGTGCATGTACCATTATATGACCCCTTTAATGTTAATTCAATTTAGTTTAATAAGTGTCAATGTTGCAAAGTTCTTTAATTATGAAATGACTTTAAAAGCAGCTCTACCGAAGACAAGAGTGTTATTATTCAGCTCAATTCAGCTCAAGTTCCCGAAAGTTAGTATATTCAAATTTACATCACCGATCAAGTCCATTTTAAATATATATATTTTTTGTCATTATGAAATTAAAATCCACTGCCTTTATTTCCACGTTTTAATTCGACTTAAATCAATCAGTTTGGTGTCAGACTTGTTGACCCTCCTGTCCGTCATATTTCAGAAGCGAAATGGATCGCAAATGGCATTTTATGTTCACTTTAAGGACATTTTTAAATAATCATTTGCATTTTTTTAATAGCTAAGTTGCATATCTTTTTAGCTAAATTAATATTATTTGGATATAATTTTTCATGTAGTAAAATAGCTGTTTGTGAATGTAAAAGAAAAGTTTCAAAGATCAAAGTGCATGTAAAAGTTATTTTTTCTTTCTTATTTTTTTAAAGTCTCCTAAAAGAAAGAAGCAATTCTGAACTGCTGAAACCATCGTCAGTAATTCCAGTCTTACTTCCGGCTCGAACCTCTGTAGGTTTGTAACAAATGTGCATAATGCCAGTCTACGGTCCTCTTTGCCCTCAGTCACTGTAGTTGTATCTGAGACTGGAAGAGTTTGGGTTGTGTTGTGATTCTGCAAATCCACTTTGATGCACCAACACAGATTGATACGGTAAAACCGACACCATTGTTACAGTTTGTATCACTTGATACAGAATTGTATCAAGTGCTGAGGAAGATGGTAATGGGAGTTTTGTTTCTGACACGCGCTGTAAGCGGTCGACCAATCACAACAGCCCATCTGACCAATCAGAGCAGAGCAGGCTCTCAGAAAGGAGGGGTTTAGAAAGACCGAATCCTTTATCGAGCCGTTTCAGAGACTGAGAGAGAAGAGCTGATGCTGCAATGGATATTATGAGAAAATGTAATGTTTTTTGACCATGTAAACCTGTTGTAGGTTTTAAAAAAAACTAAATTAGGGACCTTTAAAATAGCATAATAGGGGCACTTTAAAGTCATCAACATGAAACGCCATTTGCAACCCATTTCACCTCTGAAATGTGCTGACGGGAGGGTCCACAAGTCTGGCACCAAACTGGAAATCTACACTGATTCAAAGTCTAATCCTCACCTGACGGATGAAGCATCTGTGTGTCTCAGTCCTGATGCTCCAGGGACGCAGAGTTTCCTTCTGGGAATAGCAATTACACAGTGTTTGCTGTTGTAAAATACACCTCTTCTGTTAGCAGTCGCACGAATGGGACGATCGCTGGAATTCTCAATCCTCAGACTCAAATCAGAGGAAAGCCAGTGTTTTTTCCTCCAGTGAACAGCGTTCGTCTCGAACCGGAGCGTCCCGCTGGCGCTCTGACAAACAGGACTCGTGTGTGTGTGTGTGTGTGTGTGTGTGTCGGTGAGAGGCGTGATCTCACAGTTATCTCCGTCAGTCACGGCTGGCCATGCGTGAACGTAAAGAAACCGCAGTCGCTTTGAGAGATCAGAATCCATCATAATGTCAGGGGTTGCAGTGACGAGTCAACTGCTGGATTAGAATAGTTATGGAGCATGATGCAAAAAAAATTTTTTTTTATCATACTTGCTTTTTTCCAATAGAAATATCAAGATAAGCAAGATTTTTTATAAATTTTTTTAGTTTTAGTTTTAGAAATTGTTAGAAAATGTTGTGCTTTTATCATTACATAAAAAATAAAAAATCCTTAATGCTTTAATTTATTTTTATTTTAGTAATTTTAGGCATTCAACACAAACTGATGAAAAAAATTTTTTATTACAATTATTTGTTATTCCAGAAAAAATATCATTTGATTTGATTTCCAGTCATTTGTTTTAGTAATTCACTTTTTTTTTTATTTCAGTTCTTATCTTTAAGTTTTGTTTGTTTAAGTGTTTTATTTATTTTAGTTAACAATAGCAACACAGTTTGAAGTAAAATTGCAAGATGTATTAATTGCATAAAGTTTATTTTCCGAACTTCACTCTTTCTCCGCCGTTGACGGAATTTTCCAGCGTGTTTTTATTTTTTTAAACAGGTTTTCAGTGTTATACGGTATACGGCTTTAACACATCTTCTGAACAAGTACAGAACCTCCGGCTCAAAACACAAGCAACAAGGGAGAAGAAACAAGTGATAGAAGCATTGCTTATGCCAGTGGTCTTCACTATTTCTTTCATGAGAGCCACACTGATGGGACAAACTCAGTAGGAGAGCGAATCTTACTGCAAAGTATCAAAAGTTACATCCAGTCATAAATACCGTGTCTGCTTATCAGTCTGTCATCCCTGAACATACAATATGCATTGCAATACATGTGCTCACTGCACGAATATACAGAGTTTCCTGCTGTTTGTGCATAATAACCATCTCCTACATCGGTTCTTTATTTGTTTTAAACAGCAGACTTAATATTTATCCATTTCTGGTCATAATTTGGAGATGATGAGCTTATATTTATTATCACGCAGTAAAAAAGCCCAAAACCAGTCGTCTGTGGAAGAGAGTCTGAAGCAAGCACTGGTGGGACGTTGTCCTGCTCCACAGACGCAGTGAAAAGAGAACTTTAGAATGACGGGACACTCATTTATACGACATATTCAACAGGAATAACGGATCGTTCTGCGCGTCATTCGTCATCCTTTCAGTTTCGGTTTTCGATCCGATCAAGATGTTCTCTCGATCGGATTAGAAAAGGAGTAAACCACTCCTTTCAATCCAATCGAAATTATTTGTAATAGAGCTGACACTGAGTTTTTAATGGGTTATGTTATAGCCCTACTTATTTTTAATGTTTTTATGAGATATCTGTCGTGACTGCATGATCACATCACCGTATTATTTACCGCCGTGTGAGCCACAAATTAAAGCTTGGCGAGCCGTGCAACGAGTAACACTGGCTTATAGACTTTGTAGTCTTTGGCAAAACCATGATTGTCTCAGCTTTTTCTTATTTTTCTATTTATGAAACTTCGCCACATTCAAGTGTTGATAAAAAAAAAGAATGCATGAAGCTAAAATAAAAAAAGAAATTATTATTGAGGGTCTGTTCTTTCTTTTGATATATTGCATGTTCAGATATGAATACAACTAAATATTCTGGGGGCCATGAAACCTTTGTGAAAATCAAAAATGTTGGCGGTGGCTGGCAACGTAAAGCGGCTCTTGTTTTGTGTGAGCGAGTAGGAGTCCCTGAGGCTGATCAGGTCATGTTTATTCGTGATGCAGGCTGTTGATTGGCTCATTTAACACTAACAAGATTGGCTCTCCTTGGCGGTGAGCTGGAGTGCCGGTTCTTAATTGAGAGCGGCCGTTGAGTCACGCCGCATATTGAATATTGGCAAGTGAGAAGCTCGTCAGCTCACGGAGCCTAATTACCTATTATCTTCATCAGAACAAGCAAGAAAAAGCTTCTTCTTTTGTGCCTGTGATACAGGTGATGCTTATCTTTAAAAAGTGAATCGGTTTAATCATGTTTAGCTTGATCTGACACTTTGTTAGAGTAACTAAATGATCAGTTCTCTCTGTTAGCAGTTCTTCATTGTCTAAACACAAAACTAAAGCGCACTGGTGAATCTACAGAGTTGTGAGAATAAAACTTGCTTACTGAAAGACATGATGAAATCGATTGTTGACTATTTTTTCGTTTTAATCAAAGTCATTGCAGCCCTACTAGAATGGAGAAATAAGAATCTATGTCTGAAATTAATTTCTATGTGATCTCCATCCCTATTCTTGGTTCGAATAATTCACCTTTAAAAAATACGTAGTACTTTTAATTACAGTTCATTTTAAATTGCTGCGATGCATCTTAAAATAATGATATGCTGAGGTGAAATCAGTACATAACTATTTAAAGCAAAAATGCATCATAAAAATGTGCTTAATTGTCATGCAAGTAATGTTATAATACCAAAATTATTAACTTACCTAAAAATGTGTGTAATTTTCTGTATGAAAAATATAATGTCTTATTTTTCCGTTAAATATGACCCACATTCATGGAAGTTTTATTATTGCTGCTTTAACAGACTTTTTGTCACTCTGAATCTTTCAATATATATTGTTGTTTTCTCTGGGAAATCAATGTTAGTCGAATACCTTTCAGTGTCTGTTGTTTATTTCACATTAACACGTAATCTCAATCCACAGTCAAGAAGAGGAGTCATCTTCATCATCTAGCGAGGAGGAGGAGGGCGATCAGCAACAAAACGAAGAGCTTTACGGCAAAGTGGTGTGTGTGGATGGGGTCGTCACTAGCGACAAAAAGAAAACCACATGGTATCCTGCCCTGGTGAGTCTCGACCGCAGGACACAGAACAGAAATTAAGACAATATCTAAAGTCAAATTCTACATTGTATGCAAGTAAAAAAAAAATTTTTTCAATAAATGTATGCATAAAAAATAAGCTTCATAAGGTGAAATGTTTAAACACTCTGCCATTTTAATTTCGTTTAAATGGAACCAAACAGAATATATAAAATTCGGTAACACTTTACTTAAAGCCTTTATGTATAATGTGTTTATGCAGTAACTATGCCTTGTAATTCACCTTATAATGCATTATATAGTCTCATGAATAACTGTAACTACAGTTATAATACAAAATAATAATTATCTAATCATTGAACACACCTTTAGAAAGTATAATACATTAAAACACATGATAAACAACCAATTTCAGAATCTGCAAATATTATAATGCATTTTAACTTCAGTTATAATGTAGCTTGATGACGCATGAATGAGTGTGGAATCATGGGAGTTGTCGTTTTTCACCTCCACATCCGATGGAAAGCAGTCCGACGGGACTCATGTTCATCATGTTCATGGATGAGAGAATGTGTTAAAGGTTTATTAACGTTACTGTGGTTGAAGCCGGGTGGAGTCGAGAGCCTGGGAAATGTTACGCTGCTGGTTTAATTATGCTTAAATGTTGCAGTCGGCTGCTTTCATTTTGTTAATGTTTATTTTATGATTAAAATTACATTTGTCCGCCTCCTTCCCTGAACTTGAACTTTTGTTACAGTTATGTTTGATCACTTAAATTCACATTATTTCATCTGGTTGTAATGAAACAACTGGGAGTGCTGAATTACTACTCATAAAGGCCAGTTTATCTGACGAATTAAAACTGTGGGGAAACTCAATCACACTAAAATACATGTGAGTGTGTTGAAAGTTGTTGTAACGTTACTCTGTGCGTTCGCTCAGCGTCTGGATGAGACATCTGTTGCACATTGCAGTAAACTAGATCGATATTAGAATATCATATTAATAAAAGCTAGATGACGTGTGTTGCTGAATGGCATGCAGTTCATTTTCAAATATATTGTATGGCAGAGAAAAGTGTTACTGTTATTACGAATAAGCTCTTTCTGATTATGCTGTTAGCAACGGTACAGAATAGTGTCTCTGTACAAATGAAACTCGAAAAATGTGAATATCGTGCAAAAGTTCGTGTATTTCAGTAATTCAAATTAAAAGGTGAAACTAATATATTTAGTATATATAACTATATACATATGCATGATTATACTTTTCAGAGGGCCGACATTTCTGTATTTAAAATCCTTTTTTCCATGTAATATTCTAATTTTCTGAGATTTAGAATTTGGGTTTTTTATAAGCTGTAAGCCATAATCATCAAAATTCTAACTTTTGCACGATATTCAAATTTTCCGAGTTTCATCTGTAAACATGTTATTCGTGATAAATCAAGAAAACAAGAGGTTCAAACAATAAGACTAGCCGTGTTGAGCTGTATACCACTGATTCGTTTTCTGACGATATAAGTATCACACTTCCGCTTGAAACATGATGAACAGTGCCGGTTTCAGGAGAGAGTCTTCCTCCAGGATTAATGCATCTCTGTTCCTTCCTTTCTGAAGTTGCATATATTGATGTAGGCAGTCGTTCTCTCATTTCTTCTACATCTGTCCCTCGTTTACGTGCAGTAGTGGATGATTCACAGGGTCACAGCAAACCCAACACTGGCCCTTTAAATGTTCCTGGTGGCTCGTGTTCCTCCAGAGATGATGTTCCTGCTCTCTGTCCCCTCCTCACGGCTCTCGCTAGAATGACAGCATTGAGAGAGAAAAACAAAGCCAGTGAATGTCTGTGGTGTTTCTTGAAGCCATGACACGCTCGTCTGATCTCTGTTGTACAGTAACCTCGGGTCAGGGCTGACATGTTGGAAATAAAGGCTGGATCAATCTTTTTTTTTTAAATGCTAGTTTCAATTAGGATTTCGTATGTCCAATATCGAATGTGTTTTGGATGTTCAAGTCATTTTTTGTTTTTCACAAAACATGGTCATGGAAACATCAGGGAATTGTTTTTTTTTTGTTTTTTTGTTTTTTAGGCCTGAATTTTTTTTAAATTGCATATTATTCTCCTTAATGCACAGCTCTAAAATATTCATACGAAGCTTCTATCAATCTCAGATTCAATCTCTTTAAAATTGAAATAATTATGTTTGTTTTTTCTTCTGCTCACCAAGGCTGTATTTTTGTGATAAAAATGACAGTAAAACTGTAATATTGTGAATATTACTACAATTTAAAAGAGCTATTTGAATAGATTTTGAATGGTAGTGTATTCAAGTTTTCACAAAAATATCCCAGACAGCATCATGGTGTCGGCCCAGATTCTGCCCACACTGAAGACTGGAGAAAATTCAGCTTTGATCACAGAAATAAATTACATTTTACAATATATTCACATAGAAAACAGCTGTTTTAAATTGTAATAATATTTCACAATTTTTACTGTATTTTTGATCAAATAAATGAATTACAAACGTAATTATTACAAACAACTGTAAAGGTATTATTTTATTTTTTATACACATTTTTTTTATATACACATATAATGATTAATGGACCTTTTTTGTTGCATGAAATATTTCGAAGTTAAAATAAACCTGTTTGCCTGGTATTCATTTCCTTGAGTGTAAAACAGTTTTGCAGGTTGGTGCAAAAATAATGCTTTCTGTGCCAAACTCTCATCTGTCCTCTGTTTCTCTTTTTTTTTTTTAAAGGTCATCTCTCCAGACTGTCATGAAGACGTGACACTGAAAAAAGACAACATTTTTGTCCGCTCCTTCAAAGATGGAAAATTGTGAGTGGCTTTCAGATGAAGTTATTTCAGTCCGTGCTTCTACTTTTAGCTCTCGAGGTGCAGAAGAAGTCAAGCTGTGAAGGCATCACGAGTGCTGTTGTTTCTGTTTATAGCTGTGATTTTATCAAACATCCTTTAAACACACTGCAAATGATGGAGGACGTCACTGCTGGGCATCATGTAATGGAGGAGCCAGTGATGTTTCTGTGGGGGAAATGTAGTTAAATGCCCGTCTCGGGTTAACCTCCCGAAATCAATTTATACTGCCGCTGCTGAAGGTGGATAGACAGAATTGGTCTTATTCAAGCGCTGTGCTGAGAAATGTGTGGTTGTGGAGATATTTGTGTTATACCTCAGGGAAATGAAACCTGTGAGTGCCGCCATCATACACACTGGAGCTTCCTGATGACTCTCTAAATAGACAAAACTCTGTTTCTAATGTTATTCTACAATAGACAGACAACAAACTCTAAATTTCCCGGCTGTTCCTAGTGTTTGGATTGGTCTTTCGGCTGGTTACTATCTCAAATCAAAACAAAATCACCCTTTAGTTTCTGTCACTATTCCTTCATTAGTCCACTGATATAGTATATAGGATATAATATAGAGAGAATGTAGACGAGTGAGTGAATTCGGACACTGAGTGCCGTTTTTGCATAGTTTCTGCTTGCTGTTTAATAATCATTTGTATTGGAGCAAACTGGCAGCTCCAGTAGTAATTAAAAGATTTATCTTGAACTCTGTCATGGAAACTATGTATATACATTAATAAACAATTCAATAATACATTTTAAAAGGAATTTATACCTGTATGACATTACGCTGTACCCACATTGGACCAGCGGTTTGGTAAATGGATGGATGGATGATTCGCCATCTTCTGGTCAGATGCGGGAATTCATTCGTCATTCGCACTCTCACAGTGCATTGTGGGTATTCTCTAGCTGTTGAGCGTACATCGGTTGTACACTCATTGTTGCGGTGCATTGTGGGATTGAATGAGCGCACTCGATAACGTCCACTATGATTTCGGACACCACTGCAAATGGCTGATCCCTCAAATTGTGCCCTATTTAAGGGTATAGGGGGCGATTTCTGACACAGCCTATGGTTTGAGTCCTTCATTCAGTTCTGTGTGTGTGTGTGTGCGTGTGTGTGTGTGTGTGTGTGTGTGTGTTATATCCCAAAGTTTAAAGTCAGCATGAAACAGAAGTCTTTTCTTCCCTATTGTGACGTATATCCGAGTGAAACACTTCTGAAACGAGAACAAATGTAGGGTGGGGCTTGGATGGTTGTGGTTTGCTATTGGTGGATCAGATGTGAGTGACAGGTCGCCCCGCCCTCATCATCAGAGAAGAGAAGAGACACTGCGAGAGGGAGGGGAAGTTATTCTGATTACAGATGAGAGCTTGATTTCTGTCTGCATCTTCACTGCTCCCTCTAGTGTCTGCTCTGGGAAAGTAATGACATCACTGCCACATGTAGATTTATAAATATTGATGAACATAAACATGTCTTCTAACCGTTAACGCTAAACCTTAATTCCCTCGATATAAGCAGTTTCAGAAGGTATTTGGACACTCCTGTGTGAACGTGAGAAAGTGACTTCATACATCCACTAGAAATCCCCATCATGCAGCATTTGAGCACAGATACAGTCATGTGATCTAATGAGGGACCAGATTTAAGGTGCCCAGATACTTTCTAAAGGACATGCCTGGTTCATGTTCCTACACTGTAAACTAAAACAAGGATTTTTAGAGAATGTTTTCCATAAATATACTATTTCAGTCCTTCTACATCAACATTTCATGTTTTATCCAATGTTACTTGCTGCTTCTTTGTAACAATTTGTGAAATTTACTAGCAATTTCTGAGATAATTGTTTATACACAAAATATTTTTTCAGTGTTTACGGTTGCTCGTGTCTGTACAGAAATGGCTTGTTGTGTGATTTACATAATCACAGTTTTTCTCAGGATAAAGGTTTTATCATCAAATTTTGTGCATTTTTAATGAACCCTTATTGAAGTGTGATGATGAAGCTGATTTGATGGATGTCAGGAATAAATGCTTTTTTGCAGGGCATGTAATGCAATTAATTCAATAAAACATTGTAATCGATAATGAATGACAACCATGATGATTTTTAAAATCAGAATGCCGTTTCATACGGAAGTGTGTTGAATTATGATCAGTAATTGACTTAAAGATGATGGTTTATTATGTTTTCTCTCATATGTATGAAGCTCTGCTAACAGCGTTTTATCTTATCTTGCAGTTACACAGTTGTGCGGAAAGACATTCGTGTGCTGGATGAAGAGAAAGCCCCCAAAGCGGACGCTGGACTCAAACCAGGTGAGAGCAAGAGCGCCACCTACAGATCAGAGTGTGTTTAGGGCCGGTTATTATCGTTAACTAAAACTAAAACCATCGAGAACTTTGCGAACACTGGGTCTCATTACGTTAGTTAGTGCATCAACAAACAATGAGCAATACATTTGTTACAGTATTTATTAATCTTTAAGTTATTCATGTTAGATATTAATCGATACAACTTTTGATTTTAATAATGTATTAGTAAATATTGAATTAACAGTATTTTTCATTGTTAGTTCATGTTAACTAATATTAACAATTGGAATCTTAATGTGAAAGGTTACCAAAACATTCTCATTACTTGAAATAAAATGAACATTCAAAATAAAATTTAAAAAACGTATTTTATTTAAACTAGTTGCTAATTTTTATTTACTTTAACTTGAAGTACTGAAATAACTAATACTATATAGACAACAACAAAAAAACGAACAATACAATTTGTAAAACTTTACCTAAAATTAAAATGACTGGTTTTCACTAAATAAAAAAAAACGTAAAAAAAATACTTCCGGAAGCAGGGAGCTGAACGAGTGGATGACAACTGTGGCGCTCTACTGGGGAACGTTTTTTAAAAGTGAAAAAAAGAAAGAAAAATGACTCACTGAACAAGAAATTTCCCTTTGAACACATTATAATCTCACCGTCTCTGTTTGTGTTTCACAGCGTTAGATGCAGCGTGGGAATTTCAGCGTAACGGCACTGTGCCCAACACGTGGAGGACGGAGGTGAAGGATGAAAGCTCAAGCAGTGAGGATGATGACGAGGAAGAGGAGGAGGAACAAGAGGAAGAGGCCAGCGGCGAGGAGGAAGAGGTGACAATAGAAACCATGTGTTGGGGAGAAACGTCACTGAAAGATTCACACTGAATCAGGGAATCTGCGCTGATCGCAGCCCTAATGTTTGTGTTGATGTAGTCAGGGCAGTCATGGCCTAGTGGTTAGGGAGTTGAACTGGTAACCCGAAGGTTGCTGGTTCGATTCCAGAACCGGTGGGAAATGACTGAGGTGCCCTTGAGCAAGGCACCTAACCCCTAATCGCTCCCCGGGCGCCACACAAAGGCTGCCCGCTGCTCTTGGTGTGTGTATCCACGTTTGCAGTGTGTGTGTTAACTACTCACTACTCTGCTCCTAATGTGTGTGCATTAACTTGGATGGGTTAAATGCAGAGGTCAAATTCCAAGTATGGGTTACCATACTTGGCCGTCACATGTCACTAAAGATAGTCGACATTCTGAAATTATCGAGTATGTCCCTCACTTTACAAAAACACACATGGAGAGTTGCATGCATACCTTATGTGATGTAATCTAGTAGGTTAGAGGTTAGTGCACGCTTCCACTGTGTGATTTAGTCTATTTAAAAGCATTTAAAATGCACCCAGTATTCAAGATAAGGGGGCAAAAAAACATTTGCCGTGCCGTTTTTTTCTCCAAACATCAGCATGATTACATATGTGATACTGATTTTATACAACAGTTCAATAAACAAGAAGTTAATATTTAGTGAATTACTTTTTAGACATAATATTGCCTGTTTTTGCTCTATTTCGCCAACGAAAATAGTTCCAAACACGGTGGTGAATGAACGCATCGTTTGAACAAATGATTCAATGACTCACTCATTAAGACAGTCAAATGCTTCGTTCCTGAATGAATCAGCCGTTTGAATGAATCGGTTGAAACTCGCTCATTAACAGTGACTTTCTGTAACCTACTGGTGGTTTTAATTTCACATTTAAAGCATCTTTTCATTTTTTTTTTAATAATTTCTATATATCAATATTCAACGTTTTATGTTTAAAACATCAAAACATTATTTCTGCATTTGTAACTGCAGGTTAAATGCATTCATGTCCCTCTGATCTGCTTTAAACAGTCTGTGTAAATGAATCTAAATGCCTCTTCAGATGCAGCTTCTGTGTTTCCTCGGCACTGCAAAGATTAGTTTTGTTGATACTGATTACATTTGATTGTAACAGCCCTATTATGTCATTATTCTAATAGAATATATTGATTAAATGAAAGAATTTGACACAAAAGATGATGCATACATTTAAGTAAGTTAAAAATGGCTTTATAAAGTTAAAAATGCCCACAAAAAGGTAGAAATCAATTTAAACTTATTGTAAAAGATCATTTCTGTCACTTCTGCGAACTAACCACCGCACAAAATATGAAGAATATCAAAAACTTTAGCAATCAGCTGTCCACGGCAGCCCTAAAACCTGCCAAGGTACCAACACAATAACACACTCTGAAAAATATCTTCTAATTATCGTTATCGGAAAAATCCCAGAAAATATCGGAATATATTTCTCTGTCAATATCGCACACGCCCCTAGTAGTCGATATAGTGGCGCTTTCACCCCTACAGCACGAGCTCCTGTCATCAGCCGTTCTTTAACCTTGATTTATTGACCACGAAATATCACCTTTAGAGCTTAAGCGGCGTGTTTCTTCATGAGAGAGTGAGAGATGAACAGCTTGTGTGTGTGTGTGATGACAGGTTTAACTGTTAACCTTAAACTGTTCAAAAAAAAAAGGAAAACCACATCACAGCCAGACAGTCTGCCACAGAAAGCATGAGTTGATTCAACGGTCTTGACGATACTAACCTTAACCACATCTTTCATTAGTGTGACCGTTTCTCAGCTGCTTTCATAATACTGTGGCTTTCCCAGTCACTAACAAGATACTTTTTCTAACAAGAAACTACAAAAACAAGCAATTTTTTCTCATATTGCGTACAGTTTTATGGTCAAACTCAGGCAAAAATCATCTATTCTTGCTAAACTGAACTTGTTCTCGCTCTCATTCTAAAGAACACCGGAAGGTCTGATTCATTTTAGTGAATCGGTTCATTTAATTGATTCTTTTCACAGACAGACACACTGAATCATTTGAGCCCCTGCTCACCATTTTATGTTTTCCTTGTGCATCCAAATAATTTGTCAATCACTGTTATCAAGTTACATTTAGAGGGTTTGTAGGATTTTTCTTATTCAGAAATTAATACTTTTATTTAGCAAGGATGCATTCAATTGATAAAGTAATATTATTTTTCAAAAGATTTCAATTTCAAGTAAATACTGTTCTTTTGAACTTTCTATTCATCAAAGAATCCTGAAAAATTAAATATGTAATGGTTTCCATGAACATATGAAGCAGCACAACTGTTTTCAACATTGATAATAATCATTAATGTTTTTTGAGCAGCAAATCATCATATTAGAATGATTTCTGAAGGATCATGTGACACTGAAGACTGGAGTAATGATGCTGAAAATTCAGCTTTTATCATATTTTACTAAATATTCCTTTCTGTATTTTTAATCCAACATTGGGGAGCATAAATATATTCTCCCTCTAAATAGTGTGTGTAGTTAACTACTTTAGTTTCAAACAGAGATCACGATTCTCCAAAATAACATGTAATTTACTTAGACTGCAGCAACTAACATTTTGTCAGAACTTTATTTAAAATGAATTATCTAAACATGAAAAGAGTGAATGATTCAATGACTCACTCATAAAGTCTTTACTTGTTTCATGATCACTGGACGAATCTGTGTTTTTGAACAAATCTCTTGAATGAATGATTCACTGACAAACACATTTGAACAGTCACTTGTCTCCACCTACTGGTGTAACGGTGTAATAAATATAATCGTTATTTGAAGCGCCAAGTTACTTTCAAAAGGTGATTAGCTCTACTATGATCGCTTCCATAGACATCAGTGTTTATATCTGAACTATAACCTTTTCACCCAGTACTTTCTGTGATGACACCCGGCTCTGTGTGCGTTTGTGTTTCCTGTATGCAGGAGGAAGTGGAGCCGTTCCCAGAGGAGAAAGACAACTTCCAACAGCAGCTTTACAAATTTATGGAGGATAGAGGTGAGTAGTGTCAGATTTCATTGTAATTGTAATAATTTAGTAACTTTATGTGCTTTTGTTAATTTTATTAATTTTTTATATTTCTGTATAGCTTTATTTATAATAAAAACTCTAACCTTAAACTTATGTATTTCCGTTTTTGTTCAAGTTTTTAACCTAATATAAATATTTTATATAATTTCAGCTTTATTTCAATAACAGAAATTGATTATGATTATTTTAGGGTACGATATCTAAAAACAACAACTATATACTAAAAAATGGAAACGTTTTTTGTTTGAGTTTTTCATGTACAGACGACAACATTGTCAAAACGATCCCGTTCACACGGATCCGCAAAACGACTAAAATCGCTGTATTCTGCTGCCAGGCCAGTAGATGGCGATGACACTTTGTAAAGAAACACTACGCTCATATAGACAGAACACGTAATACGCATGATGTCACCGTTTTCACAAATTCGTGTTTTTGAAAAAGGTGCTTAAAGTGCTTAAAGTTGACTTTTTTAAATTTAAGTCCTTGAAAACCTATATTTATAAAAAGGTACTTGAAAATGCTTGAATTATTGAAAGACAATAGGCTATATTAGAAAATAGTGTTTAATTTTATTGATAAAACATTCTTTTCACATTGATATAGAGCCATTTCACATGGCTATAAAGATGATATTGCTCATATAAATATTCAAGAATATGATACAGATTTCATTCTTCTGATCAATTATATATTCATGGGAGAAAAAAAGCAGTTTGAATAAAGAAGGCGATATCTTTGTCCTAGTGTCCTTTCAGTGGTCAAAGTTACCGCAGCCATCGCATGTGCTGCACTTTATTTGTGCCATTTTGTTTTATTAGTTTTTTATTTATTTATCTACTTACTTTTGTTAGAATTTGAAAGATAATAAAGATATTGTTTTATAAGTGAGATAAAGTCCTGGAATTTAATTTTACAGTACCTGTACGAACCCTGTGTGGTTCACACGGAGACCATAACGGAATCATTTAAAAAACGTGCGCTTTGATATATGTTTCCAGGCCGTTGTCGTGTAAATGAATGATAACAAGTTTTCCGTTTTTAGTTGAAAACACTGTCGTGTAAACGGCCCCTATAGTTAGCGGTAACAACACTGGAGCTTGTCATCCACTTTATTTCTTCAAGTCGCTTTGGATAAATTGTCAGCCGAATGCATTAATGCAAATGTTCGTATTTTACTTTGAAACTCACACTAACTAGCTTCTTTTCGTTTTTTCAGGAACTCCTATCAATAAACGCCCCGTGCTGGGCTACAAGAATCTGAACCTCTTTAAACTCTACCGGCTGGTGCACAAGCTCGGAGGATTTGACAATGTGAGTTGTATTTCTGATCGCTCCCCGTAGAGCGAAACGCCGCCACAATCTGTTGTTTAGTCTGCGTTAGCTTTCACTCGCTGAGCAGAACGTGTTCCCTCCCTGTGTTTCAGATCGAGAGCGGATCTGTCTGGAAGCAGGTGTATCAGGATCTGGGCATCCCTGTGCTCAACTCCGCTGCCGGTTACAACGTCAAGTGTGCCTACAGAAAGTACGTGCGTCTCTGCGTTCAGGATGACAGTGACAGCAAACATGAGTTGTTCGAGTTACCACAAACCTTTGTGGCTCAGAGAGCAAGCGCTGTATTCACCGGTTCTGTCTGTTAGCTCTCTTACTCTCCCGAGGTGATGACAGAACCGTGTGCTGAACAGTTGTACACATCCTATCAGAACCTATAGTGCCACCAGCAGTTCCACGTGTCATGCTCATTTAGCCTTTCTTTAACCAGATTGCTCAGTTTGGATCAGATCATCTGGATACCAAAAGTCGAAAGTTACTATTGAACGGTCAAAGTTTAGAATAAATTTGACTTTTATGTTTTTTAAAGTTGTCTCATGCTCAACAAGATCAAAAAAGCAGTAAAATTGTGAAATGTTAATAAAATGTAAAACAGCTGTTTTCTATGTGAATATACAGTAAAGTGTAATTTATTCCTGTGATCAAAGCTGAATTTTCAGCATCATTACTCCAGTCTTCAGTGTCACATGATCCTTCACAAATCATGATGATTTGATAACGTGTTGTGTGCTGATCCTCCTGCAGGTACCTGTACGGCTTTGAGGACTACTGCTCCTCCACAGGGATCACGTTCCGCATGGATCTGCCGTATAAAACGGGTGAGAAGACGAGTGGGAAGAGTGAGGAGAACACTGAGGAAACAGTCAGCGGAGGAATCAGTGTGTCTCTAAGTACAGAAGAAGAACAGAAAGCCCTCAAAGAACCAGAGACCTCCAACACACAGCATGTGCTCAAGGTACTAAAACATCATCTCAGGGGTTTCTGCTATGGCTTACTACTCATACTACTCATACTAATACTACCCACACTGAATGCTACTCATACTACCACACTAATACTACTCATACTACCATACTAATACTACTCATACTACCATACTCATACTACTCATACTACCATACTAATACTACTCATACTACCATACTCATACTACCCACACTGAATATTACTCGTACTACCCATACTAATACTACCCACACCAATACCACTCATACTACCACACTAATACTACCCACACTGAATACTACTCATACTACCATACTAATACTACCCACACTAAATACTACTCATACTACCATATTAATACTACCCACACCAATACTACTCATACTACCATACTAATACTACCCACACCAATACTACCACACTAATACTACCTACACTAAATACTACTCATACTACCACACTAATACTACCCACACTGAATACTACTCGTACTACCACACTAATACTACCCACACTAAATACTACTCATACTACCCACACCAATACTACCACACTGAATACTACTCATACTACCACACTAATACTACTCATACTACCCACACTGAATACTACTCATACTACCATACTCATACTACCCACACTAAATACTACTCATACTACCCACACCAATACTACTCATACTACCACACTAATACTACCCACACTAAATACTACTCATACTACCACACTAATACTACCCACACTGAATACTACTCATACTACCACACTTATACTACTCATACTACATACTCATACTACCCACACCAATACTACTCATACTACCACACTACCATACTCATACTACCCACACTGAATACTACTCATACTACCCACACTAATACTACTCATAATACCCATACTAATACTACCCACACTGAATACTACTCATACTACCATACTTAAACTACCCACACTGAATACTACTCATACTACCATACTAATACTACTCATACTACCATACTTAAACTACCCATTCTAATACTACCAATTCTAATACTACTCATACTTATACTACTCGTACATAATTCAGCTTTGATCACAGGAATAAATTACGTTTTACTAAATAATCACATCGAAATAATGTGCATGTGTAAAAAACATTTATTTATGCATTTATGTATTTATTTATTTATTTGTTTTTATTGATCACGTGAAAATTTAATGATCAGTTTTGATGATGCCTCCCTTTTTGTGCTGATCAATACTGTTGTTGTTTTTTTTTTATAACATGTCCAATTGATAATTTTCTAAAACATATTGTCACCATGTTTTTAGCAACCTTATAGAGTGACTTAATACTTCTTCACTAGCCGCTGATAGGCAGTGTACAGTACACACTGTGCAGAAAACTAGTATTGACTTTGAAAGACTTTAGACAAACAGCTGTGTATTTTGTCTCTCGGCAGGATCGTCTGACCTCGTGTTTATTTATAAGTCATGCTTTTTTTCCCCCCAAACACAAGCTGTTGAAAACAAAAACACTGATGCATTTACAGATGTAGCTAAATCATAGTTTAATTAGGGTCAAATCATATTAATTGCAAGATTATAACGGTGAGGGTGATGTGTTATTTCTCCTCAGGAGGAGAAGACCGAGACCACAGCACCATGTGAAGATAAAGCGGATATCAGCAGCGTGAATGAGGAGGAGGAGGAGGAGGATGATGATAACCATGCTGATGAAGAGGAGAATGATGCAAACGAAGAGGCCAAAGAGTGCGGACCAACAGCGGAGAGTAACGTCACGGAGAACCTGAAGGAGGAGCCGTGTGAGGAACCCGACAGCAAAGATCTGTCAGGGTAGGTGTATCTTCATCTCTGAGCTTCAGTGGGGGGGAGAGAGAGAGAGAAACGGAGATGTGCTCAGAGAATGATGCATGATAGGCGAAGCCGGAGAGAATTTGGGAGAAACGATCAAAAAGTGAGATCATGAAAGCACTTAATAATGGTGTTTTGTGGAAACATTTGACTGATTTTGATGGTGGATGCTGCTGTAGTTTCTCTCTGGTTGAGTCTCATGTCACTCGCCCGCTTATTGAAACTGCATGTTGGCCGAAGCGTGTGCCTTTTTAGCTTGCTTTGTCTCTCTCTCTCACACACCCTTTTTCCATCTTATCTTGAACCATCCCACATGTCTCCAGCAAAAAAAGCCTCCATTCTAATTTTCGCTGCACCTTTTTATTGTTCCCGTCTGTTGGAAATAAGAATATTTAAATGATCAATGTCACGCGTGAATTGCTGTGAATTTAATTTGTTAGATATTTCATTAATTCTTGACTGGTATATCACCGTCAGCTGGTGATGGAATAAAGCTAGTTCAATTTCTATCGATTTAATAGCTTTAAAATAAGTAATAAACATAAATACCGCAATGTATTGCGTGTTTGTGAGCGGGTTACATAGTCAATTATGTCATCATACGCCATCTTTCAAAAGTTTGGCCTCGGTTTATTTGATCAAAAATACTGTTTAATTTTTAAAAAATATTATTAGAATTTCAAATAGCTGTTTTCTATGTGAAATATAGTCAAATGTAATTTATTCTTGTGATCAAAGCTGAATATTCAGCATCATTGCTCCAGTCTTCAGTGTCACATGATCCTTCAGAAATCATTCTAATATGATGATTTGATGCTCAAGAAACATTTATGATTATTATCAATGTTGAAAACAGTTGAGCTGCTTCAGATTTTTGTTGGATACATTTTGTTCAGGATTCTGTAATGAATAGAACGTTTAAAAGAACAGAATTGATTTGAAACAGAAATCTTTATAACATTATAGTAAATTTTTACTGTCACTTTTGAAAAATTAAATGCATCCTTGCTGAATAAAACCTGTAGCTGATTACGAGTCAGCAGAAGTCCAGTTTGAATTATTCCGGCACCGTTTTTGTGTGAAAATGATCTCTTCGCATCTGTGAGTTTTGGCTGTTAAGTTTTGTCTTGAACTATTCAGGTGTGACTTTGAAGCTCAGCCGAGCGATGGACTGACTAGTTAAGCTCTCCCACTGCTTCCCAAGTGTTTCCCGATGCTTCCCGCTCTCTCATATCATGCCTTTAGTGTTCTGCTGTGTCGTTGTGTGGATGAGAACAGACCCTGATGCTGAGATCACGTCGAGCCGTGTGTCTGGGTAGGGTTGGGAATCGAGATGCCGTTCTGTTCCGCAAATAAAAGCTTTATTTTCATGACTTTATAATAATTGGTTCTTGATCTCATAAGCAATGAAATTAATTTAGTCTAAGGAATTGCTCACTTTACTCTTTAGTCATGTTGAACTCAAAATTCTAAACGTCATCATTAACGGAACGGAACTAAAAATGGAATCCGAATTGTTACATTTCAGACGATTCCCACCTCTACACTTCAGTTCCTGAACTAAATCTGGTTGCATTGTCTCTAATTTGAAGCATTTGGATGCACATGTAACTTTTGCGTTTTTGAGATTAAACTGCCTAACTAATGTCCTTCACGTAGCAGTGATCTGATTATTTAGCTGGTTTTCATAGATGCTTTTTTTTGCTGCCGTCTCAACGGTCATCCTGCAGTGGTGGTTTTCCAATGATTTTCCCTTCATTTTCTGTATTGAATCAGTAACTATGTGGAACCAGGGTCCTGCCTAGCACCAGCTCAGTTGTTGCATCACTAGTTGAAGGTTGTCTGCTGCTAACTAACCAGGGTTGTTTCTCGGTTGAACTCTGTGAAGTGATTTGAGTGGTAGAGTTCAGTGTGCTATACCTGTCTAACGTGGCTTCCTCTCTGCTCTCTAACGTGATTGTGATTTGCCCCTTTGCTGAGCTTCGCTGTGCCCCTCTTGCTGCACTTTGACCCTTTCCCTGTCACACACACACACACACACATCTTGAACTCAAGTTCAAAGTCACATTTGAAATATCTTCTAGTTAGAAGAATCTTTACTCGCCCTCATGTTGGTCTAAACCTGTATGGCTGTATTTCTTCAGTGAAACACTAAAGGAGACGTTTAGCAGAATGTTCATGTAATGACCACAGGCTGTCAAGCTCCAAAACATTTGAATTTCCATAAAAGTAGCTATTTCTTTACAGGTTTTTGTTGATTAGCATTGGTGGTTAGTAGATGGCATTACCACACTGTAATGGGGCAAATGCATCTTTCTCCATTCACTGCCATTTAAACATGGTTGTGTATTCTGGGAAAATAACTTTTTGCAAGCAACATTCAAATCACTTAATATATTTTTGTTATATTATTGTAGATGTTTTACTTAAATGTGTATTATTTTTACATATATAGAATAAATGTAAGAATTGTCATAGATTCACTAGTATTCAGTGATTTTATTTTTTTAATAATATTTTTAACATGTTTTATTTCAATTTATTGAATATATACTGTACATTATTCATATATTATACACGATAAAACATGATTTTTTAAAAATAATGAATAGTTTTATTATAAATAAATAATAAATATAAATGATATAACGTATAAAAATTACTGTAGAAGTTTCACTAGTATCCAATTTTTATCAAATTTATTTATGCACTATATTATAAATTATAATTTTTTTATAGAACTGAGAATGAACTAAAAATAATTAACATAAAATGATGATAATAAAATAATAAATAAAAATAATAAATAGTTTTATATAAGTGAATTGTGTACATTTGTATATCTCATACTGTTTTAACATTTTATTAAATATATTTTTCTATAAGGATATAAAAAAATCCAAATAAATATTATATTTATGACATTTTTAACATAACGTGTAGAAGTTTCACTAGTATCAGATTTTTTTAATTTATATATATATTATAAATTATATGATTATTTTTTGATAGAACTTTATTCTTCTCTGTCTGCTGTCTTTGACATTTATAGCTCATGATAGTCAGCAGTGAAGGGTTTGAGACTGTCTTCTTTAAGTGCCGTTAGCCGTCCAATCAGTGATGTCCTTTTCCTAGAGCTGTAGAGTCATCTGTCACATGACGCTCACAGTTCAGGATAAAAAGATGTCAATGTCCAGTACCCATGAGCAAAGATGCTGGTTGTGTATTCCCAGCAGACTGCCTTTGAGATGAATGCCAATGCAGACGGATAGTTGTCTTTATCCAGATATTATAGATGTATTTGATATTCCAAGTTTTCCGTGTATATCATAAATCATCCAAGTTGGACCGCAGAGAGTTTGACTTAGTATACAAAATAGTATGGCTTCTGAATACTTGGAATTGGGCATGTTTATTTATTTCAGTCCCTTTTTGGAGCTTGACAACCAATGCTTTCATTATATGGAAAGAGCAGCTTGAGATTCTTCAAAATGGAAGAAGAAACACAGGTTTCATGAGGGTGAGTAAATGATGCCAGAAGATTCATGTTCAGGTGTTTAAAACGAATCAGGCAGTTTTAGACCAGATTCTTAATATATTCCAGGTTGAGGTTTCAGACAGCCGGCTGATGACCCCATAATGTCTTCCTCCGATGTTCAGGAGGAGTGTTAGACTTATCCGACAGGGAAAGATGAGGAAAATTTAGATTTCAGAAGCATTAGGCTGAGAAAGCGAGATTTCGGGGTGGGTTTTTTGGGGAGGGCGGTTGTGGGAAAAGCCTAGGGCCAGGAAACGGGAAGTACTGAATTGTCTTTCTTGCAGGGATGTCAGCAGTCAGGAGTGGGAGGAAGGGGAGGAGTTTGAGTGTTACCCTCCTGGGATGAAGGTGCAGGTGAGGTATGGGCGAGGCCGAAATCTGAAGACGTACGAAGCCACTGTCAAAGAGTCAGACCTGGAGGGGGGAGAGGTGCTCTACCTGGTGCACTACTGTGGCTGGAACGTCAGGTAAGGCAGGACCCTGGGAACTCATGCCTCATTTGTTTGCATTTGCCAAAAAATTGGTAGTCCCAAGCAGATTATAGTCCTGGAGTTAGAAAGGCTGGTGCATGTGGAGTTTTTGTAGGCCAAAACCTGGAAACGAGCATTTTAGCGCTTGCGGTTCCACTGTCTGAAGTCAGTCGATGGGCTTTTGAGTGGGTTAAATGCCTGAAACGAGGTCTGTGGTGAACACAAGCTCTAGGTGTCTTCATGTTTTATTCTACATCACGTGTCCGTGTGGGACGACAGATGCCGTCAGGGACATTAAAGACAGCAAAAGGCTGCATTACAAACTTTCAGGGAAAATGTTTTTTTAAGGAGAGACTGGCGAAGCTTAATGGTGGTGAGGTTGAAGTCGTGCGACTGTGGTGTAGTTCGTTTATTTTTGCAGATTGTATTTAGACTTCATTTGTTCATTTGTGAAGATTATCATGATGAACAAAATGTGTAACTGTTGTTGGTCACAGTGCTTATAATCCAAAACCCAGTGGAAAAATCTGTTGTGTTTTTGTCGAGGGAACCAGGGTGAGGCGAACGTACGGGTTGGCCTACAAAAATACATTATCACAGCAACGCTCTATTGCAGTTTGACGGACACGTCAAGTGACCAGGTTTTTTTTTTTTTTTTTTTTTATATATGTGGAAATTTGTTTAAATCACAATGCAGTGGATGCAAATTAGTAGGAAATGTGTGATCCAGATTTCTCCCCATGCACAGGTGCTAAATACAGATTATTTCACTGGTGTAAACGATGCAGTTCTATTTTACTAATTAGTGCCTCAAAACTTTGAAAGATTTGATGCACTAATCTGGGAAACTTGGGTAGTTTTAGCAATTAGTGCTTGTAATGTGAAGCTGGTACTTTGTGAACACCGTGCCTTCTAGTTTTGTGTGCAACATGCATCAGTTGGACTGTGTGTGTGTGTGTGTGCGTGTGCGTGTGTGTGGCCCTGTTTACTCCTGGTATTAAGATGTGCTTTGGTCGATCGGATCACAAGTAGACGATGCTAAACACAGGTGTAAACGGGGTCTAAAACATTTTGAGTTTGTCCACTTTCAAACACTTCCAGAGGTAGTTGGAAACACATTCGACCAGATTGCTTTCATCATGTAAACGCTCATGTGATCATGTTCGGACAGACACAACAGACGCTTGCTCTCTGACTACTGACCTAATGCGTAAACATTATGAAGTTTGGTTTGAAGATGAGCTAACACACACACACACACTTAGTGTTCGGCTGGTCTTGTGGCTGAAGAAGCTCTGGTCTTCAGAGCAGAAACCAAAGCTGATGTTCTCCGTATGTTTTCCTGCTTTCTCCGGTCGGGTTCATGTGTAAATAGATCTGAAGAAGCCCATACATTTACCCTCCCATAGACTCTCCCCTGGAAGAAATCAGGACAGAAGTGTTTGAAAGTGGAGAAAAGAGACGGATTAAAACACCAGGTGTAAACGGGAATGTGTCTCCCTCGTCTACTTGTGATTCGATCGACCAAAACGCTTCTTAACACCAGCTGTAAACCAGAACTGAGACTTGTCGTTCTGTGGAAATGGGTACAGAAACAGCCCCTTGCTATCGTCTTTGAGGCAGAGGAAGAACGTTGGTTGATTTTAATATTTGGCTTCTTTCTTTTTGGCTTCTTTTCTGTGTCTGAGAGGTCGATCAGAGACTAATGGAGTGTGAAAGTACGCTGTCATTTACTGGACTGCAGTGACCCGTGTCAGGAGGTGGATCTCGTGAACTCAGAGAGCGACCCGTTAGCGTTCCCATTCATCTCAATGGCAGTTCTCGAACTACGCAATCTGCATGTTTCCATCTTTGCTCAGTTCTGGAGGTTTTTCCTTCGGGCTCTCATTGAAAGTGAATGATTTCTGGGTGTTTCGCCTTTTGCAAATTGTTGTCGGTATGAATAACCCTTGAGACTAGGACAGAGATCAATCCTCAAGTTCTACTTCTCAGATTTGTGTCCGGTTTATTTGTGTTGTGTGGATATTTCTGATTTGTACAAGCATTGAGACTTGACGCTGATTTCTTGCTGCTGACAAAAATAGAGCAGGACCTTCTGAACATCATGCCCATTTACATGGACACTTTCTGTTTCAATTGGAAATGAAACTTTCCAGGTTCGTTTCTCAATCCGATCAAGTGTTTACATGTCCTCTCCATCGGATTAGAAACGGTTTAAACCACCACTTACAATCCGAATGAAATTTCAATTCATTCTGTTTGACGTGGCTATGTGTGAATTTTATTTATTTATTTATTATTTTTTCGGCTGTGCTACCAGTCCGATCACAAACGTATTATTGGGGTCCATGTAAATGCAGCTTATGTTTTATGTATACAGTGTGTTTATTCTCTTAATAGAGACTTTATATCTTGGAATTGTGTGACTTGTACGATGTAATTTCTCATTATTTGGACATTGCATTTCATTATTGCAACAAGACGTAGAGTTTTATCAGTTTATTAATTAGTAAATGTTGACCAACTGTTTCCCTTAACAGGTATGACGAGTGGATCAAAGCCGATAAGATTGTCAGACCAGCCAATAAGAACGTTCCCAAAATAAAGCACCGCAAAAAAATAAAGGTACAGTCTGATTTTTTTTATTTTTTTGATGTTTTTGATCTAATGAAAATGATTTTTTTTATGTTGTTTAAAGATATCTCTTCTTTAAACCAAAGCTGCATTTATTTAATTAAAAATATACTAATATTGTAAAATAGTATTGCAATTCAAAATAACTGTTTTCTATTGTAATATATAGTAAAATGTAATTTATTCCTGTGATAAAAGCTGAATTTTCAGCATCATTACTCCAGTCTTCAGTGTCACATGATCCTTCTAATATGCTGAATGAGAAGTCATTCTAATATGATGATTTGCTGCTCAAGAAACATTTATGATTATTATCAATGTTGAAAATCGTTTACTGTGATTTATTTTTGTGTTATTTTTCAGGATTCTTTGATGAATAGAAAGTTTAAAAGAACAGTATTTATTTGAAGTAGATCTTTTGTAACATTATCTTTACACATTGTCTTTACTGTCACTTTTGATCAATTTAATGCACCCTTGCTGAATAAAAGTATGAATTTCTTTCAACAAAAAACAAATCGTACTGACCTCAGACTTTTGAACGGCAGTGTGTTCTTCATGTATATTCATATTTATAGGGGCTACACTCTTAATTTGCTCTCTTTGTTTAATGACAGAATAAAGCGGAGCGAGAAAGAGACCGAATAGAGAGACTGACGGACAGAGAGGATCTTCCTTCACCCAGAAATCGCATCAATCGGTTGTCCAAACCGAACTCTGGCAGTGATGTCTTCTCGAAGATGGAGTGTGGTGATGAACTAAACCAGCAGACGCCCGTCAAGCCCATCGAGATCACATCTATTCTCAACGGCCTCCCAGGTACCTTTATATTCACAGTGCTTAATTATGAGTCTTATAATGTGTCATGTTTTTTAAGGTAAAGTGTGCAATTTTTCAATACTAAAAAAACTCACTGCAAGTAAACCATTGGTCCTGACAGGTGATACTGTGATTTTGTGAGACTTTAAAAACATTGATCTGTTTGTTTTAGCAACCGTTTGTGTGTACAGACTATAGACTATTAAAAAAAATATGGACGTAGTGTCCGTGACGTCACCCCTAGGTTTCTGAAAAGCTTTTTTTATGCTCAAAGTGGGCGGAGCCGGCCGTCGCCATCTTGGCACCGTGTCACTCCCGGATAAACGAAAATGTGCAGCGAGGGGGATTATCTGAGGTGACATCAGCGGCAATCCACCTGTCACTCAAGTGGCCACGCCCTTAATTATGCAGAACTTTAAGGCTTAATATACATTTTTTTTAAATTCACCCCCTTTACAGTTTTCATGAAGGGCAAATTTAGCTATATAGAGCAAAACCACTTTTTGCACCAGGCTGTAAACATGTTTTTTTCTGCTGTAAAGTTGGACATTTTAATATGGGGGTTTATGGGATTGACTCTCTGTTAGAGCCGGTCTCTAGTGGCCAGTCGATGAATTGTAGTTTAAGTCACTTCCGTGTCGGATTCGAGAGAGAGACCGGAAAGTTGCCACTTGGTACAGACAGTAGTGTGGAGTGTCTGGGAAACATCTTTGGAAAAAGTGATTGTTTTTGCAATTCCATTTTGTGCCACTAGTGTCTGAGAAATTGCATACTTCACCTTTAAGCTTGCTTGAGTTCCCACGTAGATGGACAACTCTGCATTAAAATTCATTGATCAAAAGCTGTGGGAACCCTGTTATGGTCTCATTTAGCAGTTAATGTTTGATATCCATTCCTATGTTTCCCATAGTCTCAGAAAGCTCCACAGATGACAGTGAACGAGAAGAAGATGATGACGCTGATCATGACGAAGAGGATCATCCAGGAGGACGAGCGAGTCTTCGGAAAGGTGGTCCTCCAGAGCGCTCGCTTACACCACAGCACTGGGAAACCGGAAGCCCGTCTGAAGGCTTCAAAGCTCCCACAGTTGTCGACGAGGATCCCACCGTCCAGGAAAGCCCAGAATCGGGCAAGAGGAAGAGCCAGTTTGAGGTGGACGTGGAAGGATCCGGCGGCAGAAGAAAAAAAGCAGAAGTTCTAGGCGAACGCAGCTTGAAAAGCCCAGCGAAAGGCAAAACTAGAAGCAGTAGAGGCAGCGATTGGCTACCAAGTAGTTCGCCGAAAAAGTTGGAAGAACGAGGTCCGGTGGAGGATCGAGGCGAAAGCAGTTCTGAAGACGAAGCAACTGAACTTCAACCCAAGGAAATATCAAAAGGACATCCGAAAACCAAGAGCTCGCCTTCGAAGAAATACAACGGCGTCAAGGAGAAGAATAAAAGCGGGTGTTCGGGATTCTGGGAAATCCCAGAGAAAAGAGCCAAAATATCCACAGGGATTGATGACAGGTCGCCCAGCTCTCGTACCAAAGGCCAGAAGGACGTTTGGTCCAGCATTCAAGTTCAATGGCCCAAGAAGATTTTAAAAGAGCTGTTTTCGGACTCGGACACGGAGGCGGCGAACTCTCCTCCTCCTCCTCCTGCAGGAACCGTTCCAGACGAGCCGAGCACCGAACCGGCCCGGGACAACGACGAAGAAGAGATCGCAGAGGAGAAGCTGCAGGAGAATCCCAGCAGTGGCACCAACTCGGTCCTCAACACGCCTCCGACGACTCCGGAGTCTCCCGCCGTAGCCGAAGGTCCCGCTGAGGTTCTGCCCGAGATCCGCGCGCCTTCGCTGCCCGCCAGTCCTCAACACACCTCGTTACCCGAAGGACCCCTGATGGAGGAGCGGGCCGGGGGACGCAGCGAGTCCGACAGCAGCACGGTGGAGGTGGAGAGTTTAGGTGGAGAGATCCCGGAGATCCATCGGGAAGAGGAGGCAGGATCCCCTTCCAAGGCCTTCGACGGTAACCTGTCCTGCAACAGTAACAGCAACTGCAGTCTGACGCTCAGCAACAGCAGCCAGCAGGAGAGCGAGCAGAAAGCCAAAGGTACGTGGAGAAACTGCACACGTGATCGATAGAAGTTAATGTGTTTATTCAGCAAGAATGCATTCAGTTCAGATCCTCTCTGTCCGTCAGTCTCTCTATTCAGATCCTCTCTGTCCGTCAGTCTCTCTATTCAGATCCTCTCTGTCCGTCAGTCTCTCTATTCAGATCCTCTCTGTCCGTCAGTCTCTCTGTCCGTCAGTCTCTCTATTCAGATCCTCTCTGTCCGTCAGTCTCTCTGTCCGTCAGTCTCTCTGTCCGTCAGTCTCTCTATTCAGATCCTCTCTGTCCGTCAGTCTCTCTGTCCGTCAGTCTCTCTATTCAGATCCTCTCTGTCCGTCAGTCTCTCTGTCCGTCAGTCTCTCTATTCAGATCCTCTCTGTCCGTCAGTCTCTCTGTCCATCAGTCTCTCTATTCAGATCCTCTCTGTCCGTCAGTCTCTCTGTCCGTCAGTCTCTCTATTCAGATCCTCTCTGTCCGTCAGTCTCTCTGTCCGTCAGTCTCTCTATTCAGATCCTCTCTGTCCGTCAGTCTCTCTGTCCATCAGTCTCTCTATTCAGATCCTCTCTGTCCGTCAGTCTCTCTGTCCGTCAGTCTCTCTATTCAGATCCTCTCTCTCCATCAGTCTCTCTATTCAGATCCTCTCTGTCCGTCAGTCTCTCTGTCCGTCAGTCTCTCTATTCAGATCCTCTCTGTCCGTCAGTCTCTCTGTCCGTCAGTCTCTCTATTCAGATCCTCTCTCTGTCCGTCAGTCTCTCTGTCCGTCAGTCTCTCTATTCAGATCCTCTCTGTCCGTCAGTCTCTCTGTCCGTCAGTCTCTCTGTCCGTCAGTCTCTCTGTCCGTCAGTCTCTCTGTCCGTCAGTCTCTCTGTCCGTCAGTCTCTCTATTCAGATCCTCTCTGTCCGTCAGTCTCTCTGTCCGTCAGTCTCTCTATTCAGATCCTCTCTGTCCGTCAGTCTCTCTGTCCGTCAGTCTCTCTATTCAGATCCTCTCTGTCCGTCAGTCTCTCTGTCCGTCAGTCTCTCTGTCCGTCAGTCTCTCTATTCAGATCCTCTCTGTCCGTCAGTCTCTCTGTCCGTCAGTCTCTCTATTCAGATCCTCTCTGTCTGTCAGTCTCTCTGTCCGTCAGTCTCTCTGTCCGTCAGTCTCTCTATTCAGATCCTCTCTGTCCGTCAGTCTCTCTGTCCGTCAGTCTCTCTATTCAGATCCTCTCTGTCCGTCAGTCTCTCTATTCGGTGTCTTTCTCACTCCGCTTTATTCTTTCATCAAACAAAGAGAGCAAAGTAAGAGTGTAGCTCCTATAAATATGGATATACATGAAGAATACATACACTACCGCTCAAAAGTCTGAGGTCAGTACGATTGTTTTTAAAAAGAAATTCATACTTTTATTAAGCGAGGATGCATTAAATTGATCAAAAGTGACATTTATAATGTTACTAAAGATTTATATTTCAAATAAATGCTTTTCTTTTGAACTTTTCATCAGAGAATCCTGAAAGATAAAATGAAACGGTTTTCAACATTGATTATAATCATAAATGTTTCTTGATCATCAAATCATCATATTAGAATGATTTCTGAAGGATCATGTGACACTGAAGACTGGAGTAATGATGCTGAAAATTCAGCTTTGATCACAGGAATAAATTACACTTTACTATATATTCACATAGAAAACAGTTATTTTAAATTGTAAAAAATATTTCATAATTTGTACTTTATTTTTGTCTGTATTTCTGTATAATGTAATAATATTAATATATCAGATAAATGCAGCCTTGTTGAACATAAGAGACTTAAAATCTCACCGACCGCAAACTTTTGAACAGTAGTGTCTATAAAATTATTTTTCATTTTATTTTACATTATAAAACCTGAACTAACATGAACTAACAATGAACATTTGTTTTGTTTATTAATTAATCTTAACAGATCAATAAATACTGTAGCAAATATATTGATTATTGTTAGATAATGTTAGTTAATGCTTTGACTAATGGGACCTTATTGAAAAGTGTTACCAATACTTCAATATGATTTAAAAAGATATTTCTAAAATGTGATTAATTCGTCAAACCCCTGCATTAATGCTTTGTGACAAACATATCTTGTTTGGTTAGAAAGTGAGGAAGATCACTAAGTTTTGGAGCAAAGTTAGCAGATGTTCACACATTTTGCACATTGCACATGAATGACGTGTGAAGAAAAATACGTTTTATTAGAATTTTTATATATATATATAGTTCCTCATTCCACTGCCCTGCGTCTCGTGTTTTTAAACACTAACCCTGTTCTGTGTTAATATGCTGTGAATATTATTTAAATCTTGACTAGTTGTTAGTGCACATTAAAAAATAAGTACAAAATCATTCCAAGAAATGCATTAATAATGTTTCTCTCCCGTCTCTCAGCCTCATCCAGTCAGAAGCGGCACAAAGAGTCTCAAGGCGGCGGAGCGCCAAAGAAACACAAGCGGAGTCATAAAAACCTGAGCTTACATCCCAAGAAGAACCGCAAACCAGGTGAGAGAACTCTTCGAGAGGTTTTAGAGAGGTCCGCGGAGCCATGCTAAGCTCATCCAAGAGCTTTAGCTTTAGCTTTCCTGTGTAACTCCGTCTTTGTCGAGTCCTTTATTCCTGCAGGGATGTGAACGTGCTCGAGTGTCTCTGCTTCTCGTTCCTCGAGTGTTTCGAGTGTGTTTATCATTGAGACGCTGTGGCATCATCTGGTAATGAAAAGCTCTAGGAGTTCGGTGACTTCAGTAACTCACTTTAAGAGATGACTTTGTCTCCAAATTAAGTTATGGTTTGCTAACACTATTCTGCCAATAAAAACAGATTCTGCTCAAGTTCTTTTACACCCAAGCCAAACTCAAACTCTTCATTTCAATAGTGCACTCTAGACATTCTGCTGACTGTGAGTGACTTTGCAACTACATGTCAACTAACTCTTATTAGAGTATTAGTAGACCGTTTGGTTTGGTGAAATGTAGTTGCAAAGTTACTTCATATCAGTATCAGTAGATATCAGTAGAATATCTTTTGGGGAACATCACAATAAAGAGTTAGCAGATATTAAAGGTCCCATATTGTACAGCTTTCTGAAGTTTTTTTTAAGTTTTGATGTCCTTAAGAATATAAATTTGCGGTATAAGTACCAAAAAACATCTGAATATATATTTTACAGCTCCTTTCTCAGGAGCTCTGCCAAGGACAGGTCGATTTTGGCCTGTCTACTTAATATTCATGAGCCTCTCTTCTGATTGGCCTGTTGTTTGACCATTGGTGGGGGTGGTGATTGAAGGCGGTGACTGAGTAGTTCTGACATCACATTTATACGGCTCGTGAAAAGGCACAGCTACTTTATACAGGCACAATGTGTGCATGTGTCTGTGGAGCGACTGTTTTGAGACTTATATGGTAGTTTCATCGCCCCTAGACCTCTGCTATGATGAAAAAAGCCAGGAAATTTCAGTTTTGACCAAATGTGACCTTTAAGCAGTCAGTCTACTTATACTCTAATAAGAGTTAGTTGAGGTGTAGATGAAAAGTTACTTACAGTTAGAGGAATGTCTGAATGAACCATCGAAATAAAGTGATAGATTTATACACACTGAACCTGAAAGGAATTCTAAACACATTTTTCTTGGTTAGATTATTGTAATATAATATTACATTTATTATTGTTGTTATTTTGAAGATTTTTATATAATGGTAATATATTTCTGCAGGTTTTTTTTTTTTTTTTTTTTTTTTACTTTCACTGCATTGATTAGAAAGTCTGGTTGACTGAAGACTTTTGAGATTGAAGTACCACCAGTAGAGATTGACTTGAAGTACCACCTTGACGTTAATATTTCTATAATTTAACAACATATAAATATAAAAAAAAAATGTAGGTGTGTTTTTTATATATATATATATTTTTTTTTTTTTATTATTATTATTATTTTTTTTTATTTTTTTTATAAAAGGTCTGGTTGGGTGTAAACTGAAGGAAGACCTTTCAGTTTGACCTAAATATTTACACATTGAAATGAATATTCCAATAATTTTACTACAAATAAAATTGTTTTTAGTTTAGTTTAAATTGTCTTTTTATTTAATAAATATTTATTTGAATGAAATCATTAAATGTATTTATTTGCACTGGTAGAAGGTCCAGTTAAGGTTTTAACTTAGTATTTAAATAATTTAACAACAAATAGAATATACCATTTTTTTTAAGTTTTGTTTAATTTTTACTGTTTTTATTTAAAAATGATTAACTTTTATTTAAATTTTTTTTAATTTTTTTTTATTCATCTTAATTACTAAATTATTAGCACAAATCCTAGTTTGGGAAATTCGCTTGAGTGCTCTGCTTTCACACAGATTGATTATTGATTATTTAAATCAAACTCAAGCATACATTTTTTTTTTTTTTATTGAATGTCATTTTGAATGTCATTTAAAATGCAAGTACAAACTGATGAATGCATGCGAGGCCAGTCCAGTAACGCTGAGTGTGTGTGTGTGTGTGTGTGTGTGTGTGTGTGTGTGTGTGTGTGTGTGTGTGTGTGTGTGTGTGTGTGTGTGTGTGTGCAGCCCACAGCAGTGACAGCGAGGACCAGTGTATCAGCGAGAGCAAGAGCTCGAGCCGGACCCCCCCCTCAGGCCACCGGTACCAGAAACACGGAGAGCCGGATCATTCCCACTCCCGGGATCATCACGCCAGGACCAGGTGGACCTTCCAGATGTGTAAGTGCCAGGATTCCTGATAGTCTTAACCCGTTTGATGCGAATGGAATGTCTGACATGGGTTCCCTCTCGCTCCCGTTGATCCAGCGGACCTGGAGAAGATGAGCAGTCTCGAGCGGATCGCTTTCCTTCAGGAAAAACTGCAGGACATCAGGAATCACTACCTCTCGCTCAAATCTGAGGTGGCCTCCATCGACAGGAGACGCAAGCGCATGAAGAAGAAGGAGAGAGAGAGTAAGCGCTCCAGTTATTCTAGTATTATTTATATACTTTTATGGTATTTATTCATATTTTTGCTTAGCTTTAATAGCAATAGTTTATTTTATATCATAATTAATTTATAAATATTTTTAGTCATTTTGTTAAGTGCTTTAATTATTTTTTATTTGGTTTTAAGTTGTTTTTATTTCAGGACATGAACTTAAAATGATTTTTAGTTAGTTGCCAAGGCAACTTTTTTATATTATATATGTAATATAATAATATAATATATAATAAAATAATATATGAAAAAAGTTTTTCATATTTTTTTTATAAATATTATAATAAATGATTTTATTTAAATCTTTAATTTAACTGCTGAAAATATTTTAAATAGTTTAGGTTTTAGTAATGTTGCAATGAACTTTTGTTCTTTTTATTTATTTTTTTATTTCAATTTTTTTGTTTAAAAAAGGGTCCCCACGGGTCCTTGAAATCCTTGAAATCTAAAAAAAAATGCAAGGCCCTGAAAAGTTCTTGAAAATAAACACACACAGATACAGATCACACACAGATACATTTTTGATACATGCTTTAATTTTGTGCAAGAAGTTTAATGGGAAAAATGTCATATTATTCCCTCCGGTCCGCTAATGTGTTACTTCACCAACACTTCGTGGCCTGTGCGCACTAGCTCGCTTGATTTACGTACATTTCCGCGTTACGTGAAGTGTTTCTAGCATGAGGTACTTTGTGTTGTACGTTGCCGTGATGTTCACACGGGCAAACGAAACTACTACGATGGTTTTTGTTATTGAATTTTTGCCATGAAAATAGCCTTAGATGCTGACATGGCATTAAATAAAACAATCTATCTACATTAACTGGGAGAAACAAATCAGTTTGAATAAGGAAAGCAATATCTTTGTCATCATATCCATTCAATGGTCAGAGTTACCGCAGTCATCACATGTGCTGCACTTTATTAGTACCATTTTGTTTTATTAGTCTTTTATTTATCTTTTTACCTTTTTTAATGAAGATAATAAAGAACAATTCTTTGATCAAATGAGATCTCTGATTGTAGTCCTTGAAAAAACAAAAAAAAAGTAGTGCTTGAAAAGTCCTGGAATTTCATTTAGCAGGATCTGAACGAACCCTGTTTCTTGGAATCGCCCTTTTTCGCCAGTCCAAAGTTAGCAGGTTTGAGGCTAGTTTGCTAGTTGAAAAAGTCACCTGATTCCCTCATGTGTCATGAACTAACCCATGAGCTCTTGTGTCCCAGCAGGCGCAGCGGTGGCCTCTTCATCCTCGTCCTCATCCTCACCGTCCTCCAGCTCTCTGACGGCAGCTGTCATGCTAACGCTAGCCGAGCCGACGGTCTCCGGCGCTTCTCAAACCTCTGGGGTGTCTGTGGAGTGCAGGTGACAGGAATGAGACGGCGTCGAGCAGCACAGAGCACTTAACCAGCACCCGGCTCGACCTCTGACCCCTGCACTAGTGGACGGACACACACTGACAAACGGGGAACAAGTATGATGAAACAATAGCCACCAGATACAGCAACAAGCACTATTTTATATCGACAACTGTTTCCTTGGCAAGCTAATTGCACTCAAGTGCACTTTTTCCTGAAAGTTGGGTCGAGTTTGACGATAAGACTATTTCTGTTTGTTTGTTTTACAAACCATCGCCACAATGTCCATGAATATGTTATCCTGAATATGAATTCCAACAGGTTCAGTCTCACCCGTAGTAGATCATCGGAGGCGTTTGAGACGGGAGACGAGGAGAGTCACTGACACTGGTGACGTCACGCTCAGTGCCTTACAGCTCGAGGCACGCGTGAGGAATGCTGGGAAACGGTCAGCGCTGGGTCGATGTGTGTTTCATAACGCCTCCAGAAGAGTTCACTCACTCACAGGAAAGAGAATGTCTCGTTTATTTTTAATCACAACATGGCGAGAGCGTCAAATCAGTCCAGGTCATATTTCACCCTAAAATCAAAAGGTGGGAAAGTGTGTGCGTGCGTGCGTGTGTGTGTGTATATATATATATATATAGATATATAGATATATAATAAAGCCATAAAAAAAGTAAAGTACTGCTTTTAATTCCCCGGTTGGAAATTTTATATGTCTATATATATATATATATATAATAACTGTATTACAGTACTGAGAATCACCATTGACAATGACAATTAATTATAATTTCAGTGAAAGAAAAGCTTTAATGGTCATAAATATAGGTTTCATTAGGCAAGTGATTTTTTTTTAAAAATATGTATCAAATATGTAATTAGCTATATTACATTAATGAGAATTTCATAAATAATTCTCTATTAATAATTTCACAGTGAAAAAAATCTTAATGGCCCTATAAAAAGGTTTCATTATGCAATATTTTTAGTGTTTTATATATAATTATGTATTAAATATATAATAAAAAATACTGCATTACAGTATGTAATGAGAATTTTATACTGTATGTAAGTAATAAAAACTAAATCTAGCAAAATGCAAGATTTTTCAATTTTATATATATATATATATATATATATATAATATATATAGGTTTCAAAATATTATAAAATAATATCATTTATAAAATACATTATAAAATACATATTTATAAATATATAATATTTTGAAACCTATTTTTTATAGTTTTTCAATTAGATATATCATTTTTTAAATGTATTGCAGCAATGACAATTGATAATAATGAGAATTGTGTATTTAATAAAAAATTATATATACATTAATTTAACAATTGGGTAAAAAAAAAAAGTTCTACAAAAGTCCATTGTGAGATGTTTTATATATAACAATGAAACATTTCACAATAAGAAGAAATCTTGCATGATGCAACCTATTTTTAGTAGGGCTTTTATTAAAACTACTGTATTACAGTAATGAGAATCAGCATTGAGAATGATAATAAATAATTACATATCAATCAATTTCCCAATTTTCCCAATTGAAAAAAGTCTTTATGTATTTATTTATACATACTGTTATTTATTTATATATATATATATATATATATATATATAGAGAGAGAGAGAGAGAGAGAGAGAGAGAGTTTTAACTAGTTTTAGGGTGAAATGCGACTGGTTTTGCGTGTTTGTTCAGATGACACCTTATGAATGTTAAACCCCCAATTTGTCCAGTGTTTTTTTTTTTTTTTAATGATCTGAGAAATGCTCATTAAAGCTATATTGATCATCCCTTCATCTTCAGCGTTCCCCGCTCGATCCTCCTCCTCCTCCGCTCCGTGTGTTGGTCCCGTCGACAGAAAGCCGAGCGAGTCGGGCAAAGGGCTATCGAGCCGCGCGCTCGCCATGGAGAATTTGCGTTCAGTATCTCTGGAGGTGAAATGTATTATGATTGTTGACAATTTGAGAATTGAAGACTTTTTCTGGCAGCCAGGATTCTAAATGTATTTTACTACTGAAATCTACCCAGACCCTGTGGGTGGGGTTGTAATGGTTAATGTGGCAGTATTCAGAAGTGCAATGGCAGATTCATCTGGAATCATGTGCAATGACAGATGCCGATCTGTTGTGTGCGTATAAGCCTTTGTGTGTTTGTGTCTTCCTTTTCTCCATTCCCCACCTCCTTTTGCAATGCCATACATGCGAGGATGTCGAGTTATAAAGCACTGTGGGAAACGGGAAAACACTTGTTTTGGTTGCGTATGCTAGCAGTGAAGGGTGACCTGTGTGTGTGTGTTTAGCCAAAAATGAAAGTTGTTCCAAATGCATTTGATGTTATTTTCCCGTGCAACACAAAAGCAGACGTTTCTTTCCCATGCGACAACAGTTCACCAATAATTGACACTAATTGAAGTCAAATCTATACGATTTCAGAAGCACATTTGTCATAAAACCGGATGCTTGACTGAATATGCATGAATATTCTTCAACAATGGCTTCACGGAAAAATAACGGCATGGTTTGCAATGAGTGATCGTTCGTTTTTGGGTGAATTATTCCTTCAGGAGTTCTAGGAACATCATCACTTCCCTTCGTTCATCGCTCTCTTTACTTACGATGGAGAAAACGTGCGTTTATAACGAGAAGCCGTATGTATGTACAATGCTGAAGACATCTTTCCTTTGTATAGACTCCCCTGTTGTATCATAACCTGAAGGACTGTACCGTTTGGCACTTGTATGTAATTGTATGCCTTTGTTATACATTTGTATATTGAGAAGTGTGTTTTGAGTCGAGCTATTTAATATCTTGCACTGTTAATACCATGTACGTTTCTGTACAGTTTTACTGTTTTAACTGTAGCGTCTGTGTGCATTCGGAAGGTAAAGCATGTCCATTTTCTTATTCGTTCCTTTGCGTTTCGTTCTTTCACTTCGGTAGGAGTTTGTTTTGATTCAGTTCCTCACTTTTACGTTTCCTTCTCGTCTGTGTATTTCCGTTAAACTGTGCTTGTACTAGACTTTCTTTTCTTTTCTTTTTATAATGTGGTATTTTCCAAACTGTACATGAAGTGTAAAGTTTTATGGATCTTTGCAAAAAAGACCGTTTGTGAACGAGAGAGAGAGAGAGAGAGAGAAAGTGACAAAGCTTAACGGAAAGTTCTATCATATTTATTAAGCTCATCAGAAGATGGACAGTGTGTAATTTATTGTACAAATGTAAGCAGAAAAGCCTTTGAAATAAATGCCATAGTTTGTGACTCTAATGTCCACTTCACTGTGTATCAGAGATGATTGATTGATGATGCTGCAGGATTATAGATTTTATCTGGTGTGTTTTTAATGGAAGCTTTTTTCCGCCGCAGAATTACTAATACAAAAAATTAAAACTGCAAGCAGCATTTGAACGGGGTTCAAGCTTTTAAGGCCTTTAAGCACATAAGCATCAAAAGACATTTAGTTTTATTTAGCAAGCTTTTAATTTTTACGCTTTTTAACAGTTATAGCGCCACCTATGGTCCGATCTCCATGAAACTCTGCATGCTTTTGCAACTGAGAAACTCTTGAAGTTTTCCTTTAGGATTTATAGGCTTTTGAGTGTATTTTGCCACGCCCCTTTTCTAAATGGCCCTGTTACAGCCACCCAAATGCAAAAATTCAACTTTTTTTCGATAATTATTGATCTAGAGTCCAGAGAATTGTCCTAGACTGGTTTGGTTCCGATCAGGCGAAAAACCAGGGACTAGTTCGCAAAAGTAGGTTTTGGACAAAATTCGACATAGCAGAACATTTTTCCTGCCTAAATCAAAATTGGAAATACCCATTTTGTCCGAGTCTGACTCAAGCCAGGGATCACAGTGGTGTAAGACACTTGAGTCTAGGACAGACGGTCTAAGACTTATGAGTGATTTTGTACTTTTGGTTGCTGTAGCGCCACCTATGGGCCAATCGGGGTCATACTCTGATAGGCCTACCATCTGGCCAGGTTTCACGTCTCTAGGCCTCAAGGTTTGGCCTGAACGATCAGTTTTACAAATCCTTACAATTACAATAGGGCTTCAGCATTTCATGCTTGAACCCCTAATAAGCCAAATGCGACTTTTTATCTCACAATTCTGAGGAAAAAGGTACAGTCCAGTAATTGCGAGTTATAAACTTGGATTTGCGAGCGATAGTCAGAATTGCGAGTTTATAGCTCAAAAAGTCACAATTTTCTTTTTATTCAGGGGTGGAAACAAGCATCTATAGAGGGAATGCGTGACGTCACTTTCCCAGCCGGACTGAGTGGGAGAAGAGCTGCTGTGGGACTGGATTTAACAGGAGAAACTACGAAAACGCCAGGAAAACGAATGATTATGAGTGTAAACTAAAGGTTGGACTCAATATAGCGTTCCTTACAACATACCAAAGATCCAGTGATCCGTGGATATTGACATGCAGCAGGAATCGTGTTTCCTGACATTAATATGTGCCTGATTTAAACGCCGGAGAAATACATAGAGCAATTTGCCTGTGAACGCTTTATATAAACACAATATAGGTCTAAATCTGGGTGATCACTTATATCAATGTTATATATATCATCATATCGTCCAGCCCTAAAAAATTTATAGTTTTTTGTCAGTGTTTATTTAAAAACATCCAATTATGCAGAATATACGATGGTAAATATTTAATTGATGAGTTGTCAATACAATATATAGTGTATGATTTTACCCCAAAATTCAGCATATTGACACAAAATAATAACTGCAAATCCCCCTTCCTCTGCCTGGATCTGGTTGTGTCTGTGATTTGCAGCGATGCATTTGCTTCTCTGTTCTGTAGCTTTCATCAGCCTGTAAAAACACACCTCAGATTTCTTGTCAAATCTAGTTGTACAGTCGATCTCAAAGCTCTTTCCTGTGTTAGATGTGTTTTGTGTGTTTTTCTCTGCATTCATGCTGAAAACCAATCAGTGTTTCTGCCACTCAGTGTGTGTGACCGCAGTCACTCCGGCCGACAGTGACGTCACAAACACACACTCTATTGTATTTTGCCCAGTGTCGGTCCTTAATATATGCAAAATACACAAGATGTGTCCCCGCACCACCAGGGGGCCCCCTTGCGCTCAGGTGATTTATTGACTATGGATACAATTATTCGAATTTTATTTTTTATTTTTATTTTGGCTCCCAATGATTATGAAATCATGTCGCATTCTGTTCCTTCCCTTTAAAGCGTTGCCCTTCCTGCGTAACATCCAAATCAGTCTAATCATGTGACATGACTGTCATAATATACAGTCTCCTGCCTGATGTGCCCAAAACAAAAGCAGAAGAAGCTGTTCCAGATGTGGCTTTCTGTGTGCACGATCCAAGACGGAGCAAAACACGGACAAGTATAGGATACTTTGGGCAAATACACACAGAAATATGTCAAAATGCCTTTCTTGGTGAGTTTTCACTTAAAGTCCTGCTGTAGTCAATCATTTTATCCCTTAAAACTCATCTTTGATCACCAAAATTACATATTTAAATGTTTTCATGCCTTAAAATATCTTGAATGTAACTCGACACCCTTTCCTCATTTAGTATACGCGGTTCTATGAATATGCAAATGAGCCCCGCCTCCACTCACTCACTCAGCTCAGAGATCCACTGGTTGACGATCACACGTTGATCTGATTGGTTACAAGGTAGTTTGTGACGTCAGAAACACCAGCGATTTCAAAGCGTGTGTTTGAGACTGTCTTTGGTTCACTGCAGTTTTAAGGAGGAAATACTCAGCAATGCTGTCGACTTATGAATCTACACATGGTTTGTTTTAAAGCATATTAAAAACACCACATAGACACATAAACAACATTAAAGGCTGGATTTACATCACAGGGGGACTTTAAACAAAGTTGGTTATTTCTTAAGTGAACATAAACTGTTGGGAAAGTAATTGAATGCTTGTCAGGACGTCTGTGCATTTGGTCTTAAAGTGACAGTAACCTAATAAACCGGCTCTCTCTGTCTTTTAATGTTAATCAAACAACAAAAGAAAACGAGAATCACTCACTGCTCTTCACTGAATCACTTTAGTAACTTTAATAATAATCTATGTATATTTAATTCATATTTTGAAGATTATACAGATGTTTGCATTTGATTACTTTATTCAAATTCTGTATTATTAGTAGGCTAAATTGATATTTTATTTGTGTCTTTTTTCTGTTGTATTTGTCGTATTGTTTGTAATTAAATTTTTTTATGGTATTTATGACCGTTTCGACAGCAACATATAGTGTCGGCCCAGATCTGGCCAGATGTCGCACTGGTTTTGCCTATTTCTGGAGATATCTTATGAAGAATAGCAGAACCTGACCAATCATTCATTTATATGGATATATATTTATTTTTACACACACACACACACACACCTATATATTCTTCCCTAGTTTTAGAGCTTGTTCAGAATAAAATAAATCAAGCCAGCATGAGTCAGGTGAGAGTCTTATGAAGACATTATTACATTAATAAGAAGCATTAAACAATGTAGAAATGCAATTAAAATTAAAATTGAAAAGGTTAATGACAAAATGCTTTTATGTCAGCAATTCCATCAATAAATGTGAAGAAAGTCACTGGTAAAGGTTTTACTAATATTATAATTTATTATTCAAACATTTTACATGGACTTTAGTTCAAAAACAAATATTAAACATTATACATAAAAAAAAAGGGGGGAATAAAAATATCTGTCTGTTCTTTTTTTATTACACTTCCATTCATGAATGTGATATTATGTGAAAAGTATAGTAAAGTAAATTAATTAAACCGTTATTTTCTCTCTATTCTTTTCAGAATTTCATTGAAGCCAGAAAGGCTTTTTTTTTTTTTTTTTTTTTTTTTTTTCAAAATTACAGAATTCAATATTAAGTTTTTGACACATTTCTTTTACACATTTTGGAAGTATAACTTGAAATATAACAATAAAAAAGAAAAGAAAAGAAAAATAAAGAAAAGAGAAATAAAGCCAGAAAGAGCATGTGACGCTGTGTGTGTTCTTTCAGGCGTCTGCAGCGAACACCTTCACACTGCTGACGTCACACAGAGGGGTCCTTCCGCCGCTCTCTTGAGTCCGTGTCCGTGAGCACGAGGACGTGCAGCAGCAGATCTCCGTCAACGCGCCGCGATGATCGGCGGCAAACCGAGCGCGATCGCCGCGGGCGTCTGTGGCGCGCTCCTCATCGGGTACTGTATCTATTTCGACAGAAAACGACGCAGCGATCCGAACTTCAAAACCAGACTGCGTCAACGTGAGTCACGAGATCGATCAGACTAGCTAACAAAATACTAGGACGCTGTTTACGTAAGACTGGTTCGTGTTACTTCTCATGCAGTGAGCCGGTGTTTAGATTACAGTACCGTGTCTTTATAATACATAGTCACTTTCAGCTAGTTTCAGATAATAGTCTTATTTTGACCTAGGATGTCATGCACGTACTATTGATTCATTGAATCGGTTCCTTTGAACGACTCGTATGAACGCTTCACCTGTGTAAGTGCAGCTACAGATGAAGAAGAATCGTATTGGCTGAACTGAATCACTATCAGCTTAGTCTGGTCACATGGGTTTTGTGTGTTTGATTCAAGATTGTATTCGTTATGTACATCTTAATTATATATATATATATATATATATATATATAAGTCTGTTGTTTCATGTGCTGTTTTCTTCTTCTTAGGGAGGAAGACTCAAAGAGCTGCTCAAGATAAATCTGGACTTGCTCAAGTAGGTCAAACGTCTGATCACATTTAGATGTTTATGAGGATGAATCCTTTTGTTCCTCTAAAGCAGTTTTTCATTGTGTATCATCCTTCTGCAAGGGACCTCAGACGACTACATATTTGTTGTGTAATAAAGATCCCAAAGAAAAAATATTATAAATGTGTAAAATATTATTTAAAATGTAAATTTTCTATTACATTATAATATTGTTTTTATTTCAGTGACAAAGAAACTGTTATGTATGCATTTTATTTATTATTTAAATCATTTTTATTATTTTAGTTTTTTTGTTTTTTTAACCATCTTTATTGTAATACAATTAAGTTAGGTCTTGTTTAAATAACTTGAAAACATTTAATATATGTTAATCGTTGTTTATTTTAATCAATTTAGTGAGATCTTTTTATTTAATATGTTTTCATTTATTTTAATATATTTGTATTTAATTTTTAGTTAGGTCTTTTTAAAAAAATGTATCCCTTTTTTATTAATTTAATCAAATTTTGTATTTTCTTTTAAAAATTTATTTTACTCCTTTTTATTATTATATACATTTTTTAGTGAGGTCTTATTTTATTATTTTTCTCTACTTTTTTCCATGCATTTCTCATTTATTTGTATTCAAATTGTTTATTTTAATCAATTGAACTATTTGGTGATCTTTTTTACATTTTCATTTATTTTAATTATTTTTCTATTTTTTTTTCTATTTTTTTATCATTTATTTGTATATTAATGATATATTATATTTATATATAATTTCTTTTAGTTAGGTCTTATTCTTTTATTTATTTTTTCTCTACCTTGTTCCATGGACCCCCTAATATTTAAAATTGTATTAATTAATTCAAATCATTTTTTAATTATTATTATTTATTTTTTTATTTTTATTTTTTAATCATTTGACTATTTATTTTAATTATTTATTTATTATTTCATCATTTTTGTTTTTAGTTAGGTCTTATTTTATTATTATTATTTTCAATGCATTTTTCCGTGGACCCCTTATACTCATTTGCAAGCGCTTTATGAAGGTGACTGTCGGTCTTTATATCCTCCAGCTGCCAGATCTTAAAGATGCCGGAGCCGTGCAGAAGTTCTTCCTGGATGAGATCCAGCTGGGCGAGGAGCTTCTGGCTCAGGGTGAGGCGTCCGTCTCACTATCATCTGGGTTTACACACACACACACACACACACACTGAAGTGCTAAACGCCCACATGTTTTCCTCAGGAGACTACGAGAAGGGTGTGGATCACCTGACCAATGCAATCGCAGTGTGTGGCCAACCACAGCAGCTCCTGCAGGTGCTCCAGCAAACGCTGCCCGCGCCGGTCTTCCAGATGCTGCTCACCAAACTCCCCTCCATCAGTCAGGTGAGCGCACTCCTCACTGCACACCTGTGAGGGCTGGGGTCCAAACTCACTTCCAATTCTGGAATCGAATACTTGTTATGAAATAGAAATTTCGATTCCTCTTATCGATTCCTTTGTGAGCATTTCAATATGACTTTAAGCCATTCAACCGCGAGACGACTCGTGCACGCATCCAAAGAGCTCACAGAAAATGTGATTTTAAACCATCAAGCGTGAGACAACTCGCTGTTTTCAGAGCTGCAGGCGTGAGTACCTGTATCGGGCAGCTCTTAAAGTGACAGCAGCCTAATATTCCTCTGCCGTCTCTATAATAACACCAATCGGAAGACAAAGAGATAATTCGCTCGTTCTTGACTGAATAACTTCTGTAACTATATTTGTAATGTATATTTGATCTATAAACGGCAGTGTTATTTTACATTTGATTGCAGTTTCTGTACCTGAATACCTATGTATATTTAAACCACAGGCAAGCGTTCCTCGTGCAAGTGTTCTTTAAAGGAACACGCCGACTTTTTGGGACTTTATCTTATTCACCGTATCCCCCAGAGTTAGATAAGTCCATACATACCCTTCTCATCTCCATGCGTGCCGTAACTCTGTCTGACGCACCCACCGCTAGCCTAGCTTAGCACAAAGACTGGAGGTAAATGGCTCCAGCTAGCATACTGCTCTCAATAAGTGACAAAATAATGCCAACATTTTCCTATTTACATGTGATTTGTATAGTCACAGCGTGTACGAATAACAAGGTCACATGAGACATAGCCATCTTCTCATCGTATACATACTGGGAACTATATTCTCAGAAGGCGAAGCACTGCTACTTGGGCGGAGTGATTTGCTCGCAGCAGCTGAGAAGCCCCGTGGTGAGGAGCAGAGAGTTCGCTCAGAGTTGGAGTAAATCACTCCGCAGAAGTAGCAGTGCTTCGCCTTCTGAGAATATAGTTCCCAGTATGTATACGGTGAGAAGATGGCTGTGTCTCATGTGACCTTGTTATTCGTACACGCTGTGACTATACAAATCACAACATGTAAATAGGAAAATGTTGGCATTATTTTGTCACTTATTGAGAGCAGTATGCTAGCTGGAGCCATTTACCTCCAGTCTTTGTGCTAAGCTAGGCTAGCGGTGGGTGCGTCAGACAGAGTTACGGCACGCATGGAGATGAGAAGGGTATGTATGGACTTACCTAACTCTGGGGGATACGGTGAATGAGCTAAAGTCCCAAAAAGTCGGCGTGTTCCTTTTAACCTGTTGGTTTTTGTTCATGATATTCAACTACAAATAAATATTTTGCAATAAGACTAAATGTGAATATCAACTTTATTTTTTTTATTTTTTTTTTTTCTACCGTATTGGAATCGAAATTAAGAATCAGAATCAATAAGCAGAATTGGAATGGTTAAAACTGAAGCGATACCCAGCCCCCTAACCCTGTGCATTCTTTAAAACCCCCCACGAGCCGCGTGTCGCTTCTGGGACAAGAAAGAATGCGAGAGAAAACCAAGAACTAACCAAAGTTAAATGTCTTTGCAGTGACTTTTAGCTATTTCACCTCTTGAACACTTTAGTATCTGTCATTGGCATTATGCGACGCATGCTGTTCTCGATCTGACCTTGTGACCTCTGTGTTCTCCTGTTCACAGCGGATAGTGAGCTCTCAGAGTCTGGAGGAAGATGATGTCGAGTGAAACCTGACGAACAGCATCGGACCTTCTGATCTTTATTTATCATGTTTATTCCTGTGTTTGGTTGCACATCAATCCCGACCACTGTCTGTTCCTGGTGTTTGCATTGACATTGTTCGTATAAAATGGATGTTTTTTTTATTCTAAACATGATCTAACGTAGACACTATTTTAGACACTATTTCAATGACAGGCAATTATAAAGGTCATCAGTTCATAAGCACTCGGTTCCTTTTAATGTCATTTCTGGATATTTCTCACGTTTAGTGGTTGATCATATCAAGGATGGATCTACTAGCAATGTTAATCAGATGTTTTTGTTTATGAATCTTGTTTTTGTATGCACTGAACTTTAAATAATAGATTCTTCTTTGTATTCATTAAATAATTTAATCTAAATGTCTTTTCTCTCGTGTTGTTTATGCATTTATTGTTCTGCTGCACATTTCACTGCAGTGCTGCTGATGATGTGTAGATTGCAGTTCTCCTCCTCTAGGAGGCAGTGCACACACACACTCTGATCAACTAAACTTATGTTTGAGGGGATTTGAAGAGATATGGACAGGGTTTTTAATGTTGAAGCATCTATCCTGGTTTACTTTTTTTTTTCAAAATTAACATTTAAATCAGTCAAATCATCACTCTATCTTCCAGGATGTGTTTTTGTCTTACCTTGATTCACTATGGTAAGCCTTATGAAGTGTTAATGCTTTAGATCTGTTGGGAGGGTCTTTGGGGGAAACTACATGCATCACTAGCCCGTGCAAGTCTCCTCGTATCCGCAAGTTGCTCCAGCTGCTTTACCGTGTGTGTGAGAGGCAGGGGTTGAGTGTGTGTGTGAGTGGCAGGGGTTAGTTGAGAGCGTGTGTGTGAGTGGCAGGGGTAAGTTGAGTGTGTGTGTGTGTGAGTGGTAGGGGTTAGTTGAGAGCGTGTGTGTGAGTGGCAGGGGTTAGTTGAGTGTGTGTGTGTGTGTGTGAGTGGTAGGGGTTAGTTGAGTGCGTGTGTGTGAGTGGCAGGGGTTGAGTGTGTGAGTGGAAGGGGTTAATAGTCACAGTGAGGTTGACATGGAGTTAGGCCAGGGAATGACCGTTTGAATCAAACGCTGAACAGAGAGTCTGCTGGCAACGAGAGAACGAGACAGAGCTCGTAATAAAACAAGAATCAACATCAGCTTGGCTTTTCAGAGATGAAAAACTGAGGGATTTGAAATATTGTAAAAGCGAGATGATGGTGTTTTTATTACTCAACGGGTTAGTAAGGTGTTTTATTGACCAGATAAACTGCCATGCATATCTCTAACAGAGTTCACTGTAAAGCATTATCTTTGTGAACAGTCATATTCATATTCGTCCACACAGTCACGCAGAGCTGAAGCACAACCAAAATATTCTTCAGCAAAATCCATGCAGTTTTGTTTTTTAACCACTAGAGGGCCAGAAGTTACATAGTGTACCTTTAACACACTGACTGGTCAACACCAATGTTGTTTGTCACGGTATACTATAATACTACTCTTACAAAGTCTGCATTATAACCTATATTATGTGCATTGTTTACAATTGTTATGTATGAATACCCATAACTACTACATTATCCAAAATATGTGGTATGAAACAGCATTCATTATCTCACAATGCAATGCACTACACTCCAATTTAAGTTTAAGACGAATTAACCGATGTAATATAAGCAAATTATTTTCTTGATTCACTATTTGACTGTAGTTTTACCAGGAGTTTGACTTTCTTAAACCAGTTTGGATTAAAAGTGCTGTGAAAAAAAAAAAAAAATGCATTATAGCAATTAAAAGGTAAATGTGTAAACGCACAATTGCAAAGATGAGATTTTAACTTTTAAATGCATGCAGTTGCTTTAAAAATGATACAATAGAGATGTGGCATTCTCTCTCGCTGTAAACTATTATCTTCAACTGGATGAAACGACTTGTGTGGTTTAGTCTGAGCACAGATGGTTGGACATGACAATTCCCTGCTGAAATACTGAACATAAATCTGCCACAGAGTCTGTGATGAGAAGCTGCGCGCCGGTGGAAGTTATGATGGGCTGGAGTTTGAGTTTTCTCTCGGCCTGTGAGCTGATCTATGTGTTTTGGGTCTGAACCCGTCATTATAACCTGGAATCTGGCACTCGCGGATCACTGAACTGTTCGCTGGAAGAAACAGCAGAAGGGAAATAAATCCAGCTTCTGTCCTTTCCGTCCAACTCCGCTCAGATTTTCCAGGAATAACGTGGTTGTCGGGTTTATAAATGGAGACTGCCAGTGGCTTCGGCTCAGCTGGATGAAGACTCACTATTCAGAGAGCATTTATCACACTCATTCAGTGTCAAACATAAAGTCATAATGTCACCACACTGACACCTAATTTTACTCTACAAGCCTCAAATGTTTGTAGGCTTGATTGCTTGCAGATGAATACGTCAAGGTAATGTTGGGAGGTTTGAACATGATAAATATGAATTTCTCATGTAGTTATGCAATTACATTCACAACTCATTTTATTGCCATAAAAAAAAGCATTATTTATATACTATTACAGCCTTTATTAATATTTTGAATTCGCTTTTTTTGAGTTTTGGTTTGATTTTTGGACCTACATTCTTAAAAAATAATAATCTAAAGAATCTTTTTCCAGTATAAAAAAGCTTTTGTGCAATGGAAAGATTCCATGAATGTTAAAGGTTCTTCATGGAACCATCAATCCAATAAAGAAGAGATGGAAACCCGTGACGTTATACTCAGAGTGGTGCATGACTCGAATTTATACGTTTCAATGGCAGCAGTCAGGTGGTACAGATCAGAGCTCTTTAAAGTTGTTTATGTTCATTATTATTGTAATATTATGTGCTTTGAGACATGAGGTAGTTTAACACAGTCTCTCCTGCTCTACACGTTCATGTATTTTGAAGGAGGCATGGCTTTCAAGACTCTCAGGGGAGGGTGGGATCTTATGCTTTCAAAGCTAACTCGCTAATGCTAACCTCTCCAAAAATTGCCTATCCTACCTTAAAGCGCTCTGAGCTGGACTACAGCAATACAGGGAAGGAGATAAGTGCATGTGGGAACGACTGAAATCTCCCAACACGCAGGAAGACGGTGAGGCCGAGTCAAGGGAATGGATATTCAGACTAATGCATTCTTTCTTAAACTTAAATCTGTACTGTATTATCACTGTGGTTGTTCGCTTGCATAATTGGCTTACGAAGAATGAGGGTTGTCTGTGTAATCGAACGACTCATTGGCTCTGTCCCAAATGCTGCCCTTGAGTGATGTAATGCAAGCATAAGCCACAAGTGATATTTGTAACTGGACAGTCTATAGGCTATTTACCGAACACAGAGCGTGCTTTTTAAAACCACAAAATAGTCTCGGAAAAACTTTTTTTTTTTTACAGTTTTTTTCTATCACATTTTAGTCATCATAAATTAGGTATCATTAGAATTTAGAAAGCATAAACTTCAAAACTAATTGTTCTTTGCCATATCATGAAATCGGTGCTGACGGTGTTTAACATCGCTAAATTAAAACGTTTCGTTGTTCTATCTATGCGATTCTTATTATTTCTAACTTTTCTTATTAACTTATTTTAGCTTGAGCGACGCGTTTTTAAAACCCAGCGCAAAAGACGAACTCGTGCGTCTAAAAACAACGCAAAAGCATCAGTGGAACCGGAACGCAAAAACACGTTCCGTGTGAACGCGGTAACCGGAAAGGCGCGAGCATTGTGTAAAACGCGGAAGTAGTTGCGCAAATAGTAACTAAACTAATGAATCTGCACATGGTCGGATTTGATCAACAGATGTAATATTATCAAGCAACAAAGTCGTGTTTACCCGGATGACACAATAAGCGCGTATAGAGGATATAATTACTGGATTTGCGGAAGTTTACCAGGTTAGTGGCATCAGATCTTTGAAAGTGTTTTAAAGCCTGTAGTAACAAACGAACTAGAAATACACATTCATAACTGAATACTATTTGTTTTGAGTAGGCTAATGCATAAAGAATGTTTTTTTTTTCCCTGCCATGTCTGATGTTATTCTAACCTATAAAAGCAAAACATAAAACTCCAGGTATTAGCCTATTAAAATTGAGTTGACTGAAATTAAGTTTAGCATATTTCTGCACAATTTTACACTATCTTGGAAAAATTCCATAAAGTTAAATTAACTCTGTGTTTTTCCTTTTTGGGGTTGTAATTATGTATAATAGTTGATTTATTCTGTTGTTTTGACCCCTTTCTGCTCCTGATTCTGTCATTTGCGCTGTATATCGCCGTGATCATTTTATTATTTATATAAAAAACTTAAAATATTTTTATTTAAAAGCCAATATAATTGATATATCTATTGCAAAATATGCATATGTTGTGTATACAAATTTTTTTTTAAATAGTTTGAGTATAGGCAGTCGATTATGTCATCCGCAGTGCTTCATGGTAGTGGGCGGAGCACTTTTGGCAAGTTTTGCTAGTCACGTTCTCTGATTGGTGGCTATTTTTTTGCAGAATTATGGGTAATGTTTTTATTTTATTTATTTTTTTATACAGGAAATCTGAATCTGCTGTTGAACATGATCATAAAAAAAAATAAGTTGAAATAATGCGGATTCAGCAAAAGCACATTGCACCGATTAACAATCTCGTATAGCTCACAGTAATCAATTGATTCAATTTGAAAAAAAAATATTTGCCATGTTTTTGTTGGCAGTTTCCGTGTTTGAGTTTGTCTTTGAAATGTTGATGGTCTCTTTTGGTACTAAAAGTTTACTGTAACAATATGTGATGATGTCATAGGGTGTTATACTCGTTACAGAATAGCGTGAATCACACTGAGAACCATACAGGTTCTAGATCTACTGTATTTCAGGTACCTTTTCATTTGCATGCTCATTTCTTATCCAGTGTAAAGCGTACCAGACTTTATATTATTCCTGAATACATGAGCCTATGATCTCAGCTGAACACAGTCCAGCTCCGGAGAGCTTTAATGACCACAGGGGAGGAAAGGGTTTGGTCGTTTGGAAGCTTCCCTGCTGGAAGACAAATACAGGCCTAATTATTTTTATCCAAGTCTGCAGCTGGTTTCTTTCTTTCTTTCTTTCTTTCTTTCTTTTTTACTGTGTTTGGAAGGTGTAGTCTGGAGCTCGGAGCTGCCAAGAGACAGGAACTGGAAAATACTTCTCTAAGAGAGAAAATACAATATGAAAACGTAACCGGGGCCAAGAACCGTCGAATAAAAATATAATGACAGACGGTGTATTTTCCATGAACTCATGCACTCATAGCAAAGCTGCTCCCCTCCCTTGCTTTTATAAGACGGGAAAAGTGTGTTAAGAGGGAAGCTGCTGATTTGATTTTGGACTTAAAGGGACAGTGCGTCCTAATACAATTCTGTCTTAGTTATGAGTTCAAGTTTTGCATACATTTTAATGTGAACACTTTACAGATTTACAAAATATCTTGTTTGTTATTTGCCTGATGTGAGGGTGTGTAAATTATGTCAAAGTTCGACAGGAAGAACAAGTAGATTTCTTACAAAAAATACATATTTTTTATTCTTCATAGTCATCGGTGTCATAACAAATGAATAAATAAAGCAAGTATTTTTAGATTTTAGATGTAGTTTATAGATGTAAGAGCTATCTACTAACTCCTTCAGTATTCGTCGTGTTCTGTGGCTTTTTGCCCTGGTTTGTAAATTATGACAATGTTTATTTTTGGTTGAACTATGCATTGAAGTTTATAAGTCTGTGCTATGAGAGATAGTTTGAGGCTGATCTGTGTGGTTGTGTGTGAATGATACTGTGGCCAAACGGAGAAAGCTTGATTCTGGCATTGAAACGTGACGTGAGATCATCAGATTTATCTTAATAAAATGCAGCTGAAGAGTCTGACGGTCTTTTCCCTGTTAATAAACAACTGAGCAACACATTTATATGAACTGTTCCTTCTCTAACAAAAATACCAAGAACTATCATAGTACTATCATGACGTTTTGGTGGTAATACCATGGTATTCTTTGAATACTTTTGTTTTATATTTATGCTGTACATATTTTATATGGTATTCTTTGAATAGGTATATATATATATATATTTTTTTTTTTTAGGTAATGCAACGTTTATCAGTGTACACATTTTTAAATGATGATAATTTGTAAGTATGAAGCATGCTTTAATTAATTAATTAATTAATTGAAATATTTATATATTTACTTATATTAATGCTTTATTGTTATTATGTATATTTATTATTAAATATTTTATATTATTATTTAGAATATATTTATAAATTACATATTATTCATAAATATACAATTAATAAAATATATTAATAATAAAATATATTATTAATTAGAAATGTTTTATATATATATATATATATATATATATATATATATATATATATATATATATATATATAAATGGGTAATAATCAATACTAAATCCCTAGCACATTTGTTTACAAAGAGACTGACTATTATGACTGTATGACTGTTATTTTGAAACGCTTCAACAACAAAACCCCACAGCTGGTGATTGTGCAGCTGCTGAACATTAGTGTTCTGTATGAATGTGAGTGTGTAATAGCTTCAACAGGGGGCGCTGTTGCTCCAGCCTCCCAGTTAACCTCCCAGTCTCTCCAGTCCTGATGCCGTTCACTAGTCCACCAACAAAACATGTCGGCTGACGTGATTACAGGTGATGTCTGCCAAATGACCTTCGAGGTGTCATTACTTTACAAGTGAAGCAACTCAGATTTATAAAAACCCTTTGTGTGTTTGCATCGCAGGAACATGCACTGAATAACTGAAGAGTGACGGTTAAACCCTGCATGGGAATGATTGGGGTAAAGCATGTGTTTTAGTTCTGCATACATGTGCATATAAGCTATCTTTGCACAATGCACACATTTCAAAACACAGATAATCAGAAACTCATTGCTATGTGTTGTCGCCACAGTGCCAACTGTGTGTGTGTGTGTGAGAGAGAGAGAGAGCATTTAGCCTGAAATGCATTATGGTGCAACCGAGGAGAAAAGCTGAGCTCTGTCATGCCAGCAGGCGCTGAGGAAATGTAAACCGAGTCACAGTCGTGCTAATAATAATGGCGGCGTGTTGCAGGGGGTTTAATTACCAAAGCAGTCTTAAGCCCTGTGTCATGCCTTGCAAAAAATACAGAGCAGGGAGGGGGAAAAATCCTTGGCACTTCCTAAAAATAAAGAGAGGTGTACGTGCTTGGAGTGCTAACAGCTGTGCCATCTGATCCGACACGGGAATGCACTGTCGGGATCAAATGCCTTTGAGTTTCACTGCTTTGTGCTCTTGTGTTATAACTGGATTTTTAGAGAGAGAATATTCAGGATTCCGAAAATAGATTTACCCATGTGAACATACAGCACTGAAAACCCCTGACAAACCAAGCAACGATCCCAGCCGAGGAATAAGAGTCTTATCTAGACAAACCATCTGTCATTTCTAAAAAAAAAAAAATAATAAACATGTATATACTTTTAACCACAAATGCTCGTCTCGCACTAGCTCTGCGAAGCGCCACACATTACGTAATCCCGTTGAAAGGTCACGCTTGACTCGAAAATGAAAACTCATTTTCTCCTCCAACTTCTAAATCCTCCAACATTGTTGTTTTATTTATTTATATATTTTTTTGTAAATGGCGTTTGACTTTGACACGTTCATTTTGTAAACACTTGAGTCGGTACTTCCGCCTTCGTCATTACGTTTAGTTTTCCTCAAAACCCTTAATTTCTTTCCGACTGAAGAAAGAAAGACATGAACATCTTAGATGACGAGGGGGGGGGGGGGAGAGAGTCAATTATCAGGAAATTTTAATTCTGAAGTGAACTAATCCTTTAAAAAGCACGGCTCAGTCGGTTCGGGTCAACTAGGAGCCACATGCTTTGAAGGTCAGAGTCGCGTTTCAGAAACCTTGACATGCTGATTGGCTGAAAGAGTATCTGTGGTAAACACACACACACACATGCGCGCATACACGACATGTCCCGCCTGGGTTCGCTCTGCAGGAATGCCATTCACCGCTTTAAATCGGCTCCTAAAATCACCCTTCGAGTCACTGCATTGTTGACGCTTATCCACCCCGACAGATCATTACATATCCGAGTCTCAAAGTTCAGCGGCAGATTAAATGACTTCTCCACACGGGGACGAGGCCTTGAGCGCAAAACACTAAAGACATAGATGTTTTTCTTCCTCCTCAAAGTGAAGGAGATTATATAAAACTCGAGCGCTGTTCTCTGTCAACGCTTGTCAGGTTTATCTGACACATCTTGGCAGGAACTCCTGCTTTTCTTTTTCCCTTTCCTTTCTGTCGTTACGTTTTTGGAACAGAAGAGGTAAACAACATGTTAAATAAACACTCGTCTTTGTCTTCCCTCCTTTCTCCTTTTCTTTACTAACCGCCTTCCTGTCTCATCGGCTTTTGAAATCCCGAGACAGGTCGTTGTTTTGCTGGTAGGTGCAGCATTGAGTTGTAACAAACCCCTGGCCTCAGGAGAGCGTCAGAAGGGATTAATGGCGAGGCGGGACTCCCCGTTTTCCCTTTGTTACAGTCGTACTGTATTTTTATCCCAGAGGAGTTGAGGGTCCAAGCTTAGCTCCTGTTTCCTCATGCCCTGATTCTCCGGGGGGGAAGATGTAAATAATACATCAGGGGAACTGAAGCCTGCAGCGACTGAGGCGGCCATTACGAGGCGTTTAGAAAACACTCCAGACAGGAAGAGCTAATCACTATTATTATGACAGTAGAACTGCCACATGAACTCTACGCTGTAGAAAAATAAACTTTTTATCTTTTGGCTAATCAACTTAATGATAATTAATGTGGTTTGGGTAACATAATATTTTGAGTTTCGATTTATGAAACCAATTTCCATTGTATTAACTCAATTTTTATTTCAATCAACTCGACATTTGTAACCTACTTTTTTACGTTAAGCCAACAATAACTTGTACAGTGTGGAAGACAAATCACTTTTCCTAGTAGGACTGCGACATGGACTCTACACTGTAGAATTGTAATTTTCATGATTTATAACAACTTTTTATCTTAGATATTGACTTATCTTAGATCATTAATGTGGTTCAGATGACATATTTTGAGTTTCTATTTATGAAACCAATTTCCATTGTATTAACTAAAACATTATATTTCAATGAAAACAATATTTTAAGGCAACCGGATAAGTTACTTTTTTACGTTAAACCAACAATAACTTTTTACAGTGTAGAAACTACATAGAAACATAGTAAAAAAAAAAACTCAGAATACATTAGCAACCACATAGCAACACCCTGGCAACAACTCACAACACTTTTGAAACTGCATAGAAACATGCTACAACCCCTCAGAACATCTTAGCAAACTGCATAGCAACACCTTGGCAACCACATACAACACCCGGCCTAGAAACTACATAGAAGCATGGTAAAAATCCCTCAGAATACATTAGCAACCACATAGCAACACCCTGGCAACAACTCAGAACATTTTAAAAACTGCATAGAAACATGCTTAACCCTCTCAGAACATATTAGCACTACATAGCAACACCTTGGCAACCACCCACAAAACTACAGTACATAACATGCTAAAACCTCAGAACACCTTTGCAACTGCATTAGCAACGCCTTGGCAGCCACCCACCACAGCTTAGGAGCTACATAGAAACATACTAAATCTCCTCAGAATATGTTAGCAACCACATAGCAACACCCTGGCAACAACTCACAACACTTTAGAAACTGCAAAGAAACATGCTACAAACCTCTCAGAACATCTTAGCAACTGCATAGCAACACCTTGGCAACCACATACAACACCCGGCCTAGAAACTACATAGACACATGGTAAAACCCCCTCAGAATACATTAGCAACCACATAGCAACACCCTGGCAACAACTACAACACTTTAGAAACTGCAAAGAAACATGCTACAACCCCTCAGAACATCTTAGCAAACTGCATAGCAACACCTTGGCAACCACATACAACACCCGGCCTAGAAACTACTTAGAAACATGGTAAAAAAAAACTCAGAACACATTAGCAACCACATAGCAACAACTCACAACATTTTAAAAACTGAATAGAAACATGCTAAATCCCCTCAGAACATATTAGCACCACATAGCAACACCTTGGCAACCACCCACAAAACTACAGTACATAACATGTTAAAACCTCAGAACACCTTTGCAACTGCATTAGCAATGCCTTGTCAACCTCCCCCCAACAGCTTAGGAGCTACATAGAAACATACTAAATCTCCTCAGAATATGTTTGCAACCACATAGCAACACCCTGGCAATCACTCTCAACACTAGAAACTGCATAAAACATGCAAAAACCCTTTAAAATAACTTAGCAAAGCCATAGCAACCACCCACCACCACAACCCAGTTTTGACATTTTCTTCAGAAACAAACACAGTCAAAATCTAGTTTCAGTATCTGTTCCTAATGTTTGTTTGAACTTTCCATGAGCTGTTCTGGGAGTGCGAGATGACAGAAAGGCAGAAACTCTGGATTTGTTTCTGGGAAGATGATTTGAGTGGGTTTTTTTCTTTTCTTCTCAAAGCAGCAGAAGGATAAAGTTGGCATCCACAATGAGGTCTCTCTGTCTCTTAAAGGGACGGGATCATGTGATAGCCACTGTCTAGTGTCGGATTGCAGCTCTCCATCGCTGCTGTTGGGCCTGAGCGATCAGAGACACACAACACTGCTGAATGCATGAATGGAGGATCTGTTAGCGCATGAATGCGGCGCTGTGTGGAGGATCTGGCCATTGTTGGGCTGCTGATCGATGCACACATACATGTTAACCCTTTATGCAATGCTTTCGGAAAACAGCTGTATTTTGTGCACAGGGCTGATTCGGCCTCTGATTCAAGATAGCAGAATATACACCGGATAAAACCGGATTCTATTCCAAATATATCAAGACAGCATTTTAAGACATACAAAAGACATGAAAGCTGTTCCCAAAGGAAGGATAAGATGCCGCCTTTTAAAAGCACTGAAGCCGATCTCAGGTGTCTTGCATGAAAAGCCTTTCGCTGTTCAAACTAAGCCTGAAAGTGGATTCCACCCTTGTGTTTTACCTTTAGAATTGCATGCTTTTGTGTGGAGAACATTAACTTTCTGTATGTTTTAGCTTTAAAACGGAAATAGGAATGCACCCCTTGTGAAAAAGAAGTGCGCTTTTAGTGTTTTAGTGTAAAAAACTGTACTTGCAGATAATATAATATTAAATAAAATGCCACTTTAATGGACTACACTTGTTTCTTAACAGACTTAAGGGTAACGCTTTATTTTAAGTTACAATGCAATTATACGTTTAGATGCTGAGTGATATTAATTAACAACATGTACTTATAAGGATTAGGGTTTGGTTTAGCATGTAATTATGCATTATTTACTGTTATTTCTACTGTAAGTACATGTAACATGTAAAGTTTCACTTTAAAGTAGATTGTAAATCATTGTTTTAATCATCTTTTGTAGTGATTTGATTTGAGGTACACTTATTTTGATGTGTTGAATATAATAATAAAGCACTTGATTATAATTTACCTGCAGTGTTATTCAGTATTACATTTACTGTTAATATGTTTTAAATTTACAAAATTTCAGTTTTATCATTCCATGTGAATTGTACATTTAAATACACTTATACTTAAAGGAAAATAGAATTATGAACTTGCATATAAAGATGTACTTAAGTCCTACTTAAGTGGGATAAGACATTTTAACTAATTGCTTTTAATATAAATTGTAAAAAAATTATCATACAACACATTTTCATTAAATTAGAAAAAACATGCATTTAAGTGTCTGAGAACATTAAAAAATTATATAAATAAATAAATACTTAAGCGCGAACTGAATTTAAATGCATTATTTCTGTATTAAGTACTTTTTAATGTACTCTTATGCAACTTGTTTAGTCTCAGATTAAAATGCATGTTTTAACTGAAAGCACCTTCATATCATATCTTAAAAAATATCAGTGTAATTGTTTTGACTTAAGATGCACACCAGTAATGTTTTTATTCTAAGGCACGTTTATAAAAGCCACTTAAATGTCTTAATTGAACTAAGGCCTAATCCTGGCTTAATCTAAGCCCTGTCTGTGAAACCAGGCCGTAATCTATTAATGTTAATGTATTTAAGATATACTAAATATCAACTTTACAAATATATATTTAAATACACTTTAAGTAAACTTTACCCATGTTTCAAAGACTTCTTAAGTCCTACTTAAGTAGGTCAAAAAGCACTCTTAAGTTCAACTCACATTTAATATGAACTATAATGCACTAATTTCACTGTGCAAATAGCATGCAGTTAAGTGTCAGAGAACATTACTTTCAGTTTGCACTATATTTTTAAAGTATATTTTTTTCATAAGTGCTTTTTCTGCAAGTATACCTCTTTTTCACAAGGGATTTCATCATCTTTGATGCATTTTGAGCGATTGAATCCACCCTGAAAGGTCATGGCCTTATATAAGTACAGAGAAAGCCAAGCCACAGAGATGCACAGATCTGTTCCTCTCTCACACACACTTCTAAAGCTGCTTGGAAAGCTCATGCTTATCTCCACAGATATCTGCTTTATTCAGCGAGATCAAGGGATGGATCTCGCAGTGGCCCACTCTTTGACCTTGAGGTCACTTCAGACTGTTACTGAGATTGTCTTGTGTGCGTTTGACCTTTCAACAGCTGTGGCCACTTCAACATTACAGCATTGATGCTTCTCTAACTGTGTGTCCTTCATTCAGAGCGATGAATGTAGAAGCGGATGAACATGAAACGGCATTTGCAACTCATTTTTCTTCAGTTATGTAGCATATTGCATGATTTCAAAATGCATGACATTGCATTAATTGCGTAAAGTTAATTGCAGTTCGATAAGGCAAGCATTTTGTTATTTGGAATAACATGCACTGATGATGAATCATTTACATCTAGACCAGGAACATGTATTAGGAAATGTATTCCTTTTAATTTCATGTTAACAATGCATGGCTTGCCTAAACACGTTGCAGCAATGATTAATCATACTAAATTTATTGCATGTTTGGTTAGCTTGTCATTTCTAGTATATTTCATCATTTACTTTGTAGTATTGTTGTCTAGAACAGTTTCTCAAACCATTGCATTACAAAAACCATGCTTTTTAGTGGTGTTACAGAAATGTTTTAAAACATTTTACCCGAAGGTTCTTCATAAATGAGAAAGCTTTGATATATAATTGTGTTTAGGCTGAAGGACAGCAGGCAACTCTCCAGACAGCTTATCTCTCTTTGTGGTCCAAAAACATGCAGAAATAAGCACATAAAATCAGTCGCAGTTGGATCGCTGATTTTATTTTCAGGTCATAAACTTGCTTTCAGCACGAACATTTTAAATTAAATGTGCAACTCAGGTCTGTATGTTTCTGTTCGACTCTTTAAACCTCACATTTTAAAGCTCAAATAATAAATAGATTGAAAACAAAAACAAAAAACAAAGCCCTAAAATATTGAGTGGAAAACTTTTTAATTGCATCAAGCAATTTTTATATGGGCCTGTACTTTCCCACGTTGTTAACCATATTTAGTTATTTAATTTGCAGTGCATTGTGGGATTGCTTTATCAGCAAATGTTTTTGATTAAAAAGCTGCCTAGGTTTTGGGACAGAGACATTTACAGCATGCCAGCATGCACTATCCAATCCTTTACTGAAATTAAATTAAAACATATATTTGCAACAAAAGCACTTGCTCAGCCTGTATTTCTGCTGTGAATTCATTCAGCATATCAGTGAAATCTAAATGTATGGCATTACTATTATCAACTTCTCAATGATTGCATGCATGTTGCCGTTATAATATGGAGGAAGCACATTTGAGCTTCTGATTTGCACTAATCTAATGCACAGAAAATGACCTGCCCAAATTCAGTTAAAACAGGCCTGTTTGTAAATCTCCTGCTGTTGTAACAGGATACATGTGCCTGAGATGTAGACCTGGCAATCTTCCGTCATGCACTCCTCAACTTCCCGTCTTAAAGCCCTGTGGTCCTCTTATGAGCAATTACATTAAGCCAGAGGAGACAACTTTAGTTTCGTGAAGGAAGTGCCTGAACTTTGCAGGGAGGCAAACTCGATTGCTATTGATTTAAACTGCGTTCTGAAGTATCTTTCGTCCATCAGAGTGTCTTGTTAGTCGTTGAGGCATTGATGTCATTTCCTCCGAGACGAGGCCTCCTCCTCCTCCTCCTCCTCCTCATCTGTTGTTTCTGAGATCATAATGGCTGGGGTTTTCTGTTATGTTCGATGAAAATACATGCATCATTTACAGTCTGTTAACTTCATACTGTATCAGGTGGCCATTTTGAACATTAAATATGTCTGAATAACCAGAGTAAAGCCAAACGGAAATGATTTGAATTATTTAGAAAGATTGTTAGAATTCATATTTTGTCAAAGTTCTTTGCCTTTAAAAAAAAAAAAAAAAATTATATTGGAAAGAAATTGCTGACAAGAATTTGGCAATATTCACATGGCATTTCATGCATAGTCACTTTCTGACTGTTCCTTTACATTTGCACAGATTCAAGTTACTTATGAGGATATTCTTTCTTTGAGATTAGAATGTATTTTGATAAAAACACGAACTTAAGAAAACATGCCAGGTCGTATTTCACCCTGAAATCAAAAGAAGGTCTTTGGGTTTTTGCATTGAAATCTTTTTTTATGAAAATTAAGCACATTTTCTCCTCAAAATATCATTACCGTAATACATCCAGATGTCTTTTTATTTTTATTTTTTAGGGTGATTCTCATAAGTGTAATTTGGGTATTATAGTATAATATTTTTAATTAGCTTTTATTTTATATTTACAGCTTTCATTTAAATTTTTGTTTAAGTTAGTATTTTAATATTTAGCTTAATTTAGTAATTAAGGTTTTTGTCATTTTTGATTAGTTTTTGTTTCTTTTTAAGTAATTCCGTTGATTTTTTTATTTTTTATTTCAGGTTTAGCTTTAGTACTTTTTATCTAATATTTATATTGTATTTTATCTCAGCTTTATTTCAATTAATGAAAACTCATTTGAATTTTATTTAACAATAACAGCACTGATTCTGATTGGACTGTATGTTTTCTGTAATGCAGCATTTAACTTTTTACTTTATTGCAATAAGTATTACTTTAAAAGTTGCTGTATAAGTTCAAAACAGTATTAATGAAACGCAACACAACATATACATATGCATATACAGTAAGAGCATTGCAATTATGAAAATAATGTGCAAACAATCTTAAATACTCTTCATTTTCTTAGAGGATTCTTATTTCATTTGAGTTTTAGTAGTGCTGTCAAAGCGATTAATCGTGATTAGGGCTGTCAACGAATATTCTAAATTCGAATATATATTCGAATAGTTTTAAAAAACAGAAATTCGACCGTTAAAATTATTATTCGAATGTGAATTTCGAATATGGAAAAACGAGCCCGCGGAAGCAGAGGCGTGCTTTGCGAGTGGGCGCGCGCGCTGCCTGAGGGACAGGTCACACGAGTCGCACTGTCTAGCACAGCGTCACTGCTGAAAGTTGACAGTGCACTAAAAGACAATGGAATAAATTGCAGTCAGTTTTTCCTTTTTTTAATACAAGCACCAATCATGTAAGTAGCCTTTTTATTTTTTAATAGCACTTTATTTTTTATGAACCTCAGGGTAAAAGTTCTTTGTTGTCACATTTCTCGGAATTGCGTGCCTCATTTTATTTAACGTTAAACAGAAAAGTTCCATGTTTACCACAGCACAGCTCGCTCGGAGCGTTCAATGTCGGTTCTATACTGTAAAACTTCAATTAATGTTAATAAATTTGTTTCAATCACTGAATGAAGCCTGCTTTATTTGGGACAAGAGTCGCGACCTTAAATTGCTTGCACAAAACTCTTGATCAGCACTCAACATGTGCTTATTGTTGTTAATTTAAACCGTTATGCGCAGAGAGAGCGTGAGCGCGAGGGCGCGAGAGAGAGAGAGAAAGAGTGCCTGCCAGTGAGCGAGACTGAGGTCTGCGGTCTTGGCCATTAGTTTATTTACTTGGTTTTGTGTTGGTAATACATTGTCAAATATGTTTAAACTTAAATTAACTACCTATACAAATGTATGTATGTCTCTTTGTATTAATTTGTCCTGTTATTGACGTAATGCGGGTCATTGACAAAATGCGCAACCAGATGTTCGAATAGTTCGAATATTCGTGTGTTTTTTAGAGGGAATATTCGAACGTCATTTTTGAGCAATTTTGACAGCCCTAATCGTGATTAATCGCATCTAACATAAAACATTGCAAATATATAATGTGTGTGTGTAGGCTATAGATGCGCACACACACACACACACACACACACACACACACACACACACACACACACACACACACACACACACACAGACTATCTATATATTTTTTTTTTTAACACAAACTTTTATGTTAGATGCGATTAATCACTATTAATCGATTTGACAGCACTAGTTTTCAGATGAAATATGAGTCAGACTTGCTATTGGTTTTGTGAGATTTACCCAATAACCTCTGGTGTTCCATGTGTTGATTCCCTAAATGTAAGATCACACAGGCAACACTCGGATCTCATGAGGATCCTCAGCACACAATAGCATTTGTGACTCGTTCTGATCATGTCCGGTTAATCTTGGTCAAGTACTCGACGTGCTCCGTCTGAAATGCTTCATTTGTTCATTCTTGTGGGGAATCAGTGCTGGTCTCTCTTGGGTTCTGGGCCTGTAATGATTTCATTTAGAGGAGTCTGACAGACGGAGCGAGTCCACAGTCCCTGAGTGAAGGTAGGCTTCGAGATGTGAATAATTGATGTGTTGAAGTAAGCAGAAAGACGTGGGCTGAAAGCAGAGCACTTTACCCGACTCTTGAACACACACTGACAGCGTGATCCGCTGGGAAGGCTGAAAGTGTCTTATATGTAAAATAACTATTGTTTCCCCAACATTAAGTGTTGAAGTGTTTATTATCACTGCTGCAGTGAGGGAGTCTCACCTATTCATTTTAATAAACATTATTTATAGCTTGCTTTTAGGCCAGAAACATACTTCACAAAAGAATACAAATTTAAATACAAATTCGTTTTCATGAGCGCCAATAATGACCGTTGTCCTGTTTTCATGTCTCGTGTTTTATCTTTTTTTCAGGTATATATGTTTTTATGCACATTTATTTATTTATTTTTGGTTTATTTTTCTAGTTTCTATTTTGTTAACTGAAACATTGTTTAAAGCCACTTTTGAAATGTGTTTGTGTATACTGTATATGCAAAAACTACTATTCAAAAGTTTAGATTTTTCTTTAAGATATTAATGCTTTTATTCAGCATGGATGTATTAAAATGATCAAACATGACAGTAAAGATATTTATAATGTAACAACAGATTCAATTTCAAATAAATGCTGTTCTTTTGAACTTTCTATTCATCAAAGAATCTTGAAAGATAAAATGCATCACAGTTTCCACAAAAATCTGAAGCAGCACAACTGTTTTTGAAATTAATAATAATCATAAATGTTTCTTGAGCATCAAATCATCATATTAGAATGATTTCTGAAGGATCATGTGACACTGAAGACTGGAGTAAACATCACATGGGTCAATTTTTTTTAAATTGAGATTTATACATAACCTTAAAGCTGAATAAACCGTAAGCTTTCCATTGATGTATGGTTTGTTAGGACAATATTTGGCCGAGATACAACTATTGAACATCTGGAATCTGAGGGTTTAAAAAAATCGAAACATTGAGAAAATCTCCTTTAAAGTTGTTCATTTATGTTGGCGATTGTGCTGCATTCACTCACAAAAATACATGTTTTATATATTTACGGTAGGAAATTTACAAAATATCTTCATGGAACATGATCTTTACTTAATATCCTAATGATTTTTGGCATAAAAGAAAAATCGATAATTTTGACCCATACAATGTATAGTTGGCTATTGCCACAGATATACCCGTGTGACTCGAGACTTTGTGATCCAGGCACACATATTATGTGTAAATAGGAGTCAGACACGCTTCCACCTTGAATTAGATTGTATCATATTTTACTACTATATTGTTGATGATGCCAAACAGCATTTGCTTGCGGTGAGCGTGTGCTGATCTCAAAGGGAACCGGTACAAAGGCACATTCCTCCATCCCATGTTTGGTAATTCCGTTGTCATGGCAACCGGGCTAAATGTGGCCACTGGCACCATGTTGCCAAGTAACAGCTGAGTTATGAGCCGGATGAGGATGTGTGTGTGTGTGTGTGTGTGAAGCGTTTCTGCAAAGAACGAGAGTCTTGCGTGGTAAAGAAACGTCCCTTGGCATGAGAAGAAGCATAAGATATTGCATTGGCGACGGGAATGTCTTTTATTTTTGTGCCTGTGAATGTTTGCAATGTTTGTGAAGCGCACAATTCCCCCGGTGTCTTTATTCACTGCAGATACAGACAAAGCATGTGCAATGGTCCTGCTTACAAAGTTTGGTTAGTTTCATGTATAGTTACTGTTTTGGTGGCATTGTGCGTGTGTGTTGTCTTTACGAAAATGAAAATAGGGAATTAAAAAGGGGATTAAAAATAAATAAATAAATAAAACAAAGCATATTGATTATTATGAATATTATGAATATGAATATTTTTTAGTATTTCAAATTTATTTCAAATTTATTTTTTATCAGTTTTAGTGCTTAAACTTATTTTACTTCATTTAGTTGCCAACATTTCTAATGTTTTATTTATGTTTTATTTTAGCTTTCTTTCAGTAAACAAAAACAATGACACTGCCAATAACGAATATTGTATATTACATTTAAAAAAAATAAAAAAAATAAAAAAATAATTTAAGTTACAAATCTAGAATATTATGTTGAACTCGTCTTTTGTTTTCCCACCAAAATGATGTCACTCCCAGGAGGATGATGTCATTTGGGTTTAACTGGATTTGACAAAGCACTCACAGGATTGAAAGTACGAAACATCCTCTGGACTACTACGTTAAACTAGTCAGTTTTTTTGCATATTTAAAAATGCACATTTAATATTTTATCCAGTATGTCATCACTTTCATGCAAATGTGGAAGTGAAAATCAGATGTGATGTTTGCGCACAAAAGCAGAAGTGAATGAGTGAGTTTACTGTGAAGCAATCGAGACGTTTGCGTGTTTTCTTTCTCTTTCGGGTGTGTGTGTGTGTGACCTGAGAGTGGAAGCTCCGTCTGTCGATGGGAGAAGAGCCGTTTGCTTCGAGGGGAATTTCAAACACCCTTTGCATTGTGTTATTGCAAAAATACTTTTAGCCTGGGAAAACACCTGCAAGACTTGAGTCAGATGATGAAATGCACATGGGGCGGCGCTTGGTTTCATAATCTCTCTCAGTGCGCGCGCGCGTGTGTGTGTGTGTGTGTGTGTGTGTGTGACCTCATGAGAGGCGAGCTGCCCAGAAATTCATAGCTGACTCATTTCACTGTGACCGTTTGTCTGCTTTGAAGAGTTTGAGAGAAATTCACTTCACATCTCGCCAGTGAACGGGGGAATGTCCGTGTTTTAAACGTCTGCGTTTGAGTTTGACAGACAAGGCATGGACAAAAACTACATTTTTATATTTTTATGAGACTCTCGGCCATGATGTTGCTTTCAGCCTGACAAATCCCAGTATTTGCTAATCCGTTTAGCAACATTACAATGTTTTGAATGATTTCCAGGGTGTTGCTAATGCTAGGGTTGTTTTTATTATTATTAAACTTTCAGTAAAAATCTCACGGCTTTCTATTCATCAAAGAATCTTGAAATATAAAATGCATCACTGTTCCCACAAAAATATGAAGCAGCACGACTGTTTTCAAAATGAATAATAATCATAAATGTGTCTTGAGCAGGAAATCATCATATTAGAGTGATTTCTGAAGGATCATGTGACACTGAAGACTGGAGTAATGATGCTGAAAATTCAGCTTTGATCACAGGAATAAATTACACTTTGCTATATATTCACATAGAAATCTTTTTTACTGTAGTAAATAAATGCAAAAAATTAAACAAATCCCAGTATTTGCTAATCCGTTTAGCAACATTACAATGTTTTGAATGATTTTACCAGGTTGTTCTTTATTATTAAACGTTCAGTATCTCACGGCTAACGACTGCAACGGTTGAAGCCCGACGCTGAAAACAGCAGTTTTAAATCCCAGACTGTAAACGTGAAAATATGCACATTTGAGGCCAGAGAATGGCTGAATAATGCCTTTCACAATGACCCTGTTCATCCCGTACAACCTGCCAACCCTGGATAAGAGAACCAAACAATATAAGCATTCATGAGCCTTTCCACCTAAACCAACAGAGTGATCGAAGGTCTCAAAAGGGGAGTTTGTGTCTCGATAAAGCAGGATTGCTCACGCTGAATCAACTACAACTCTCAATAAGCCACAGGAGGACACGGTGTTACAGTGATTTTACCACGCTTAAAGAGTATTAATACTCACATAACTTTGGTACAATCACTGAAACCCACCGACTTACTGTTTTATAACAGTCTGGCTTCAAACACGGCTCATTTATCGGTTTTATAATATTAATTTGCCTTTTTGTTATTCAAATCAAGTGTTTTGTAATCTGATCATATTTGCATTGATGTCATAATTCATGTTTATTTGATAGAAATCATCTTATTTGATCTAATTTGTGTCCAAATTCCACATTAGAAGAGGAAATAAGGATTTAATTGACTGGATGATTTAAAGCTGCAGTTCGTAACTTTTTTTTGGTTTAAAATTATCCAAAATATTTTTTTTTGAGCAAGTACATAACCAGCCAGTGTTCTGAACTCTCTGCTTGCCGTAGCTCGACCCACAACGGTAAGCTTGTAATAATGATTTTAATTCCAGTGGTACTGGTGGATTTCCGCAGGAAATTCGAGCATGTCTTTGCGTCATTACGTCACATCTGTCCACATAAAGAAGAGTCTCGGCTAGTAGACTATGAGTGTGAGGATGCTGGAGGTGGAGATTTATAGCCTTTTCTCACAGCACTTGATATGATTAAACTTATCAATTTGATGGCGGATCCAGAAAGGTTCAAACGACAATCACCAGTGACAAAAGACTTCGGACTTCGGAGTGGCTTCAGAATAAGAGAGACTGCAACCGGCCCGTGCGAAAACAATGATAATATCGGAAGGGCATTAAATGTCACGCAATGCTGATGTTGTTAACATTAACAATTTGAGAACAAAGTATAATTTGCACGGTTTGACGTGATATGATAAGCGATTGTTAGATTTAATCGGCGTGATTTACTGCAATGCTTTTTCCCCCTTAGTTGCTCAGAACAAAAGTGGATGTTACTTGTTCAGACGACATTTTCTGGTGATAACTCTTATGTTGGTCATACTTCCCAAAAGTAGAATCTGTGATTGCGAATGCCAGGATCCACACCGGCGGCGACTGACCGCCGCACATTATCCTCAAAACACTGGATTCATCCGCGCTGTGCCGAGCCGAGGCACAACCCACGTAAAGTTGATAATTCCGATAATAACTGCAATTGAAGAGTTTGGTTCCAAAACGCGATAAATCCATTTTGATTAATTTGAGTAAAAATGTGTTTTCTTTACCAAGAATGTGGCAAGATGAAAACCACTATTTTCTGTTTCAAACTTTCACATAGCATCTTTAGGTTATAATAACAACAAAAAAAATCAAATCCAGATTTTGATTTCAAAGATTTATTATAAAAACTGATAATTTTTTCCCCAAAATGCAATAAATTCATGACACTTTTTTTTCAAAATGCAATTAATCCATTGAATCAATATAAAAGTTATTTTTCATATTGAAACTGTTGAAAATACACAACAAAATAAGTTGATCCACATATGACAGCCTCTGAACTCGGTCAATATCTTATTACAGGCACTGGACTAAAAATACATACAATCAGCCATCGCTAGGAAATACCTCCTGAACTTTTTTGACGGCGATCATCTGTAAAATGGCTTGGTCCTGCTCGGTTTTCGTTGACTTTGAGTAAAACAATTGAAAGTTTTTCAAAAGATCCCCAGGGGTTAACGTGTCAGCGTGACTGAAGTTTGATGCTGTCGTGTCGTGTGAGAACAAACAACAGCCGGCATTTTTCCTCCTCCCGCGTGCCTCGTCTTCTTAATCTCCTCACGTAAATGATTAGATTTCGATGGCTTACGTTTCTTCCCTACCGCAGAAACCACCACAGGTTCATCAATGCCGTCAAAATTATACACATTTTTGTTTGATTGTTGATCAAAAAGTACAAAGTAGATAGGAAAAACTAGGATGCCGGGTGTATTCAGAGCGCCGCCGTTACTGTTTACAATGCGTGGAATGGTGCGCTGTGATTGGTTGAGCGGATTTATCGCATTCTGCAGAGAAAGGAGACTGGCGTTTGTCGCGGTTTGGAAAGAAAGGGAGAAAACATGAGAGAATAACACGGCGGATATTGCATTTTACGTAAAATTTAAAAGGGACTTTTCAATACCGACCCTAAACAATACTGATTTTTGCGGGAACTCAATTTTTTTTTAAATGGCGTTTATCGCGTTTTGGAACCAAACTCTTCAATTGCAGATTTCGAACAGAGATGGCGACAAAGAGGAAAAACTACAGACTGCAGCTTTAAATAATGAGCACTAGCACATATTACACTGATTATTGTATATATTTTAATAAATGTGCTAAAGCTTATTTTTTTATATAATGCGGTGAAAAAAATGTGTTGAATAAAAATTATTGTATGACCAAATTATATTTTGTATTTTATTAAGTATTAACAAATTAGAAGAACTTAGTTTCATGTGATTATTTGCCTTTTTCGTTTGGAAGTTTAATTTGGAATTTGGAGAAAAATTGCTGATAAAGTTTCCTTATTTACATTGATCAAAAATCGATTAATCGCATCTAACTTAAAAGTTTGTGTATACACATACACATATATATACACACACACACACACACATATATGTATTTGTGTGTATATATATATATATATATATGTGTGTGTGTGTCTGTGTGTGTATTGTAGTTAATCAGCTCAATCTGGAATGAATAGATTTAAAGGCAGCTTTATCAGTCTTTGTTTCTTAGAGACATTGAGTTGGTTTTGCATCGTAAGTGCTTGTGAATCAGGGAGAGTTTCAGCTCTTCAGAGAAACAACAACAACAACAACAATGAAAAAAGCATGTAAATGTGCGTGGGCTTTATATAAGCAGCGCTGCCACTGGCGATTGAGCAATGCAGCGCTGATGTAAACAGAGCAGATCATGATCCAGGAGACTCAGACATGAGCTGTGATGCAGATGGCCTACTTTCACAAACCAGCGGCGTGTAGGAGGGAGAGAGAGAGAGAGAGAGAGAGAGAACAAGCCTCAGATTGATGTTCCCAGCACAGCTGCAGGCATCAGCTGACTTCAGTCTCCTCACTTTTATCTGCTTAAACTGGGAGCTTTCTGTTCCTGTTAGTGCGTCGCTCAGGCCTCCATTTACCTCATGTTGTGACTGAGGAAAAAGCCATTTACGGGCACCGTATGACCAAAACTGCTACTTCTAGAGGAAATGGGGGTGGGGGGTTATAATAATTAAACACTGTGATGTCAGATTTGATATTGTGGCTTTCAGGGAAGCACCGGTTATACATTTTTTTGGCCGATACCGATAACCGATATATTGGCCGATAAATCTAAATCCAAATTTATATATAATTTTTGAGAGCCCGATTACAAAAACAAAAGTCTCACCAATAAAATCCATGTCCCAGAACACACAATTATAATGTTATCCGCACATGGAGAACCAATATGACCGCACATGTTGCACTTAACCGTATTTTGCTTCTTGAATCATATTTCAAGCAGTTTAAACCCATCATGTTGATCAGTGCACATCTGAAGAGTCTCAGCTGGAGGAAATAATCCAGTATTTATCGGCTTTAATATATATATATATATATACGATATATCGTGCATCCCGAGTGGCTTTACATATCATCAAATACTTGCACGTGTCAAATACTTGCCCCCCCCCGGACGTGCCTATGCATAAATCCAGGCCTGGTCCTGGACCAGTGCCAAATCCCACCGACTGAGTGTCATGTTCTGCTGATACTGAGGCCGTTATTTACTTTCACTTCCCATTTCCTCTTTATCACCATAAAGCATCAGCAGAGTTTATTCCAGAGAGAGGGAGAGGGAGGGGGAGAGGGAGAGAGAGAGAGAGAGAGAGAGAGAGAGAGAGAGAGAGAGAGAGAGAGGACTAACTTTTCAGTCTGAACCCCTTTGATATGAAATATTTAATATTAAGTTAGTATTTCAATAACTTAACATGTTCTTGCTTCTCTGATGCAGGGTTATCATAATGAACTAAAACTTAAAGCATTATAAAAACATTTGTTACTCGAAATAAAACAAACTTCATCTAAAATTAAATGAAATGTATATAAAAAATATAAAACTGAAATAATAAAATTATGATTGTAGACATTATACTGTATGGACATATTTTTAGAAAATGACAAAAAAACACAACAAAATACTTACATTTTAACAAAAATTCAAATGAAACCAGATTTTTTTTTATATTAACAAAGATTATACTAAAATAATTGCTCTGATGTCAGTGAATTGTCACATAACATGCAGGTAAACATATAAAATACTACTTTCTTTAATAAGTGTTTTATTTTGATTATGATTTTAGTTACGTGAACATGAAAGGCATTAAAAAAAAAATAATTGCACTATTTATTAATATTGTCATGCCTGTCGTGGTAATTCTAACATGAGACACTGAAAACTAATAATTTACAACACAAAGTTTGGAATAGAGATTTTTACTGTTTTTGAAAGAAGTAAAACTACAGTAAAACAGTGAATATTGTGAATTAATTTTTTTAAATTCAGCCCATAATCTCTCAAACTAAACGTTTTCTTTGGATCATTACTGTAGTTTATGATCGTTTTATAGGTTTTTATAGTGTCCTTGTCCTAGTGTAGTGTTCTGTTGAAGCCAGTTTCCCTCATGACATCATCATTCTCCAGGAAGTATCTCGTTTTGCAAGGAAAACAACAGCGTTGAGCGTCAGGATGACTTGTAAGATTGAGCTCAATGACTTCTACTGTTTAGAAATCCAGTTCTGTCCTGAATGAAACTCGGCTCTGCTTTCAGGTCACAAATGTGATTGTTCGAGGTAAATATTTGACATGCTCTTGCTTTAGTGTGTGTGTGTGTGTGTGTGTGGTCATTGATCTCACTGGCACAGAGCAGATGAATGTCTCTCTTTAGGCGTATTCATCTCAGATCTGGTCCACATGCTGTCAGCTGATTCAGCCTCTTGTTGACATGCTGGAAATGCTGAACGAACATTACTGACGTGAATGAGTCCTCGGACAGCGTTGTTGAGGAAAGGTGCGGTTATTTATCTCGATGGTTTATGTGAGATGTTACAGCTGTTCACAGATTGCCGGTCATCGGCCTTCATGCTTCTGAACACACTGTCCTCATGACACAGGATAATTAGTCTGGGACTGATAATCTAAAACTGCGTTCAATATTCACAAGGGCGTCGTTTCCGTGTTAAAGAGCAAAGCATTGAGACACTAGATTTATCAGCACGCATTCATGATGATACACTGTAAATGATAACAAGAATACCAGTAATGCAACTTTAGCTTATATAGGGCCTCTTTTGTTAGCTTATTTAGTTAATCCAGTTCAATTGTGATTTTAAATGCAAAAATTATCAATTTTGTATCGATATGACTATAATAATAATAATAATAATATTAATAAATAAAAATAAGAAATATTACTAATACAATATTTTACTGTAAAATAAAAAAATAAAGTAATAAAATTACACTTCTAGCCTTTGCGGTTACCAACAATTATATTTCAATATGAATATAATAACAACAACAAAATGCTGCTACTACTACTTCTAATAATAATAATGATTATTTTTAAATAAAACATGAATCGAAAAATAAGAATAAATACTATTGCAATATTACTATTATTATTATTAAATAAAAAATGCGGTTTGATTACTAAGCCAACAATTACATATCAATATGAATATAATAACAACAATAAACATGCTACTATTACTACTACTAATTTATCTTATTTTTTTAAACTATTTTATTAAATAGTAAACAATAAGATAAATTACTATTGCAATATTACTATTATTATTAAATAAAATAATAAACAAAATAAATTACTATTACAATATTACTATTTTTATTAAATAAAATGAATAAACAAAATATGAAATATTACTATTGCAATATTTCACTGTAAGTATTTAAGACAAATTAAACTTGCAGCCTTTGAGATTTGATAGTCGCACTATTGCCATATTGCAGTTTCAGTTTTATTTGGATGAATCATGCAGCCCTAATATAAATGATGCTGAAGGGGAAACTGGTGTTGTGTTTAGTGTGTGTTCTGGCTGTGGAGGAGGACCGAACAGTAGCGCTAATGTCAACCTCATGACTAACCTAAAGCCGCATTTCCATTCGGCTGCTTTACACCCAGAATGGAAAGGAGAGACTTCCCCTTTAAGACGCCCGCCGTGGGGTTATGAGGTCAGGAGAGAAGGTGTTCACGCTCTGAGTCACCAGTCATCCTGTGTGTGTGTGTGTGTGTGTGTGATGCATGCATGCGCGCTTGACTAATGCGCTCGGGTAAAGTAAACAAGTGCATGCTTGCTGTACCGTACTGGGCTATATGAGTCTGCAGGGAGGCGTGGCTGCTATGCATGCTGGGGGTTTTCTGGCCACACTGTGAATCGATTGGGCCTGCTCACTAGACTGAATGGAAATGAACCCTGAGGGGGAAGTGTGTGTGTGTGTGTGTGTGTTTGTGTGAGTGGGCATCAGCAGAAGGGAGAAGTCTGACGTGTTGCCAGCGGTCGGGACTGAGCATGCTCAGAAGGGCTCAGTGAAATTCAGTGGAAAACACGTCAACCTTTCCGATCCGAATGTAAATATAGACTGGTTTCACGGACAGGGCTTAGATTAAGCCAGGATTAGGCCTCAGTACAGTAGCTTTTATAAACATGCTGTGCTGTGAAAAACAATGGCACTGATATATTTTAAGATACGTTGCTTTCATGTAAGACAGTATAAACATGCACTTTGTCTGTGAGACCGGAGGTAGACGTGCTGTTCCTCTTCTATAATGTGTTTTCATTTGCATGTTTATTGCATTGGTAACACTTTACAATAAGGTTCATTAGTTAACTACCTTAGTTAACATGAACTATAGTGAACAATACTGTAACAGCGTTTTTTAATCTTAGTAACAGCATCTATTACTTATAAACAAAATATTTAACATTTACTTATATAACATTTACTAATTATTCAAATCAAAGATTGTTTTTGTTAACATTAGTTAATGCACTGTGAACTAACATGAACAAACAATGAACAGCTGGATTTTTTGTATCTAACATTAACACAGATTAATAGACTCTGTAACACATGTATTGCTCATTGTTAGTTCATGTTAGTTAGAAAGTGTTGCATTTTGCATGAGTTGCACATACAACTCATCATCTGTATAAACAAATGATCCGTGTCTGAAACACCGTTTTGAATGAGAATCTTGTATTCAAAAAATATATTGGAAAATCCCGTGGTTGCCATGGTTTCCAAACCTTTAAAGGGGTTATTTCTCCCTAAAATTAAAAATAAGTAATTTACTTACTCTAATGCGGTATGCCATTCTTTCTTTCTTTTTTTGGGACTACAAAAGGATAATGAAAAAAAAGAATTGTCCGGTTTGCGCTCCTCCATATAATGGCAGTATCACAGAATTATCCCATGCGTATATTCCAACGATAGGGTTTGGTGAAAAACAAACTGAAATTGAATTACTTAAAGTCCTGCTGTAGTCAATATTTTTATCTCTTAAAACACATCTTTGATCACCAAAATGACATATTTAAACGTTTTTTTCCTTTGCTTTAAAATATCTTGAATGTAACTCGACACCCTTGCCTCATTTAGTATGCGTGGTTCTATGAATATGCAAATGAGCCCCGCCTCCACTCACTCACTCAGCTCAGAGATCCACTGGTTGACGATCACACGTTGATCTGATTGGTTACAAGGTAGTTTGTGACGTCAGAAACACCAGCGATTTCAAAGCGTGTTTTTGAGACTGTCTTTGGTTCAATGCAGTTTTAAGGAGGAAATACTCAGCAATGCTGTCGACTTATGAACTTACACATGGTTTGTCTTAAAGCATATTAAAAACACCACATAGACACATAAACAACATTAAAAGCTGGATTTTCACCACAGGGGGACTTAAACGAAAATCCTGACCTTGGCCGTTCATTTTCGTCAAATAATACATAAAATTTTGGTTTGTTTTTCACCAAACTCCATCATAAACCCCCAGAACATGTGGGATATATACAGCATGTGTCGCATGGGATCATTCTGTGATGCTTTTTTAAAAAGCTTGATGCTGGTCGCTATTCACTGCCATTTATATGCCTTTTTATTTTAATTTTTCTCCTTATGTGGTCTGAAAAAGGAAGAACCGCATTACTAGGGTGAGTAAATGATGACTTCATTTTCATTTTAATTTCCCTTTAAGTTGTGACTTTCAAAATGATTGGCTTAAAAAAAGAAGCGAAACTCTACGGCTATTAGCTGGAAAATGATGCCTTATAAAGCGTGATATTTAGTGATGTTTTCAAAAAAAAAATGACCTATTTGACCTTCCACTTTCCACTGCCTTGGTTTTGGAAGTATATTTCCCTTCGAGATTTTAAAGAGTCTTCGTTTAAGAGTTATAAGCCATGAAGCAAACCAGCCAGCTACGAGGTGGATCACAGCATTGCAAACTTTGTTTAGATGGAAGTATTTAAAAAATTGAACAAAAAGATTAAGATACAAGACTGTGAGCTTATACTGTAAAAGCTTTAGTGAGGGAAAGAGCGAACGTATATGAAGAGTTGCGCATTACATAAATTGTCAAAACAAGTTGGAGATTTCTCAAACGATTGATTAAAGGATGTTTATTATGTACGTAGAAACTATATTTCACGTTTTTGGGTTAGGAACATGACTTGAATATGTCATTCGCAGTGCATCATGGGAGTTTTTGTTGGCGCGTTTCAATTCTCTGATGATTGGTGGATATTTCCCTGCAGAATCATGGCTGATAGAGTTTTTCACCAGGAATTGTGAGCATGATTATTTAGAAAAACAGGTTGAATTAATGCGGGCCAATGGCTGTAACAAAAGTATATACAATCGATGAACAACCTCGTAAGCTCACAGTAGGTCTGTTTTAAAAGGTTATCGTCCAAAATCAATTCCTCTGTGGAGAAAATGAATGGGATTTTTACTTCCGAAACCAGACTGGTGCACTCTATACTTAGTGCTTTAAGGGTTTGTTCAATCCATTATCCTGATTAACATGTCTGAGCTTATGAAATAGACAGATGACTAGCGTATGTAAAGGGTTAATAGCGAGACACAGTCAGGAAATTGAGGGTTAACATTTTTACACCAATAATAAGCACTGGTTTTCTAGGTCAGTTGTGCTTTGGGAGTGAAGGGCGTCTCCCACCGTCTCCCAGCATATTTCTACCACTGCTTTTATCGGATTCCTGGACTCGCTCTATTCCCGTCTAGCATCTAATGAGCTGATGGAAATATGAATCTGCATGCAGAACCACCGCTCTGTTTGAGAGACGAGAGAGAACAGCACTTAGGAGTGATTGATCATAAATTACTAGTCTTTAACATCTCAGTTGCTTCTCAGATCAAAAGTTTCAAGAGATCTCAGTGTTCTCAGATCATCTGCCATCAAATATTAACATTACACACCAATATTAACTCAAAACAACTCTCAAAGTACTTTACAATACAAGTTCAACCACAGCATAATATACCCAAAGTGTAACATGTAATCTTTTTACATAGCAAGCTAAAGATTAGCAAAAACAAGATTTTAAAGGGTAATTCTCGCCAAAATGCAACCTAGGGTCTTTTTTGTTAATCTACCTGAGGCAAACTTTCATTGTAAAAGCATAATTAGAATGGAAACGGCACTTTTAAGTTTGACCGTGTTTTCGTTTTCGGTCAAATTGCCTCTTGAATGGGAGTGATGGGGCACGACTATGATAGCATCAAAATCGCTATTTTTAAAACACTAAGAAGGCTCGACACAACATGAAACTGTGCTGGAAGTATCACCAGAGGCTCTACACATGAACTCAAGCAATTGGCCGTCGCCATTTTGTCAGTCAAAAATAGTCGATCTCCGAATGCAACGTAACAGGGAGGAGAGTAAAGATGGAAAGCTCCTAAAGCTTAGTTCCATATAAATTCACGGATAATTTGTTGTTTTGTCGTTAGTGAAAATCAATATTGATCTTGTATTTGAAAAAGGATCCTCATATAGGCTAAGCGCCAATACTAAAATTCAGAGTCAGATCATTCGCATTCGGAGATCGACTATTTTTGACTGTCAAAATGCCGGCGAACGGAAACACAGTGAGTAGTTCAAAATCTTTCTTTTTAGTAAACTCTGTGAACACAAACACTGTTCTCAATGCTGGAGTTCATGTGTAGAGCCTCTGGTGATACTTCCAGCACAGTGTCATGTTGTGTCGAGCCTTCTTAGTGCTTTATAAATACAGATTTTTGATGCTATTATAGTCGTGCCCCATCACTCCCATTCAAGAGGCAATTTGACCGAAAACGAAAATACGGTCAATCTTAAAAGATTAACAAAAAGACCCTAGGTTGCATTTTGGCGAGAGTTACCCTTTAAACATCAAACGACGAGGCCGATCTGACATGAAACGGAAGCTTGTACCAAAAATGTATTTTATAGCTTTATATTCTTACTGTATGATAATCATTGACTCGGTTGTGTCTGTTTTTGATTCACCTTAATTAGGGCTGCACAATATATCGAAATCAAAATATCGCACATGTACATATGGCTTGCGATACAATATGATTTTAATACTCCAAAAGATTACAAAAAGTCCAAGTTTTAGGTCAACACAGACAGCAGAGAGTGGACTGTTACTGGACACATGATACGTGTGACACGCTTAATGTTATTAAATGCAATAAGCAAAGTACTCGTGCGCACAGAAAGGACAGCGCGTGATCCCGAATTCAGTTTTCTTCCGTAGCTTATATACACACAACATTATGTGGAAATGCCCGTCTTGGTGAGTATTCACATAAACACAGTCAGTTGTGTCTTAGACTAAACAGTTGAGAAATAAAACACATGTGTAACAGTATACTGGATCCGTGCATTAGCTCTTAAAGTGACAGTAGCCTAATATACCTGCAGCCGTCTGTGTCATTACTGTTAATCAACAAAAGACAAAGAGAAAAGCACTCACTGCTCTCGGCTGAATAACTTTTATAGCTTTAATAAGAATCAGTATTTAATTCATTCAGTGAAGACTAAGCAGTGTTTTGTTTATACATTTGATTATTCGGTTAAGGTTCATTAGTTAGCATTAGTTAACTACCTTAGTTAACATGAACTAAGAATGAACAATACTTCCACAGCATTTATTAATCTTAGTTAATATTAATTTCAACATGCTGTATTTTTATTATACTAACATTAACAAAGATTAATAAATACTGTAACAAATGTATTGCTCATTGTTAGTTAATACATTAGCTAATGTCAACTAATGAACCTTATTGGAAAGTGTTAGCGATTATTCAATTGCTGTTGTTAAATAAACCTAATGTAGGCCTTCCTGAAACCCTAAACCACCCCTGGTTTACACTGAGGGTAAAATTACACTTACTTTACACCGCTGTTCACTTTCAGGAGTTGGAATGATGCTTTTTTCTTCTCACAAAATAATGTGAAACATGTACGTTGGTTCATTTTCATTTTTAAAATGTATTGTACACACTTAAAGCATTATTGTATCGCATATTGATTTAACGCGTCATCGCATATCGCATTTTCCTTCAATATTGTGCAGCCTATAATCCTAATGAATTTCAGGAGAAACATTTGAGATGAAGTTGATGCTTGTTTGAGCGATGTAGAAGTGTTAAAGGCGTCTGCCATTTAAACGTGTCTTTATTGCGACCATGCATGTCTTTTGTTTATTTTCTGTTTCAACAGTCACTTGACACCCTTCGGCGGTTTGTTTGTGTGTGTGTGTGTGTGTGTGTGTTTGAGGGGGAGGGGAATGTGCTGCTTTGAATGTTTGAGCGATAACAAAGCAATGCTTCCATGAGGTCATGTGTTGCTGACAAGGCCTGTGGTTTAACTGGGTGGGGATTTTTCTTTTGGACTTCCCTTAATGTGCTCATATATCTACTGCTGGCCCAGTTTTTCTGGCTCTCTCACTTTCTCCCTTTCACAGCAACTGTAAAAGCTGTGGTTAAGCTACAACGACCAGGCGTTACTGAGACATGAATGCCGCCCATAACTGTTCCTTTATCAGAGATGAAACCGCAAAGTTAAACAGATATTTATAGCACCAAAAACTTAAAGGAATCGTTCACCCAAAAATGAAATTCCCATTATGTATATATATATACGTGTGTGTGTGTGAGTGAGTGACGCAGACATGCAAATAAACGATGCTTTCAGCAGGTGTAAAACACTCATGGTGAATTCTCTGGTTTTATTCATGTCAGAAATATGATTTAATATTGCTGAATCAATTATACATACATTAATTTATACCAATAACATTATTTTAAGGGTTAAATCAAGTAAAAAAAAAAAAAAGTTTTTTAATGTAGGAATTGCAGGTTACCACTATTTTCCAGTGTACAGGAATGTCTAATGCACTAATGTTCATGCATTGGCCTGTGTGAGTTCCAGTAGCATCGACGTTGTTCGGGGTCTGAATGAACTGTGACACTCATCTCTCATAAGTCTTTTCTCTGTCAGTGTCTTCCTGTAGATTTCACACTCTTTGCATTTTAACAGCTTCCTCGTGATGAGAGCTGGAGTGTTGTTATGGTGGCCAATGTGTGTTTGGGACATTTTACTATTGTATACTGCAATACTATTGTTTGTGCTTCCTTACATCCACACACATCATTTCCCTCTCCCGTAGAGATCAAGATAAGCCCCCCCGTCCCACACAGAAAGTGCATGTGGGTCGCATGAATAATGGATATGCGGCTTGAACTCCCGCTGAACTCCAGCTTTGTCAAATGGAGATCTACAGCAAACCTGCAAACGCCCATCATACATCCTCGGTTGTGCTGATGTGGCCGTTCATTCATCCGCTGTTCTGCGTGTCTGTCGTGTCTGGGTGTGCCGATCCGCTGACACACTCACACAAGAGCGGCTTTGTTCAACCTCGTGGCCTTTGTGGTCAAATGACTTGCATGTATATCTAATGAGGTTAGATAAACCAACGTGCCGCTGACCGGAGACCTGGGAGAAAGATGACTGTAGTTAATGCTTAACACGGTTAATGCTGCATGTTTACATGTTCTTTGACTTCGACCTCTGAGACCATGAGACCATTTTTTTGGGGGACATGTCATGTCACATGACCTCCTCCAATGGCATACTTATTAATTTTAAGTAGGGCTGTGCAACGGTAATAATAAGATAATTAATTTGTGTATAGTCAAGTCATCTTCATTTATATAGCGCTTTTAACAATGTAGATTTATAAATAGACAATGTTCAAAATACACAATACAATGTAGTATATATAAACACACACACATGAATGTATATATTTCAGATTTTTATGTTATTTTTATATATAAAATATTTATATTTTAATGTGATGGTGTGGAAGGACATACATTAGACTTTGAATTGTTGCTCGAAATTAGTCTCTTCTGTTCACCAAGCTTGCATTTATTTGATCCAAAAAATACAGTAAAAACAGGAATAATGTGAGAAATTATTACCATTTAAAAAAAAAAGTTTTCTATTTCAATTTATTTCAAAACGCAATTTATTTCTGTGATGCAAAGCTGAATTTTCAGTATCGTTACTCCAGTCTTCAGTGTCACATGATCCTTCAGAAATCACTCTAATATGCTGATTTTCTGCTCAAGAATCATGTGATTAATGAACCTTCTGTTGAATGAAATTAATTTACACCTTAAGACCATAGAGTTGGATTAGAAATGACCATTGATGGTGGCAGAACAGACATTTCTCCTCCCTTTTAAAAAAAACTTTTTATTTTGCCATCCTAACTATTATACGGCTATAGTTGTATTTTATAATTTGCATTCAGTGTAATTTTCCCCTAACAACGCAACAAGGAGTGTGTCTTCATCAGGGTTAAATGCAACATGATAACATGGCAGTATGTGATTACGTTTATTGTTTTATTGGTAGCAATAGTCTGACTATTGCAGCACATGTAAACAGATACGCAGTGTTTTTGTGACATCAAATCATAATAACGTGATCATATTTTAGCCATTTCATGTAGATCATAATCGTGCATGACAGTTCTTGGCCGCAGAATACGCTCTGAAGTCAGGCTATATATCTTTACGACTTATTGCATTCCTTATATGGCAGATTATCAAAGTTCCTCATGTGTCTGATCTTTAATCTACCATCTTACCTCACGGTCGATCAGACGATGTTACGCTGCAGGTCCAAAGTCTGACCATATAAGATCACATTTGGCATTTTAATCAAAACATTTTATTACCAGCTCTTTAAACCCCCCCCCCCCCCCCCCCCCTTGGTAAAGTGTGTTAACGCTAGCTAGCGCCGCTAACATGGGTAATGACAGCCATGTCTGCAGATGAAAGCCATGATTCAAAGAGCTCAAGCACGTATCGTACACACCATAACATTCCCTTTCAAGTGTCTCCCTCATTTTTATTCTGTCACTCGCTTTTGAGAGAAATCTGGTTTGAAAAAATCCACACTTTGAAGTTTACATGCAAGAAGGCCGAAGCTAACAGCCGTATATCCGCTGCGCCGTGGAGGCTTCTGACATCTCAATTTCTTTCTCAAGACGTGTCAGTCATATCGGTCGCTGGTGCCACTATGAGTTCCAGTGACCAGTGTTGGGGAAAGTTACTTTTAAAAGTAATGCATTGCAATATTGCATTAAATATTGGAATATTCCCCCAAAAAAGTAACTAATAAATAACCATCATGTTTACACAGCGCGCACAACACGTCCTCACTTTATTTCTCTCAACATGGGGACAGGAGAGCTGTCAGTCAATAAATGTGAAAATGTAACTAGTGTTACTTATATGAAAAAGTAACTTGTAAATTGAAAAAAGTAATGCGTTACTTTACTAGTTGCTTGAAAAAGTAATCTGATTACGTAACTCAAGTTACTTTTAATTAGTAACCCCCAACACGGCCAGTGACACAATTAAAAGGATAATTAGGAAAAAGTAGGATTATTAATGCCATACTGATGCCCTCTCACACACTTTTACTTTATGGATGATTGAAGGTAATTTTGATAATCGGCCATCCTGGAATTCAATAGGTCATAAAGATGATGATGTGTAATGTTGTAGTATGTGGTGAGATTTGTGACCTGCGGTGTAAAGTCTGTTTCCTTTTTAGCCTGTTTAAAGATATTGACATTTCAGACTTACAAAAAAATCTTTTCACGGGTCAAAAATGACCCGAAGCGGGAAGATTGCACTTTCAATATGAAATGAAAATGGACATTTTATGGAATATAGCAGTATTTATTATAAATGATTTATCCGTGCACATCATTATTATTTTGTTTAAGTTCATGTGCCTCATAATCTTTCATCTTCATAACTTCCCCTCCCTCTTGCAGTGACATTTCTTCTCTGATGATGTGGGCGGGGCAACCTGTCACTCAAATGAAATCCACCAATAGCAATCCACGAATATTATCCACCATCCAATCAATTCCCCAAAGACAAAATCAAGCCGTTTCAATAGGGAAGAAAAGATGAGCGTAACTTCCGTTTCATGTCAACTTTAATTCTGATAAAATATAAACATATATTTATGCAATTTTTGGGGGGTATTTTTTATTCACCTCTAAATTCTCATTTTTACTAGTCATTTTAATGTAAAATAAGCACATTCCTCACATTCTTTCACTTTTGCACTTTATGCATAAACCAAAATGTGGTCATATCATAACCGATAATGAAAGTGTTTTTCAGTAGAGGTAAATGAACATTATTGAGTGCACTAGCATAACAATACGCTGATAAATATCAAAAGTCAACGGAAAAGCCAGATATGAGAACAAAAACCTGTTTGCATGACATGACACATTGTGTAAAATAAATGCACTCATTCATCCAGTAATTTGAGGCTGAGTAATTAGTAACATTTGGAAAGTGTGAGAGCTAAAAAAAAAAAAGAAAAAAAAAAGCCCTTATATCATTACGACATTTACGATTATGCGAGTGCACATTACAAAATGTCCCTGCAATTTAATAGGCAAAAAACACTGAACTGGTTTCTAGTGATTCATTCGTTGAAAACAGGCTTGTTCCATTAATGCATGTGAAACCAAAAGTGTGAAGAGACGACAGTGCCCACACTTCATTTACATAGAGCTGTAGATGTCATCACACACGCACACACACACCTGCCAACTCACAGACCTCAGATGTGATGTTAGATGTGCAAGAGTCATGTGACATACAGATCAACAGTTCATGATTAGGTCTGATGCACAAAATGTGTGCAAAATCATGTTGCTGCTTCTTGTTTCATACAAGTTTGTAAATACATGTGTGTGTATATGCATATGTACACACACGCACGCGTGCACACACACACACAAACTTTTATGTTAGATGCACTTAATTAATTTGACAGCACTAAGGCTATGAATCCAAATCCGATTTGAAATCCGATCAGATTTATCAAGTGTGAACGGACGAAAATCACATGAAATGCAATTGATATTGAAACCAACGTTACAGTGTGAACATCAATCATTTTAGATCAGATTCCAATCGGATACACAAATAACGTTAACGGGATTTGGACTGACAGTCTGAACACGTAGCCTAATATAAAACTCACAAGACTTTACTATCACAAATAAATCTGAGTGGATTCATTTTAAATAGCAAATTTTATGGTTTAACAGCTGACCACCGAAATCTTGGCCTATTTCAGTCTGCGTCAATTCTAATATTCAAATGTGAGTTTTTCAGAAGGTATGTCATGCTGTATGTGCAAATGACTGGGGATTTTGACAGGAAACCACATCTCTTCTCATCTGTCAATGACAGCATGCTTTCCATGAGCTACAGCAAAGACGACGTGAGAATGTTTATTATGCTAGAGCTGTTTTTAAGAAGAAAATTCACTTACATTTTGATATTTCTCAGATAAGCTCATTTTAACGGCATCTGCTAAAGCATGCATCACTAATAGTAGATAATCTTTTTTGAGGAAAGATGTGCTGTTACAAAGTATCCAGATTTGGAATGTTTGCCGGTAACATTCTAACTGATCCTTAAACTATGTAGCAATCGAGTTTAGTTCCGTATTCTATTTTGCTTTGATTTAACTGCATTTCCTAGCAAGCACAATTACCAGACTAGACTAGACCAGCCTTTGCTACTTCATCATGCTTCTTTTTTCTTTTTTTTATAACTGTTGCACATGTGGCACATCTGGCGCTCTGCCTGAATCATTACTTACTTTTTCATGTTGGGCTGGCCGTCGCCATGGAAACTGCTGCATGTTTGGCAGCGAGCCCTTTGAAGGAGCGCGAGAGGATTGCGAGCTCTCAGGAATTGGCCTACACCCAGTGTAATCATGGCGGGGAACTGAAATGAGGCTTTTGGCAGCGCACCAGGTTTCAGAGAACAAAGATGTGAGCCACTAATGTTGGCTGCAGAGCCGGCTTGGCATCCTTTACCATTTCCCAGCAGCCCCTGCCAATCCTCCCGCCCCCCCCCCACCCCTGCTGGGACTGCAAAGAGGATCTGAATAAAGAAAGAGACTTGTTTTTCTCCCAGATCCTCTGCTCCAATGACATCACCTCTGCAGCCTCCAGCCCCCAGATTCCAGACGCCGAGCACATTTTTTCTGCTCCTCTCTCAGGCCCTCCATTTTGACTAAATTCCTCCATTTTATAATTGCTCTTCTACCTCCCCGATGTCACGAAATGTTTGCCGTTTGCACCGACACGCTGAGAGCGCTCTAGTGTTTTTTAGTCAGTATAACGTACATGGTTCATTACAACCAGATGAATATATGCCTTACTGTTTTGAGAATGTGCAGAATTTTGTAATTTATTAGTATTTAATTGGTAATTTATCAAAACAAATCAGTTTCAAGTTGGAGTATGTGTGTGTGTGTCTGTATGTATGTATGTATATATATATATATAAGTGCTTTCATCTTACATAAAAGTTTGTAAAATACTGTATATGTATATATACTGTATGTATGTGTGTGTGTCTCAGCTCTAATATATATAAATATTAGAGCTGTCGAATCGATTAATCACGATTAATCGCATACGTTTCTACACATATAAGTGTGTGTATGTGTTTGTTTGTATGTGTGTGTATATATATATATATACATATATTTTGTATATATTATATATTTACAAACTATTAATCTATTTGACAGGACTAAGATGTGTGTGCATATATATCTCAAAAGAATAAAGTACATATCAATATACAAAATATACACAATATGTACGGATTGCATGTCAGTACAAGTACATATGTAAGTACTTAAAGCATCTGCTAAATGCATGAAGTACGATACACACTACAGTAGTGGTCTAATATGCAAATAATTCAGGCTATTTCTGGCTGTTTTGTATATGCATACATTCTCCTCTTTGTGAACTGAATGAATGTTATATTTAAGCGTGTGCAATAAACACATTATGTACAGCGTGCACGGTTAGCTAAACTGAGGTCGTTGCACAACAGACTCGCAATAAAAACATTCTCGGTTGAATTTGTGAGCTGGAGGGGAAAAAATAGCAACACAGTAAACAGGATGTTGCTTGTCAGTGGGGCTATCCTGGTGAGCGCAGGGGTTGCCATGGTTACCATTTCCTGAGAAATTAACAGCCAATCACAAGCAGGAACAGAGATTTTTTACAGACCGCCTGCACTCGGAAACGCAGGGTAGAATGACATTGTGTCAGTGGGTTTAGCTTGACACACTTCAGTGAACCCAAAAGCTCGGCACATGTTTTAGCACGCACTCGTTTTATAGCCGAGGCTGATGTTGTTTTATGCCGTCTGTGTCTCTTTAAATGTGTCTGGGTCGACTTCCCAGAACTTAAAATGACCACACAAGTAGCAGTTTTAATTATGCTTCAGTCATTTTATGTAAGAGAATGAGAGCTTGTGATATTTGTGACCTTATATAACAATATCAATATTTCATTTGTGTTGTTTTCATGTACAACACCACATCCTTGAACATCAGTTGCAGATGTAGTTGTGTAACAGAGAAAAATGGGCCATGAAAAAACCCAAAAGCACATGAGAGGTAAATGCACGACACTGATGAATAAAGCACAGACTATCTTAAACACACACAAAACCACTGATAAGATGTGATATCTGTATCAAATCTGACTTCTAAAACTCACTTGGATCACATTATTATTATTATTATTATTATTTCTTTTAGCCTTGCAATGTTACAGTTTTTCTCCCTGACGTGTTATTTTAATGAGGCATTGCTAAAGAAGTGCTGAGTCATGATCATGTAGATCAGTGTTTCTCAACTGGCTTTTGCTTCAGGACGTGGAATTTTATTGTGTGGTGAACAAAACCGCAACTCATACAAATGTGAATCAAACACTGAAATGAATTAATATTACCTGGATTATTGATGGAATCAAAAAAGTCAGATTGGAGCTAAATTATTTGCAAGAGCCTGGTCAAAATTACAAAGTTTATTAGTTTTAAATGGTATATTTCATATGGTTGTGGTGACCCAATACAGCACCACAATTGAAAGTCATATTCAGCTGTATATTTTGAATAATTCACCTCACAAAACACATTGTGGTTCGACACAAACCATATTTATCCTTGTTTGAAAAGTTGTCTTGTGGATTTTTTTTTTTTTTGTATATTTTGCTTTCCCAACTATGCATGATTTTATATGCATTACTATTATTTCAATTCAGCTGTTTTTTTTTTCTTTTCTTGTTTTTTTTTTGACTGAACCGATCTGTGTCCCATTTTTCAGTCACAACCCACTGATAAAGAAAACAAAATGACCTTGAGTGACACGCTCATGTGAAATCTGACCGGCCTGCTCAGAATGCAAAGGTTAGTGCGGGAGGAATTAGTTGTCAAGCCGGAAAGAAAAGATGATATTTACAGTTTCTCGGGTACAAAAACACGCCCTAATGCTGCAATTCCTTTAGGAGGGTTTGATCACACGCCCTGGCTGCAGGCCAACAGATTTGATGTTCGTTGAGAAGGGCGAGGCGAGCTGTGGGTACGTGACTAAACATCTTACTTCCTCTTTCCAACGTCACGAGGGCTTGCACAAACACATCCGGCCTTGTGTCTGCAGATTTCAGACGCATTGCTTCACCCAAAGAGCCCTGAAGCTGCACTCATTTGGAACGAGTCCAAAACAAAAGGGAAGGACCTCTAAAGCTATTTGTTGGTTCTTCTCAACACTGTGGACATTATGTACCCAGTGACCAGACACGATCAGATAATGTGTGCAACCATCAAAACTAGAGGGAAAAAAGTGGGATTTGAGGTCAAGTTTGTGTGTATAAATGAAAGTTTATTTCATGAGCATGACAAATATGACTAAGATTGGGAAAATCTGTAGATTGTTAATATTGTGAGTTGATGGATTGTGACTTGTTTACACAACTGAAGGCTGTAGGAAAGCGTCACGGATCAGAAGTGGAATGTAGGGGATCTCCAGAAAAAGCGGAACACCAGACATATTTTATTGCTATTTTAATGCATGAGATTCTCATTTTAGTTGCATCATCCAGCCTCTGGATTTATAAACTCAGTGTATAATAATAGTAATTTAAATAACAATAATTATAAATCTACATTTAATAACATTTAATTGTATTTATTTATTAATTATAAATTAAAATTTTGTTTTTAATTGAATTATAAATTAAAATAAATCCTCAACAAGGGCTTAGTCGACAATTATTTTTTTTATTTTAATTATTTTTTTAATTACATGCCAATCAGGCAATGTATAACAAATAAATAATACATAACGTAAATAAATAACCACACCTTTTCCATGTTTTTTTCCCAGTCATGTGAGATTTAATGGCTATTTTATAGAGCAGTTTCTAGCAGATAACAAAAACAAAAATGCATATCCGCTACAAACTACTTTAACATTTAATTAGTTTCCACATTCGCATGCCCGTAAATCACATTTCCCTCATATTTCCATTGATCGTGGGAACCAAATTCACTTGGAAAAAAATGTAAAGGGTGACAGACAGCTCACCAGAATTTGCCAGATTTGCATATATCGTCCTCGTACATCAGCGAGTGTAAACACACAACTTTCGACTTCGAATCGTTTCCATCGCGTCGATGATCTCGAAAGCGCTCTTTCGCCTATTTATTTCCTACTTCACGTCGTCGTCGTCTCAGATCTGGCCTCGATTCAAGTATAGTTGAATAAAGGATTCAAGGAAAAGAAAGAAAGGGCGGGAGGAGGGGGGTGCGCGAGAGAGCGCCGTCAGCGCGCATGCGCCGGAGGGTCTGTTCTATCGAAGAATCAAGTAAATAGAAGTGGAGAGTCAGAGCGGGGCGGTGACGTCACTGCTCCACATTGAGCTCGAGCCTGGCCGCGGTAGTAGTGAGTGAGATAGATCGCGCGCACGTCGTAGTAAAGCGCACGGCTACTATGAAGTTCTGTTTGTAACTTAATTATTACTTTGTGTGAGCGCGAGAGGAGCTTATTTTTTTTCCTCCCTCACATCATCCGCAGACGTTTCAAAGAGGATTGTGCTCGATTTTCGGAGGGTTTTTTCCAGCTAAAAGAGCGATGTCGTCCGCGGCGGTTGCTGCTTCGAGGAGGCAGTCGTGTTATTTATGTGACTTGCCCCGCATGCCGTGGGCTATGATCTGGGATTTTACCGAACCCGTTTGCAGAGGATGTGTGAACTACGAAGGAGCAGACAGGATCGAGTTTGTAATTGAAACCGCTCGGCAGCTCAAAAGAGCTCATGGATTTCAGGACGGTAGACCGGCAGGACCGGGAAAACAACAGTTGTCGGGGAAAGACATCCAGGCGTTGAATCACACGCCCGGAGACCCAGGTTCGCGTCCGCCGCAACCCCTAGACCGTTACCCGCTCTCCTCCGATCGTCCACCGAGGCTAGGACCAGAATATCAGTCTGCACGGCACGCCAATGGCATCCCGGTGCCGAACGGATTCTCAAAACCGGACGATCCACCGGAGCTCAACCGCCAGAGTCCGAACCCGCGGAGGACTAGCGGCGTGCCGCCCAATCTAGTGCCTTTGGTGAACGGCAGCATGGCGCACGCGATTAACGGGAGACCGGGACAACACTTGGGTCTCAACCCTGCGGACCTCGGTGGGAATAAACGCCCAGCCTCGGTCTCCAGCACGGAGCACGACAAGGACAAACACCAGCACCGACCGGACAGCATGACGCCGGAGATCAGCGACAACCACAAGACCCGGGCGGACGACTGGATCAACAAGAACAAGACTAGTCTAATGGCGCTCAACCCGTACGACAACAGATTTAAGAAGGAGCACATGCAGCAGAGAGTCGTGTACGATACTAATGCTCCTGCATCCAAATCAGGTATGATTAATATGCCTTTTTTTCTGAATTTTTCATCTTTTTGTATAGTGAAATGTGTGTATAAATGTGTAATAAACATATACGAGTATATACAATTTGAATATTTATATATATACAATTTCTAGATGCATTCAAGAAATGCCATATTTTCAATCTTGTATAGGAAAATGTGTGTGTGTGTGTGTTTGTGTGTGAGAATATGCTGTGTTGTTTCAACACTCAAATATGGACAAACTAACCGTTGGGTTTAAAATTTTACAGTTGACAAAACTAACCGTTGGGTTTAAAATGTAATACAAAAAATACACCAACGGTTGACATACTCAACCGTTTGGTTTAAAATTTGATTTAAAAAACTTAAACTAACAGTTAGTTTTGTCAACTGTAAAATTTTAAACCCAACGGTTAGTTTGTCCATATTTGACCGTTGAAACAACCCAGCATTTTTTATTGTGTGTGTGTATGTGTATAATATCTAGATGCATACAGTAGAATGCCTCTATAGTCTCTGAAATGGCCTGCTTTGAATGAGAGCACTATGGCATGAGTCAGCTGCAAGAAAATTTCCGCTGATCAAAGCTCAACGTGTATTTGCATGTGGTGCATTTGCAGTCAAGCCTCATTGTTATGTCTGGCACTACAATGCATCACCGCGTCGTTGCATAAAGCCGCTTTGTGCTAGTATAGTGCAGCCCATTCATGCACACTCATGCTTTTTTGCAGATAGAGGCAAACATCCCAAGAATCTGAAGAGAAAAGCCTCGCCGGAGCCGGAAGGGGAGGGCAGCGGCGGGAAGATTAACGGTGAAGGACAGTGGCTCCCAGCGCCGGCGGATGGTGGATTGAAGATGCCACCAGTGCAAACGTCTAGCTTCGCCTCCCCGCCGTCCACGATATCCCCACACCCCCGCACGACCCCGCCGGAGCCCGTCTCGGCCGCCGCCGCCTCTCAGAACGGACATTCTCCAATGGCGGCGCTCATAATGGCGGCAGACAACGCCGGCGGAAACAGCTCGCCTAAAGACGCCAACCAAGTCCACTCAACGACGCGCAGAAACAGCAGTAGCCCACTATCGCCCAACCAACGGCGGCTGGCGCAGGGTTCGGGAACACCTCACGTGCCGGGAATGGATCCGGTTCATCCTCAAAGCATCCCGGACTCGTCGGTTCCCAATAGCATCCCGCTGTGCTGCACGCTTTGCCACGAGAGGCTGGAGGACACACACTTTGTGCAGTGCCCTTCGGTGCCGTCACACAAGTTCTGCTTCCCGTGTTCCCGGGAAAGCATCAAACAGCAGGGCGCTACCGGAGAAGTGTACTGTCCGAGCGGAGAGAAATGCCCTCTGGTGGGATCCAACGTACCCTGGGCTTTCATGCAAGGTGAAATAGCCACCATTCTCGCCGGAGACGTCAAAGTAAAAAAGGAGAGGGACCCTTGATTTCCTTTTTTTTGGTTTTGTTTTTCCTTCCCTTTTTTGAAAATATTCAAAAATATTGGTCTATATAAATATATAAATATGAATACCACATGCATACATCCAGACAGAAACTAATGGACTTGTATATAATGGACATAAGGGACATGCATACTTCGTAAACATTGCTGTACATTTTTTGATTTTTTGAATACATTGTGTTTCTATATTTTTTGAAGATAAAAGGTATGTACTCATTATTATAACGGACTACGTTCTTCTTTGTCGATGTTTAACGATTTCTTGATGTACTTTTAGGTATGGTGGCAGTTCCTGTTAAACGTAGAATGTGACTAATGCAACTCTACGAGCACTTGGCAAACATTGGAAAACGCTTCTAGCTGTACTTGTATGCACTTGTTTAAAATTGCCAAATACATTTTCTGATCTTGTATTAACGGAGAGTCTCTGCTTGCTTCTTCTGAGGATCTGAGCGTTCGAGCTTTTTTTGATTTGACGAGACGACTGGGAGACGTTATGAAAGGGCAAATGTCCTCTCGGATGTGTTGATCAATTATTCATTTTGACCAGGTCGCACTTTACGTTCCAGTGTTCATGTTACAGTGCGTTTAGTAAACCAAGTACTAAAAATCAGAATGCAGCCTAGTTAATATATAAAAGTGTGTCTGAGACATGTAATACGGGCACTGACGTGTAAATCATTACCTTAACCAGTTATCTGGGTCGTGTTTGGGTACGTTAGGTAGGAGGGCTTTGTGCATTGTGTGTTGCAGGAAATTGCCTTGTCAGACATGGGTGGAGTTGGATGAAAATGACTGTGTGTGTGTGTGTGACTAATACTGAATAACACTAACATATGTGTACGTCACCTCAGCTCCTCATTTGACTTTTCCACTGAAATCTTCTAAACTTGTATGCATGCATTATATTTGGCTGCGCTATATCAATGCAAAGAGTTACATAACAAGAGCAGTGCAACAATGGTTAGGCATGAGTATCAACACGTGCAGAGCCTCAAAAGAAATGCGATGAATTACAGCGTGTAAAACAGCACACGGTCACATGCTCAACTGGAATTCCCGAGTCACTGTCTCTAGTTTACTCTTGTTTGTTATCTTGACTATGGCGTTTTAACATGGCATGCATGTTATGTTTAAGTTTTGCAAATAGGGTGTTTTTTATTTATTTTTGAACCAATGCAATTATTTATAGCAATTAGCATGCATTAATTTTGCTGCAAAATATCAATGCAAACAGTTACACAACAATAGCAGTGCAACAATGCAATGGAGAGACACACATGCACAGAGTTTCAAGAAATGCGATGAATGCGGTAGCTTGTAAAAACACATGCTCAACCCTGGTATTCCCGAGTCACTCCCTAGTCTGCTCATGCTTGTTATCTTGACTATAGGATTTCAACATGGCACGTATGTTATCCGTTTCAATTTTGCATTAACATGTCAAAATATCGACCAATGCATTAATTTATAGTAGTTTTGAATGCATGCATGCAAGCATCATATTTTAGTGAACAAAATCAATGCAAGCAGTTACATAACAGGAGCATGAATATAAATCTCCTTACACATGCACAGAGCCTCGAAAGAAATGCAATGAGCGCGATAGCTTATTTAACCTAATGCATCATATTATATCGATTTAAGTTTTGCATATTGGTTGATTTATGTGTGAATTAGCGTGTTAGAAATATCCACCAATGCATTCATGCTTTTAATGCATATGCGTCATATTTTGCTGTACAACATCAATGCAAACAGTTACACAACAAGAGCAGTGCAACAATGCAATGAAGTGAGTTGCAGTGCATGAGTGTAAATCTCTCCTAACACGTGCAGAGCCTAAAACGAAATGCGATGAATGCGGTAACTTGTAAAACAACACATGGTCACATGCTCAACTGGAATAGCCGAGTCACTGTGCTCAGTTTGCTCTTGTGTCATGCATGTTATCTGTAGGGTGTTTTCTGCTTGAATTAGCATCTGAGCCTTCATAGCATAAAGGGTTGCAAAAAAACACACGCTGCATATTCCTTTTAACAGCAACATCTCTCGACCCGAACGAAACCTTAAGGTTCATTCAGAGATGCATCAACACCATTAGTGGTTTGAGCAGGGGCTGTTACTGGAAACGCACACTCCAATAACAAACCGCTCATTATTTAGAGCAGGATTATTGGGAATGCGTAGATGAAGCCATACAGTCTCCACCGCAGATGGATATTGTAATTGGAAAGGCAAAGGAAAGATCACGCAACCCTGACTCGTCGAGGCATGACAATGCCGAATTAGGAAGATGAGAAATAGGGAGCGTGAAGCATTGGGAAAGTCTCAAAATAACTTGTGGCGCTCTCAGCTGCCGTCTGGCCAACGGAAATATTTTCCACGGCTTGCAAGTTTGAAAGATAAACAGCTGGTTATGTCTTTGATCAGCGTCTTGCGTGAGTGTTGACGTGACCTTTGCCCTCCTCCCTCCCAACATCAGCCCGTGCTTTGAGTTTCCTTCCACTGATGTTGCTTCATTATTATTGCTGTTCTTTGTGTAAGTAAGCAGGGCTAAAGTGCATGCATAAATCTAATCAACTTGTAATCCAATTAGCATCTTGGGGTTGTTCCTTCTACAGTGATATTTTAATGCATTTGAGCACTGTTAAAAAATCTCAACTCAACTTTTTTTGTAGCTTTTCTTCCAAAAAGATTATATTTTGTCAGTTTATATATTTTTTTTACATTTTCAAATGTTGCTTTTTTTTTTTTTTACATTTTCAAATGTTACTTTTTTTTTTTTACATTTTCAAATGTTACTTTTTTTTTTTACATTTTCAAAAAAAAATTACAATTACTTTTTTTTTTACAATGTGCAACACAGATCTAGTTTTTATTTTATTTTTTAAATAGAAGCAGACAAACAAAACAAGCAAACTATGCCAGCTGTTAATGGCGTTTGCTTAGGCAAGCATAGCTTTTACAACTGCTTTGAACAAAGCCCTGACACTATTAAATGTTGGTAAACTACCCAGAATGCCCTAGTAACTCCAAAGCAACAAAACATTATGGTGCAAAAGCAAAAAGCATAATGGTGGCCGAGTTTACACAAGCACATAATAATGCATTTTCTTTTAAAAACAGGTTTTGCATGAATATCTGCTGTTGAAGTCTGTTGTTTTTGCAGCGGCCTTTATGATCGTGTTTATGAGTCCTGCGTGAAACCCGGGAGCTCGTTGCTTGGTTTCACAGTCGTCTAGTAAACACAAGGTATCTTGGTGCTCTGAGGCATTTTCAAATACGGTTGAACATCAATCCTCTGAGCCTTTACTGCCTCTCGACAGAATAAAGAAGGCCACGCAAACACAATCATGCAAATGGATACGGCTTCACCTCTGGGAATGCTGTATTTTTATCCAGGACCCAAAATACTAAGCCACAGATTTCCTTGCCTAAATGTTACACTGTAAAAAAAATCCTTTAAATTTACGGAAAAAAAAATGGGTGCTGTGGTTGCCAGAAATTTACCGTAAAATATACGGTAGTGACATTTTAGGTTTTACAGACTTAAATTTAAATTTAAAAAACTTTCATTAATTGATATAATATTCATTTACCGACTGATTGAAGTACTAATATCAGCTTTGTTCCATTGTAATACACTTACAACCACCAATCACAGAAGTGATGAGAGTCACATGATCAATTAAAGCTCATCACAAGCAACTTTTCCACAAGAAAGTTCATATTAATATATATAAGCTGCACAGAAACACTAAACACCATCATGGCAACACACATGAAATTTAAAAAATGCAATAAACATTAGTTTAGCAACATTAAATGCAACATAAAACCCTAATGTGCATAACTGATTAGAAAAAACTATAAAGAAACATAGTTATTTCAACAAAAATACATCAAATGTGAAGTTTAACACCGGGAATTGTGGGAATGTCAATTTATTTATTTTTCACTGTAAATTATAAAATTTCTTGTTCTTTTTCACTTCCAAAAACTGTTAATTTAACGGTATTTTACTGTAAAACGTGATGTATAGTTACATCTATCACAGTTATTCACCGTATACTGTCTGTGAACCAATCAACAGTTTTCCACCGTAGTATTTTTACAGTTTTTTTTAAACCTTAAAATCACAAACATTTTCTACAGTGTAGCTGCGAAATAAAGCAGTTCGTCAGCGGTTTGAGCTTCCTAATGGTCATTCATTAGGCAGATAAGGCTCTGTGTTCGCTTGTTAATCAGTGTCCGGTTTCCGAAAGCACGCTGTAACGAGGAAAGCACACTCATGTCTACTATTAAACCAGACTTGGCCTTTGAACCCGGATGCTGTGTTCTTATCTGCTCAGATGCAGTAAATCATTGATATTTTCGACGAACTCAAAGCAGTGGAAAGGTTAACCGTGAGTGACCTGATGCAACTGGTTAACACAAAGATCTGAGATATAGATCTGATTGTTGACATATAACAGATGATGACGGTATGTGGGTATTTTTGTAATAACAGCTTAAAAATAGTATTATTGTGTTTCCGTAACTGATGCATCGCCACAAATAACTTTACGCTTCATGCCAGGAATGTTTTCTTCCTGAACAGCCGATGTTTTTTGTGTCACCCTGCAAGACGTATTTTACAAACCAATTTACATTTCGCAACTCAGCACAAAAGTGACGCCCTCCTCTTTGGCCTTGTGCCCCTAACACACTCCCAGCATGCATCTGTCTGTTGTGTTGTGCAACACCTTCTCTTGCTGGCTTCAATAATCCCTGTATTGATGCTGGTTTGGGATGTTGTTGCAATTAAACTGTGAGATTAAATCAAGACAGCGGTGGATGAGTGATGTTAGCATGCAAATACATTCTTTGTAAGTCGAAATTGTTGTATAATGCAATTGCAAACCAATGAGATTGCCCTGGATAATGCATATAATATATCTGTATTATTAATTTAGAAAAGGCCATGCTAATTGGGGATTTAGTCAAAGCTGTCACGACCTGTAGTGCTTTTAAACAATCATTCTTAATAGTATGGGCACAATTTTTCATTACAACATTATTTCATTAAGCGTATTCATTAAGTTCCTTTCTTTCACTAGAATCATTTATAATATTATGTAATTTATGACTGGAACTCCATATTGACCAATCAGCATCCAGGACTGTATGCTACACACACACACACACACACACACACACACACACACACACACACACACACACACACACACACACACATATATATACATATACATATAAATATATATATATATATATATATATATATATATATATATATATATATATATAATGTATATGTATGTGATATTGCAATGATTATTTTAGTGTATATTTAAATAATTATAAAACCGTCCAAAAAGTCTGTAAAAAATACAGTAAAAACAGTAATATTGTGAAATATTATTAAAATTTAAAATAACCTTTTTTACGTGAATATATTATAAAATGTAATTTATTCCTGTGATTTAAAGCTGAATTTTCAGCATCATTACTCCAGTCTTCAGTGTCACATGATCCTTCAGAAATCATTCTAATATGATGATTTGATGATCAAGAAACATGTATGATTATACACACACACACACACACACACACACACACACACACACACACACACACATATATATATATATATGCATATCTACTGTATATAAATTCTAATTCCAGTTTGAACTGCCCATTTGTACAATTTATATTTTTAGTTATATGTATTTTTTTATTTAATTTAAAAATAATTTAAATTTTTTCAAATGTAATTATAATAAAACACTCTATTTGCTCTACAGTCCAAAGCTTTAGTAAAAGTGCCTCTTATTTCCCAGTATGAGCAGTGAAGTGCAGGTGTTATGGGCCTGATAAATGCACTAAACTCACGTCACTATAACATGCATTTACAGCTATAAACATTATATGGTCTTTAAATGTGGGTTGGAGTGCAATTTCCTATAAGAGAATGAATATTTGTTATCTCCAGCGACGGTGCAGAGAGGAGGGCAGGGCGCTGTGTACGTGTGTGTGTTTGTTTTGGAAAAACGAGGGATGAGACTAGTTTTAAAGCGTTTTATCTGTCGATTGGCTGCGCACTCGTCCACACGTCACTGCCGTCATGTGTGCATGCTGAAGCGGATGATGGGCTCAGCTCTTCTTTGTCTTGCTGTGTGTGTTAAAATGACAATTTCTTGAGTTACTGTGCAGATTTTGCATGACACTGTCCTGTCTGAGACTACAAACCAAAAGAGGAATACTCACCCAAAATGTCAATTTGATCACTTATTTATTCCAAACCTATATGTTTTTTTATCGGTGCAACACAAAAGATGTTTTGACGAATGTCCATTCTGCTCTTTTCCATGCACTGAAATAAGGCTGTGCAACCATTAATCACATCCCAAATAAAACTTTGTGTTTACATAATATATGTGTGTACTGTGTATAATTATTTTGTATATAAATACACACACGCATGTATATATTTGAGAAATATTTGCATGTATTCACTGTATATATTTATACATAAATATTTCGTAACATTTTTCTTTAAATATATACATGTTTTATATATACAAAATAATTGTACACAGTGCACACATATATTATGTGTAAACAACCTTTTTAGGATGCGATTAATCGTTGCACAGCCCTAACCATAAAGTCACTTTTAAGCTCTAAGCATGCATAAAACGCATGTGTATATTTGAGAAATATTTGCATGTATTCACTGTATATATTTATATATAATTAATATTATATATAAATATAAATATTTTATAAATAACACTTTTAAAATATATATATACATGCATGTGTGTGTATTTATATATACAAAATTATTTTACACAGTGCACACACATATTATGTAAACACAAACTTTTTAGGATGCGATTAATCGTTGCACAGCCCTATATTGAAACCATAAAGTCACTTTTAAGCTCTAAGCATGCATAAAACGCATGTATATATTTGAGAAATATTTGCATGTATTCACAGTATACATTTATATATAATTCATATTATATATAAATATAAATGTTATATATATATATATATATATATTGTGTATATATATATATATATATATTGTATATATATATATATATATATATATATATATTGTATATATAAAATTTTTCTTTAAATATATACATGCATGTGTGTGTATTTATATATACAAAATTATTATACACAGTACACACACATATTATGTGTAAACAAACTTTTTAGGATGCGATTAATCATGATTAATCGTTGCACAGCCCTATATTGAAACCATAAAGTCACTTTTAAGCTCTAAGCATGCATAAAACTACCATAACAGTAATCAATAACGCTTTCTGTGAGGAATAGACCGAAGTTGTTAAAATATTCTTTAAATTCCTCAGAATAACAAAAATGGTTTGAATCAACATAAGTGAGTAGATGACAGAATTTTCATTTTTTTGCATGAACTTTTCTTTTGATATACAGTTTGCTTGTCATTAACCTTTAAATTGAGGTTATCTTTGTTTTCAGACGATAGACAGCAGGAAGCGTCTGACGCGCTGAACTTTAGATCCTGGAAAATCCCCACAAAGTCTGTGAAACCGAACATCAGACGCATCTGATCTCATTCCTGTTTACGCTGCTCAGGTAATAATTACACGAATCACTGCAGAAGTCCACAAACGCAGATGTGAATTCTTAGCCAGGGCGGTGCGAGTGTGTGTTTCCGTTGCATATTTATCGTGTGTTTAGCGCACAAAAGAACGTTTAACACACTTTAAATTGCTCAGTGCAATTCTACTCAAAACAAATCTGATGGCAGAAGACAAAAGTTTATGCAAATGCTCGCGATCTGCCTTATTTTACAACACAAGTAAGCTATTTCAAGTGAAGCCAGCTTTATTTCTATAGCGCTTTATATACCTTATGTAGCTCCGCCCCTTTTCAGCGCTGCGCTCGTTGTCTTTTGACTTCCGGTCTGTATTTTCACAGCGATTTTGCATGTTTATTAATGAACGGCTCATTTTTAAATCTTCCCGGTCGACTGACATTTGTTAAGACATCTGCTTTAAACATCACAGTCCTCATGATAACTTTTGTTAACTTTACATTAAGTAAATCCACTTCAAAAGCGAATTACTCAAAACGGAAGTTCAAAGACAATATTCTAAAGATGGCGGCGCCCTCGTTTCTCTGGCGCATAAGGTCTAGGCCTATACAATACAGATTGTTTCAATATAATTGAATAAATGATGCAAACTTCATCAAATATGAGAGAAATTCTAATTCTGCTGTAAAGCGGCTCAAGTCAGTTTGATATTGATTCAGTTCAGTTCAATAACTGTGTCGATGTTGCAAAATAAGTCGATTCCTCTATAAAGCAACTCTGTGGAAAGCAATAATGTTTACTCCAAAACCTACTCCAAAACCTACTCCAAAATAAAGCATTTTCAAGAAAACTGTAACACTTTATTTTACAGTATCCTTGTTACATATATTACATGTTACCATAGTAATAACAGTAAATTATGCAACTAACCCTCAACTAAAGTCTAGTCCTACCTTAACTTGTTAACAATGACACCTTAAAATAAAGTGTAACCAAACACTATTTACCCTTCAAACTAGTGTTTATAATTACGATAAGAAATTACGGTTACACTTTATTTTAAGGTGTCATTGTTACAGTGTAATTATATATTTAAGTACCGAGTAATATTAAATAACTACATGTACTTACTATAGGGTTAGGGTAGGATAAAGATTTGGTTGAGGGTTAGTTGCATGTAATTATGCATCATTTACTGTTATTACTACGGTAAGTACATGTAACATATGTAACAAGGACACTGTAAAATAAAGTGTTACCAAAATTACGATAAGCATAGCGTTTTGTTTTAATAAGTTTCCCTTTTGGCAACGCTGACACACACTCACATTGTGTTTTCAAACGCATTCTGATATTGGAAATATGTGCATTTGCAAACAT
>CM038641.1:32861063-33033563 GCA_021554675.1 Leuciscus idus | reverse complement strand
TAAGCCTTAAAGTTCTGCATAATTAAGGGCGTGGCTACTTGAGTGACAGGTGGATTGCCGCTGATGTCACTACTAGCCGTTTGTCTGCTGTCTGTTAGCGTCACGTCACCTTAGCTAATCCACGTCTTTGCCCATTTTCGTTTATCCGGGATTGATGCGCTGCCAAGATGGCGACGGCTGGCTCCGCCCACTTTGGGCTTCAAAAAAGCTCTTAAGAAACCTAGGGGTGACGTCACGCACACTGTGTCCTTATTGTTTTACAGTCTATGGTTTCAACACACTACTAACTAACTCAACCAGGCCCCGCCCCCTTTATTCTGCGTATTAATTATTTAAATGAGGAATATTGTGACGTGTTCGTTCCCGGGAAGAAACTCACAATGGAGGCGTTTCAGGGAGTTCAGAAACACTGACACTGATATAGAGAAGAACTTTGAAACCTTTTTCATGTTCGGAGTTTGAATTTTGAAATTAGAATTTTAAATTGAAATGTTTCCTTTAGAATTTTTTGGTGTTGGACTGAACAACTGCGGACAGGTCTGGAATGATGAGTCGAATGTGATGGAATTCTCCCTCCTCTCTCTCTCTGGGTAACATGATCTAGGCCGAGCGCTCGGGGATCAGGCGTGTTGGGTCAGATGAGGGTGTGTGTTGAGAGATGGCTGGTGTCATCGGGTCTGGACGAGTTTTGCTCTAGTAAGCCTCGGCTCAATGCCAGCAATGCAGTGGAAGAGGAGAAGAGGAGTGAGAGAATCCCAGTGAGCTGCTGCTTTCATGGAAAACTGCTCCCTGTCCCAGTGTGCATGACACGCATTACAAGAGCCGACACCACTGTATCAGACGCCGGATTTACACGCCCTCGAGTGCTGATGTCAGGGCATGCTGGGAAATTATGGGTGCATTTTTACCCCCCATTTACCCCCCCCCCCCCCCAATGTCAAGAAAAACTTACGTTTTTAATTTTAATAAAAAAAAAATTGGTAACACTTTACAATAAGGTTCACTAACATTAACTAAGCATGTGCAATCCATGTTACTGTATTTGTTAATCTTTGTTAACATTAGTTAATAAAAATCCAGCTGTTCATTGTTTGTTCATGTTAGTTCACAGTGCATTAACTAAAACTAACGAACCTTATTGTAAAGTGTTACCAGTTTTTCATATTAAAAGTTCATATTAATGTTGTGGGGGTGAAACTGTTTCTCAACAGGTCTCATTAGATTCTCTCTGATGAAGGTTATTCTTTTCTAATTCTATAAATAACAATGTAATACTATTCTAAGGCTCTTTTCTGGCACACTGTGTGCATTTCTCTTCTGCGTTTATTGGATTTGTAAAAATACTCGGAGCCATTTTGAACAGATCGATGTCTCCCTGAGCTGTTATTTAAGGCAGATGTTTGGGGATCCAGATGACCAGGTTTACAGCGATTTTATTTATTTATAGACATGCAACTTGGACACTTTGTTAGTCTAATAATGCACTTTAACCGCTGACAAACTAGTACATTTATCTGTTATGAAAATTATATTTTGCATTCTTATTTTGTAGTGATATTCACATTCAAATGTGGATTTGGGAGTGGATTTTCTTTTTCATGTTTCAAACAACTTTATTTTATATTTTAATAATATTCTAAATATACATTCTCTAAAAACAAGTCTTATCTTACATAATTTGCTTCTTAAGTAAATGCATCTTGTTTGAAGGATATGTTTGTTTTTTTTATCGGAAAACAAGATAAAAAAATATAAATTATGAGGAAATATTATATGTCAAAAGTCACAAACGCATTGAAATATATTCCTCCCATCTCATACTTTTTCCATCATCGTGTCCCTTTAAGGGCACCGTAATATTCTGACGGTTACACATCGTACATGATTAAAGTTTATGAGGTCATATCCAGGTTCATCTGAGGGAGAAACTCTAGACGAGAGCTGCTTTACCGCGGTAACTGTGGTATTTTCCAGCCTGCGAGTGAAGCAACAGCTGCTGTGATGTCTAAACTTGCCAAGCGACTCGGATAAACTGCTGATGCGGCCTGATATCTGAAAGGAGGAGGATCGTGAACAGAATATTGGCCCTGAGATGCTCTTTACTCCTGGATTACCAGATCTCTGTCTCTGTCTGAATTCCTCTCGGCATTCTCTGAGCGGTGGGAATACTTTCCATGTCAGTCTGTGGGATGGATCGGCATGCTGGAAAACTGACGCCGCGGCAGGGAAAGAGATCAGTGTTGGGTCATGGATGCCAAGAAATACTGGAGTTGAGCTTTAGAAATGTCACGGTGTTTAGTAGAAGTTGTGCAAACTTCAGATTCGAAGAATTGGGTCCTTTTCAGTTCATCAGAGTGAGTTTGAGTTGGATTGGTCACAAACCACAGGAAGTTGGATTAGAGTTTGAATCAAAATGACAGGAAGTGGGATTTACTCAATAGCACATCCATCCATCCAGTCTGTTGGTCTATCCATCCATCCAGTCTGTCGGTCTATCCATCCATCCATCCATCTGTCAGTCTATCTATCCATCCATCATCCATCCATCCATCCGTCAGTCCATCCATCCATCCATCTGTCAGTCTATCTATCCATCCATCATCCATCCATCCATCCATCCATCCGTCAGTCCATCCATCCATCCATCTGTCAGTCCATCCATCCATCTGTCAGTCTATCCATCCGTCAGTCCATCCATCCATCCATCCATCCATCCATCTGTTAGTCCATCCATCCATCCATCCATCTGTCAGTCCATCCATCCATCCATCTGTCAGTCCATCCATCCATCCATCTGTCAGTCCATCCATCCATCCATCTGTCAGTCCATCTATCCATCCATCATCCATCCATCCATCTGTCAGTCCATCCATCCATCCCTCCATCTGTCAGTCTATCTATCCATCCATCATCCATCCATCCATCCATCTGTCCATCCATCCATCCATCCATCCATCCATCCATCCATCTGTCAGTCTATCTGTCCATCCATCCATCCATCTGTCAGTCTATCTGTCCATCCATCCATCCATCCATCCATCCATCCATCCATCCATCCGTCAGTCCATCCATCCATCTGTCAGTCTATCTGTCCATCCATCCATCCATCTGTCAGTCTATCTGTCCATCCATCCATCCATCCATCCATCCATCCATCCATCCATCTGTCAGTCCATCCATCCATCTGTCAGTCCATCCATCCATCTGTCAGTCTATCCATCCATCCATCCATCCATCTGTTAGTCCATCCATCCATCCATCTGTTAGTCCATCCATCCATCCATCTGTTAGTCCATCCATCCATCCATCCATCTGTCAGTCCATCCATCCATCCATCTGTCAGTCCATCTATCCATCCATCATCCATCCATCCATCTGCCAGTCCATCCATCCATCCATCTGTCAGTCTATCTATCCATCCATCATCCATCCATCCATCCATCTGTCCATCCATCATCCATTCATCCATCCATCCATCTGTCAGTCTATCTGTCCATCCATCCATCCATCCATCCATCCATCTGTCAGTCTATCTGTCCATCCATCCATCTGTCAGTCTATCTATCCATCCATCCATCCATCTGTCAGTCTATCCATCCATCCATCCATCCATCCATCCATCCATCCATCCATCCATCCATCTGTCAGTCTATCTATCCATCCATCCATCCATCTGTCTGTCCATCCATCCATCCATTAATTTCAATTCAGCATTCTTACATAAAATCTGATTCACATTGTGTTTGCATCTTTAATTCAAATTCAGGAATTGAATTGAAATTTAAAAGCCATTTTAAACTCAATTCTGAATGGCACACAACCAAGTTGAGTAATACTGAGATCTAGGATATTTTAATTGAGATGTGGATGTGGGTTTCCTGCATAATCACACCTGTGCATAACCACAGCATTAAATAGTGACAGAAACACACTTTTTATGTACATATGACAGAAATCTCTCATTGTTGGCAGCAGAAACTCGTCATCATCCATTAATCTGTCATCTGAGAAATTATCTCACCGCAATCTTATGTGAGCAGGGCGTGACGTTAAATAATTAATAAAAATGATTGAGTTCCATCGTTAATTATTTTCCTGCGCTTTGTTATTCATGGTCTGAATAACAATGTTTTGTCTTATAAGCTTCTCAATTACAAGTAATCAACCCTGAAGCCTGGGAAAGCTTGCTGGAGATGACATGTTCAGCCTTGTTGTCGTATCATTCTCTCGAGGTGTTCAGACAACTTTGTTCATTACTGAAATCGGTGAGTCTTGAGTTTAGTAAAGTGGTGTCATTGATTTAGTTAACACCCAAAACCCTGGAGTGCTTGACATTGTGTAAGAAATGCAAATGCAATCAGCCAGATTTAATTAAAAGCAATGGTGTGTGTGTGTGGCAGGGAAGGTGATGCAACTATATGCTTTTGTTATTTTATGCAAGTTATGCAATTAGATATTGGTTTGGTCAAATGTAGCGTTTCCCCCACTCACAACTGAACAGAGATGGGTTGTTTACTCCGAAAACAAAGAGCGGTTTTGAATTACAAATGCACAAACACGCAAAACAAACCCCTTTGTTCGGGGCGGGACAGAACGCTGTTGTTCTGAAACTCATCATGGTGATGTCAAGCACAAGCGTGACCATGTTTTTGGTAACATCGGTCTAATCTTGAAGGTTTAGAATAGTATAGTGTTGGTACGATCGTACATGCTGTTGTTGATCTGAACGTGTGTCAGTCGCACTGAAGGGTTGAAGGCCGAATGCATCAGAGGAGGATCACCTGTTCATAATAATGATCATATCCAGCCTGATCTCATGAAAACGCATCTCTAGCACACATTGTTTATCGTGCAATTTATACGCGAAAATGAGTTATATGCAGTTTTGGTGTGCATATGATACGCACTTTATTGCATGTAATACACTCACCCCACACCACTAATCCTACCCAAACGTATAATACACACACCCCACACCACTACTAAACCTACCCATGCATGTCATATGCACGTAAAAACAAATTTTCGCATATAAATGGCACGATAAACACATTGCATGCTATAGACACGCATTTAGTGTGACCGGGTTGTGATATCAGTGTAATGATGCAGCCAAACTATTCCCAACAAACAACTCTATCAGTGAAGAGAGCAGCGAGAGACAGATTTCTATTATTCTATCTATCGTTCTATTGTTCTAGACTAGCCGTTTATCAGTCCGTCCGTCCGTCCATACATCCGTCCATACATCCGTCCATACATCCGTCCATCCATCCATCCATCCATCCATCCATCCATCCATCCATCCATCCATCCATCCATCCATCCATCCATCCATCCATCCATCCATCCATCCATCCATCCATCCATCCATCCATCCATCCATCCATCCATCCATCCATCCATCCATCCATCCATCCATCCATCCATCCATCCATCCATCCATCCATCCATCCATCCATCCATCCATCCATCCATCCATCCATCCATCCATCCATCCATCCATCCATCCATCCATCCATCCATCCATCGATCGTCATTCGACTCTGATATGTGTATATGCTTTTCCATATTTTTCTATTTGGTGAATATTTTTGTCTAAATCCGCATGTAATCGGCAATGTTTAAATTGTTTATTTTGGCACAATCATTGATCGACAAAGTCTAAAAACGTGCTATGAATCTGAAGCATCTTTCCTGTTACCTGATAGTTTTGATGGTTTTAAGATTGAAATACTGTCTGAGCTCCACAACCACCTCCAGAATTACACAAATAGATGCTCAAAATGCTGCTGAAGGTCTGGTAGGGGTCGTTTATGTGGGCAGCAGTGTGTCAGGAGGAGATTGTGGAGGTGTGACACTGTCAGAACATTACCCAGAATACACCACTGTGAGTGGCAGACACAGATACTACAGAAGAGCTTCTGGATTTCCTGAGAGCATCGCTTCTACACTGCAGAAAGCATTTTCTTCCTCAGTGCTTTAGTCCTGTTTTCCTGTAGGAATATCGAAACATTCTTAAATCAAGATGCATTTACTTGAGAAGCAAAATACATTGAGTCTTGTTTTCTGATAAACTGATCAAAATTAAGTGAGTTTATGCTTAAAACGAGAAAAAATATCTGCCAGTTTGATCAGAAAAATAAACTTAAAGGGGTTGTTGATTATGATTTGACTTTTCTAACTTTAGTTAGTGTGTAATGTTGCTGTTTGAGCATAAACAACATCTGGCAAAGTTACGACGCTCAAAGTTCACAGCAAAGGGAGATATTTGCTTTTAAAGAAAATGCTTTTTAAGGACTACAACAAACGGCTGGTAGAGACTACACCACATTCCTCCTGGGTTAGTGACATCACCAACCCTAGAATTAACATAAACCCCGCCCCCTGAACACGATTTATAGATCATCAAGACAGAATATGCTAATCAATGACTAGAAGATAACTACACATAAACTACATAAATTCATCAACTAACCATTCAGAAATGTCCTGTTGAATTCTACATGTTGTCACTTCTTCTTGAGTCTCTCCATCATTGTCTGAATCCGGTTTGAACATAAAAGGCTAAAGGTTTTTGAAATTTCCAGTGCATGTCTGTGTGAGTGTAAGCTGTTGAAGCTCCGCCCCCTGTGCCGGGAGCAGCAGCTCATTTGCATTTAAAGGAACAGACAAAAACGGTGCGTTTTTGCCCACCCTCAAAAAGTGACAATTTTAACATGCTATATAAAAATATCTGTGGGGTATTTTGAGCTAAAACTTCACGTACACACTCTGTGGACATCAGAGACTTATATTACATCTTGTGAAAAGGGCATTATACCACCCCTTTAAAGCAAGGGTAGGCTAGTTTTACAGAAAACAACACTTGTTATCTAATGTCATTTTGTTTCTAATGCAAACATATCTTGATTTAAGAAGGTTTACTGTAAAATGAGACAACAATACTGAGGAAGAATCATTTTTTGCATGTAAAATGTGTTATATACACGTGTATATTAAGTATATGACTGGCCTTACAGCAAGAATCTGGTGTAAGTCCGTTTCCTCTTGTGTTGATCTCACTCACAGGCTTTCAGCTGAGCTCTTGGTATGTGGGATATGATTTATTGCTGACAGAAGCTTCAAAGGAAACAACAAACGCCAGGTTGCTTTGAAACGGAGGTGTCGTCTACCAGAAATAGCGCAGAGCTTCACTTCAAGTGTGTTTTAGCAACCTTGCTGTGTGTCAGACCAGCTCCGTGTGTTTTAGCAACCTTGTTTTGTTGTTTGTAATGTGCTGGTTGCTCAGAGACCTTTATTCTCTCGTGTCTTGCTGTGTGAGACACACACACATACATGCAAACACTCATACCATGCCTTTATGTCACTGTCCCTGAATTTAATAAGCCACATGAGAACCAGCAAAATCTGATTCATATGAGTGAAGCCAGATACTGTAACGCGCCGTGATCGCATGAAGGACAGCTGAGATCTTTGTCGAATTAAATCACAGTTGTGTCATGACAGATCCAATGAATCGCTTTCCGATGTCCTCATGTTATGAGGAATCACGCTTTCCTCATCTTTTAAGATGAAAGAGACTCGTGATCATTTCCGTCTGATCTGTGAGCATTTGCAGCATCTCTGCAGACAATATGCTATCAGATGCATGACTTTTCAAAGTTGTAAATAAAAGATTTTTTGAGTGCGTTTTACATTGACTTAAAGCTTTATGTATAATGCATTATAAAGGTATTCATGATGTATGTTATAATCAGGGATGGGCAGTATTTCAGATACATGTATTTAAAATACGTATTTGAAATACAAAATACTATTTTGTATTTTGTATTTTAAAGCCTTTGGAAAAAATCAAATGTAATTTGTTAAATACATTTAAGATGAGTATTTTTGTATTTTCAAAATACATAAAATACTTTTTGCCAGTCAACCTCTTTATCAGGGTATTGATTTTGTGCATCAACTAGTTCAGACATTCACTAGCTCAACATTGGATCAGCGATTTTTTACTTTTTTTTTGGAATAAGGTGAGAATGTCATGATCAATTCTACTTGTTGATTAAAGTTAAAATAGTGCATTATTCACTTCAGTTAACGTGAAAGAATAAAAGAGCAGAGACAAGTGGGAAAATAGCGTAAGCCAATCAGTCTTGACCGGTTGTTTATTTTTATCAACTAGCTTGTCAAATGTGTTTAAAGCATTACTGCATGTTAGGGCTGGGTGATATGACACTACGGGCCCTATCTTGCTCCCAGCACAATTGACTTTATACACCGATGCATGTATCATTCCTATTTTGTACCCGCGCTCAGTAGCCTGGCTAACATCAGACCAAGTCTCATTTGAGATTTGGTCTGGGAACCACATGTTCATTTTCTCGTATTTGAGGCGTGGTTTACGAATGCCCAGAGCCGTTTATTGGGCGCTATGAATGTCTATCAAATGCGCCTGTACGTAGCTCATAGCCAATCGCTTCAATTATACCAGATGACGTATGTAAAGTGACAGAAATTCGACGAGGAAAAAGACGATGGGTCAAAGATTTATTTGTACACGATGGCGTTCAGCGAATATTACCGTTTGTGCAAGATAAACATGAGGGTAGAGGTAACGTCGAGTCTGATGCCATGTTGGATCCATAGATATAAACAAACTGCTTCGGTGTCGTCATCGTCTTGCTGCTCCCTCCCTGTTCTGTGATTGGTTCCCTTTTTCAGGGGAAAATCTGGTCCATGGTGTCCAGGCTGCCTAGCAGCGTGAATAAAATCACGCTGCGAGCAAGGCAGCATGGGGAAACCCAGGCTACGCGCTCAGTGGACTTCAGGGGAAATCATTGTTGTGTCCATGAAGATGTGAAAAAATAAGCATAAATCTATCTTACACATTTACCCAAATTATCATACGCCTGTTTAACCGAAGCTAATCTGGGTGTGTTTCTCCATCCCCAATGTCACCTCTCTGTCTTTTACAGCCCTGACGAGAACGTCGGTCTCCTCGGCTGTGAACCGCTCCTGGCGTGCGTCTGGCAAATCCGCCATTATAATAGCAATCCGCCATGGAACAAGCGCGCCTGCTCTTAAAGGGAATGTGAGATGTCGCTCTGATTGGTTTATTTCACGTTACGCCCAAACCACACCTATGAGTAATGAAGCTACTTCAGACCAACACATTTTAGATTTGCATCCCACAAAGTTACTTGCGTTTCGCGCTTGATACTTGCGTTTCAGATCGTTAAAATAGGGCCCTACATATCATAATGATGATATAAAGTGTGAATTGATGGAACTTTTTCTAAATCGTTTACATAGATAGGCCTATTTGTGGGGTAAGCAAATTTATCCGTGCAGCTTTTAGTGGGCAGGAATTATTGGAACGTTTGAGTGGAAAAACAAACACTGATGAATGATACACCACAAAAATCTTCAGCTTTTAGTTTTATTGTAGCTTACATAAAAAAAAAAATAATAAAAAAGGGGTAAATAGTGTCAAATGAATCTAAATTAATTCTAATTTAAAATTTTAGATACACTTTCTAATTTGAATAAACTTATAGAAACAAATAAACTTAACATAAAATTACTTAAAAAGCATTGGACTACCTGCAAAAAAAAAAAAAAAAAAAATTCAAAAGAGTTTGAAATTCAGTTTATGCTGTGGAATCAAAACTGATATGGAGAATTGTGAAACCATGATATTGTTACTGTGAAGTAAAATTGAGATTTTGGTCATATCGCCCATCCATATTCTTTGCTAATTAGCAGAAAAGGTTCCCACAGTTTTACATACAGTATGGATTTTTTAATAGTGTTCACCACAAGTAATAGACTACATTGTAACCAGAAATAAGTATATAAATGGCTGCTATTTTGCATAGGTTTATTTGTAATTGCCAGAAAGAAAGAAAGAAAGAAAGAAAGAAAGAAAGAAAGAAAGAAAGAGAGGGCAGAGATGAGGTTAGGAATGATAAGTCAGTAGGCCTGTGTAGTTTCTTCATTCACTGTGACCTATCCCTGCACTGGATGGCCAATTTCACAAGTATTTTGTGTATTTTCAAAATACAAAATACTGTATTTGTATTTAAATACATTTTTTCACACAGTATTTTGTATTTGTATTTAAATACATTTTTCCACACAGTATTTTGTATTTGTATTTTAAATACATTTCCATGTATTTATGCCCATCTCTGGTTATAATGCATTATATCATTTCAAATTATATAATTCTAACACATAGTTGTAACCTAAGTTATGAATGAATAGATAAGTATTTTAATGGTGGTTACAATTACTCATGAGACCATACAATGCATTACGTATAAGGTGCATTACAAGGCATAATTAATGCATTAAATATATTATTTAGTATTAGATTCTGATTGGTTGAGGCGCGTTCATACGCCTGTGACCTCATGACATCAGTATTGTGTGGCTTGATAACCCTTCTGTAAAAAATGCAGTATTACTTCGCTAAAGAAATTGTTTAAAAAACAAATCAGACACACTGAAACTGATGAGAGAGACATCGAAGAGCTGGGAAAGGGAAGAAATGAAGCCGGGACTGTTAAAGCGGGAGTGTTTTCTTTGCCGTTTCTTTGTAATTATTCATCAGATTGACTGTGTGAGTGTGTGATACTGTGATTTCAGAAGTATAGTCAGGAAAGGAGGTGTAAAAGAATCACAGATGGGTGAATTTTGTGATAAATCTGCAGGATTCACATGAGATGTCGTAACTGATAGATGATTCATCCAAACGCAACATATGTGCGGCCGATGAAGCAGAAACACTTCGAGGAGGATTGGGTTCGTCTGGATCAGCTCACGCTCGGAGAGATTTCTTTCACTCTGCTTTCTGATCAAGGTTTTCATATCATGGTTATGCATCTTCAGTTTTAATGCTATTTTTAAATGTAGCTACTTTTAATTTTCAAAGGTCATGGGTTTAATTCCCAGGCAATGCATGCATTGGAAAACAAAACAAAAATGTATGCAATGTTCGTATAGGCATCAAAAATCACAGCAAAGTCGTTGATCATATCATTTCCCAGGGAATGCATGAACAAATACATTCAATGCAATGCGAGGCACTTTGTGTAAAAGTATGTTGTCAGTTTCCTTGGTTACTGATTATGTTGCGCACCTGTTTCAGTTTCTGTTGATTAGCTTCCCTGTGTAAAGCCTTCTCACAGTTCTTGGTTCGCTCTTGTCAATACATTGGATTTATTAAAGACTGTTTGTTTGATACTCTCCTGTGTTGTGCGATTACTACAACCCTGTTGTGACACATTTAGTTGATTTTGCATTAATTTATTCACCCCTGCTAGCATTTAGGTTCATTTTACAATATTTACTTTTAACAAAGGATTTGTTTCATAAACTATTTATTTATTTATTTAAGCCACTTATTGTGGATTGTTTTGCATTCATTCATTTAGCTAGCATTTTTTTTTAGCATTTATTTAACAATAATATTTATGTTTACCAAAGGAATTGATAGCCTACTTATAGTTTCGTAAACTATTTATTTATTTATTTAAATTTTGCATTCATTTATTTATGCAAGCTAGCTTTTCTTTTTATTTCTTTTAGATTTATTAATATTTTTCAATAACAGTTACTTTTACCAAAGGATTTGTTAAAGTTCAGGTAAACGTTAAACTATTTATTTATTCAACCACTCTTCATTTTGTTTATTTTGCATTCATTTATTTATGCCAGCTAGCTGCTTCTTCTTCTTTTTTTTTTAAAGAGTTATTTTACAATAATAACCCTTGTACTGATGACATCTAGCATCATAGTTTTTCCTTTCATTTTGTCAACAATTCCCCCTGTTTCAGTTATTAATAATCTCACAAAACCTCAATGATGTTTGCGCATCTTTCTTGGCTTGTCTGGTGGGAATGTTTAGTACTCTTACAATAGATTTATTTTGATGTCTTCAATCACTTAATTTTTTGGTTTATTTTGCATTCAATTATTTATTCCAGCATGTTTTTGATGTATTCTACAATAATAACCCTTGTGCTGATGACATCAAGCAGTTCTTTCAGACACGCATTGCAACATCTTCTGTTTTCTTCAAATATAAGAGTGTGAATATGACAGTATTATTCTGTAAGACTGCATGTGGAGAGACTGTCAGTGTGGAGGGGAAGAGATTCATCTTGACCTAAAATAAGGACATGAAACAGTCGCGACATCGCCTAAATAATTTATCGCCGGATAAAGTCTCACTTTAAAGCAGAAGCAGGAGCTAAAAAGTTGTTCTGAATGCTGTTTTATGTGGTGGCGGTTAACTGACTCACTCAGCAGTGTGTGTGTGTGTGTGTGTGTGTGTGTGTGTGTGTGTGTGTGTGTGTGTGTTTGTTTATTCACCAGATTTCTCTGAACTCTTCCAGCCCGTCCTCAGAGTCACACACATCTGATAGACTGAGCAGAGTCATTTAACGCTTGAAGGATACAGACAGCTTCTTTAAACAGCAAACCTCTTCAGGGACACACACACACACACACGCGTAAACAAGCATGTGAGTATGAAGTGTCCCAAAATCTCCCTCTTTGCATTTTAATGGAAATGCATGTTTGAAAACTCAACATGAAATGGTTTGCAACCCATTTTAGGGTTTCACAATCGTATCACTTTACAATATGGTTCATAGTTAACATGAGTTAACCACATTAGTTAACATTATCTAATAATGAACTGCACTTATACAGCATTTATTAATCTTGGTTAATGTTCATTTCAACATTTACTAATACTTTATTTAAATCTTCTTAACATTAGTTAATGCACTGTGAACTAACATGAACTAACAATGAACAGCTGGATTTATATTAACTAATGTTAACAAAGATTAACAAAAACAGTAGCAAATGCATCGCTCATGGTTAGTTTGTGTTAGTTAATACATTAACTAATGCCTAATAAATGAACCTTATTGTACCAAAAAAAAAAAAATTTTTTATTTGTAATATGCACTGCATGGTGAGATTCACTCTCAGATCAGAAGCATGTATAAGAAGGTAAACAGAGTCAGTTGTTTCAGGTCATGTTGATTTCTCTGTTTTTAATCTGTCTCTGAGAGGCCGTCCGGTGGGCTGAGGTCAAAGGTCATCCCTCTCTTCTCTCCATTTACACGCATCCGCTTCCTCAGCTTTACTCGACCCATCAGACGGTCTCTAATCTGCTGATCTGGAGCTTCGAGAAGAGACGGATAAGCCGTGATCGGACCCTGACAGCGCCTGAAATAACTGCTGTTAACACACTGTGACACGCTATAGCACTAGCTTTAATCTGTGTGTGTGTGTGTGTGTGTGTGTGTGTGTGTGTGGCCGTTTCTAATGGCTTCTTGACTCCCAGCAGGGTTGTGCACCATTCAAAACACAATTGAAGATGCTTTTTAATTTCTGATTCAGTTCATGAAGTTGCAGACAGGATTCTGAATTGTCATTTGAAATCAAGAAATCAACAAATTAAGTATTTCCAGAAATAGTCAATTAAATTAAATGCACAAATTAATTTGTTAGTTAGTTAGTTTATTATAATAATATTAAATTTAATTATTTCATTTAAAAATTAAGTTAAATATATAAATGTATTTATTTTTAAATATACAATTGCATTTATTTATTTAAATAATTGGAATAATAATAATATTGAATCTAATAAAAAAATTAAGTTAAATATACAATTGTATTTTATTTATTTATTTAAATAATTAGAATAATATTTAATTAAATGTAATATAAAAATCTAGGTATTATAAGTTCTTGTTGTTAGTGTAATAATTATAATTATTATTAATTTAATTTGTTTAACAACAAGTTGTTGTTGTTGTTGTTGTTGATTAAAAAATAACAATAAAAGCAATAATTGAAATGGCTCCTATACACATTTGTGTTTAAATTATAAAATAAAATATAGAGTAACAAAATATTTCATAATAATCCCTAAATATACCTTTGTTTTATGGAATGTGGCAACACATCTTTTATTAGTAATGCACCTGTGTGGTGATGTCATTATATTACATCATCAACAGATTCATATTATTATTATAATTGTTGATATATACGTTCTAAAAACATTCTGGTGCTGTTTGTCAAAATGTAAAGGTTTTGATTGGTTAACTTTGTATAATTAGGCATGATTAATAATTTAATTGATGTAAAATAATGTAAAATGTAAAGGTTGATGTAAAATGTAAAGGTTTTGATTGGTTAACTTTGTATAATTAGGCATGATTAATAATTGAATTGATGTAAAATAATGTAAAATGTAAAGGTTGATTAAATTGATGTAAATTGATGTAAAATGTAAAAGTTTTGATTGGTTAACTTTGTATAATTAGGCATGATTTATAATTTAATTGATGTAAAATGATGTAAAATGTAAAGGTTGATGTAAATTGATGTAAATTGATGTAAAATGTAAAAGTTTTGATTGGTTAACTTTGTATAATTAGGCATGATTAATGATTGAGTTGAATCCAACATCCCGATTGGCCGATTCACTTCAGATTCACACTCGCGCGTGCGTAACATCCGGGTTAAAGCTTGTGTGAGGTAACTGTTCTCGGGAACGAGCGTTTACTCGTGATTTCTGCTGACGGCTTACTTTAAGCCACAGGTGGATTAACCATATGGGCAATTGGGCAAGTGCCCAGCGGCAACACGCAAAGATTTTTGATCCCACTTTATAGTAAGTGTCTTTAAGTATTATGTACTTACATCGAAAAATAAGTACTATGTACTTGTTGTACTGTAGAACACTTCTGCTGCTATTGAGGTGTGATACGGGTCAGGTCAGGGACAGGTGTGGTGGATTTGGTAGGTTTAAGGGTGAGTTAAGGAAGGGTCAACAGTGTAATTATAAATGTAATTACATAAATTAATTACAGCTGTATAATTACTGCTGTACATGCAGGTGTTTTTAAAATATAAGTACAATTTAAAAACATGTATGTACACAATAAGTCCATTGTATCAAATTATTAATTTCAATGTAAGTACATAGTACACGTTTCATTTCAACGCCCATATTACACGAGCACGTGCCGTACAGATTCTGGGAGTGCGAGGTGTGGTTTCACGCCATTTCAATCGGAATGAAACCGCCTCGCGATGCTCATGTATGTGTGAATCCACCACAGAGCATCAGCCTTGCACTTTCATGTTGTACTTTGCAAAAAGTACTTTTCCCTCGACAGACGCACGTCGGTAAATCAGGGAATGAACTTGCGCTCCCGGAGGCGGTTCAGCGAAAAGAGGAGGCGTGTTCCGGCGCAAACGTTCCCTGGTGCTATTTTGCAGTTTCAGAAAACAATTCCGCCACTGACCAGGAGAAACCTCGTCTAAAGTCAGCGGCGCGTTATTCAGATGCTATTTTAAGGGTGCATGCTTGGCCATAATGTAGCGTGTGCACAACACACACACACTTTGCTTCTCTACTCTACACAGACGCAGTTTTAATTTTTGCAAACCATACATAATTACAAGGAAAAATATTCCACATGAGGGAAATCATTGTGGTGTCCATGAAGATGTGAAAAAATAGGCATAAATCTAGCTTACACATTTACCCAAATTATCATACGCCTGTTTAACCGAAGCTAATTTGGGTGTTTCTCCATCCCCAATGTCACTTCTCTGTGTTCGTCGGTCTCCTCGGCTGTGAGCCGCTCCTGGCAAATCCGCCGTTATAATAGCAATAAAGGGAATGTGAGATGACGCTCTGATTGGTTTATTGCACGTTACGCCCAAACCACACCTATGAATAATGAAGCTACTTCAGACCAACCCATTTTAGATTTGCGTCGGGCGCAAGAGTCATTTATCCCGCCAGTATAATAGCAACAGCGCCCGAGATCCGCCCACAAAGTTACTTGTGTTTCGCGTTTGATACTTGCGTTTCAGATCGTTAAAAGAGGGCCCTAGGTGTCAGTGCCCATGGACACCAAAGAGTCTTAATCCACCACTGGTTTATGCCCATGTTAAACCTCATCTATTATGACGGAGTGTTCTTCTCTTTTCTGCGCTGATTGCTTTGCTCTGAACCTCATTGAGATAAGAGGACAGTAAACCGGCATTTGTTCCTGCAAAGGATCAAACCGATTGAACACGGGAGACTTTGAGCCAGAAGTCGTTCCCGCAATCAAATCCTATTGACTTTCCTCCCTCTAAAAACAGAACAGGGAGATAAACGAGAGAGAGATTACAGGAGCGAGCCATTGCCGAGAGCGTGTTTATCGCCGTTTCCTGGTAGTGTGTGTGTGTGTGTGTAATCATTGGCCAGGACTTATCAGTAACGCCTCACGTTAGTCTCCGTCTCCTTCTGTTGAACACACTCTGGACTTTGACCAGATCAATGCCTCTAAACGCTTGTCTCATTGAGTTTAGCTAGAATGCAACTTTTACTTTCTCAGTTTCTTGGCCGAATCCTCACTCCTGAATGAAGAACAAACATGAAACGGCCTGTAATGCAAGTCTGTTTTCCCCAGATTACTCTCCTGCCATATGTTTTCTTCAACTTCTCAGCTTCCTTGACAAACCAATGCAATGCTTCTTGGCCTTCGTTCCTTCTGTTTTCATTTTTAAGTCTTGTGTCCCCCCCCCATGAGACAAAAAAAAAACAGGCTTCCCACAATGCAACTGGCTACAAAAACACAGTGAGCTCCACTTTTCTCATCTTGAGTTTTTTTGGTTGCATGCATTGAAGTCCTCTGTTCTTCTCTCCAGTCGTGGGAGTTTAATTAAAGAAGCGAAGGACCCGCTGTGGATATTCAGGGTATTTTTGCGTGACACCATTATGTCAAACTGTCACTATTTAGCATGTGGACTTACTGGATTTAGCTTTAGAGTGTGGTATATGTATATGTATATGTGTGTGTGTGTGTATGTATATATATATATATATATATATATATATATATATATATATATTCATGCTGTGCAATCGATTAATCACGATTAATCGCATCTAACATAAAAGTTTATATATATATTCACACACACACACACACACACACACACACACACACACACACACACACACACACACACACACACACACATATATTCACACATATAGTTTTTATTTGTATATTTTCTGATTTAATTTTAATAAAAAAATATATTTTTAAAATATGTCTTTTATAGTATTTATTATTTTGATATCCATTTGAGTTTTTCCTTTTTTTTTGTACATTAAATTTTTTACAACTTTTTTTACATTTATTTTAGTACGTCTAAAAATAAAATAAACTAACTGTATCTAACTGAATTAAAATAAGTTTTTGTTTTAAGTTTTTATTGTTAAATTGTTTTACATTTAACAAGAAAGTATTTGTGTATTTAATTTAAATTTTTTTTTTTTGATTCTAGTACGTCTACTTACATTTACATTTACATTTAGTCATTTAGCAGACGCCTTTATCCAAAGCGACTTACAAATTAGGACTACTTAAACTAAATGAACATTTCAAATGAATCTAACTGAATTAAAATAAGTTTTTGTTTGAAGTTTTTAGTTTTAAATTGTTTGAAGTTTTAGAAAAAAGTATTTTATTTCAATTACCGTTTATTTATTTTTTAAGTGACAAAAATGTTTGTTTTAGTTAACAATACAAACCCTGCCGTAAACAGACGGAATAGGAGTGACATCATATTTAGCTGCAGTGTGGATGTATTTAACTCTTGACTTTTTAACTTAAGTTCATCGTCTTTACTTTCTCCAGAAAAAGTTGTGCAAATACGCTGCCAAAGTGTAAGAGTTGCTCTCAATGGGACACGCGGTGATATGATGAAATGGTTTCCACAGATCTGTTTTCTTTTCCAGCGGGGATGCTTATCTGTAATGGAGAGTGAGATATGGCTGGAGTCCCGCTGAGCACAAACTCACATTACAGAAGCAAAGCAGCGTGGGAAACCTGGGGTTAAGCGTTGCACAATGCAATGTGGGACGTCCATCTGTTTTGTGTCAACTCGCCCCAACGGTATACACACACTGTAGGCCAAAACATTTACATTGAGAAAAATATGACGGGATTAAACATGTCAGTGTAATAAGACTTGGCACTTCAGACTTGATTCAGACACATTTAACATTTGAAATGACTTTGCATTTTCTGATTTAAAAATATACAATTCGTTACAACCAGTTCAATACAAAAAACGATTAATGCATGAAAATTATTACATATAGCTTTAAATTTATGGTTTAGGTTTGGATTCGCTTCCTAACACATTATATGTCAATGTAGAATTTTAAAGTCCCCCTGTGGTGAAAATCCAGTTTTTAATGTTGTTTATGTGTCTATGTGGGTTTTTTAATATGCTTTAAGACAAACCATGTGTAAATTCATAAGTCGACACCATTGCTGAGTATTTCCTCCTTAAAACTGCAGTGAACCAAAGACAGTCTCAAACACACGCTTGTAACCAATCAGATCGTGTGATCGTCAACCAGTGGATCTCTGAGCTGAGTGAGTGAGTGGAGGCGGGGCTCATTTGCATATTCATAGAACCGCGCATACTAAATGAGGCAAGGGTGTCGAGTTACGTTCAAGATATTTTAAGGCATGACGAATTTTTCAAGGAAACATCTTTTAAATATGTCATTTTGGTGATCAAAGATGAGTTTTAAGGGATCAAATTATTAACTACAGGGAGCTTTTAAATGTATTCCAACTTTGAGCATTTGATGTGTCTCAGGGCTAAATTAATTTTCAAAGTCAAGGTTCACAAGTGACTGATTCTGCTGAAAGCAGAGCGAATTACATATTCATCAGAGAAGCCGGTTTCAGTTCGTTTGGTTTTCATGCCCAACAGAAGTCAACATGTGGATTAATGATGTGCACTAGATGGAGGAGGCTCCCATTAGACAAATAATGGCTCTGTAGTGTGCAGTATGCAGTCAGAGAAGTGATCTCACCATTTATATTTGTTATGCTAAACAATTCCTCGGTACAGGGCCGCATTAACATTTCATTTGATCATATGATTGGGACAAATATGTGATCTTAAATTTGAATCTTAAAGCACATACAGTCCCAGACAGCAACATAGAGTCGGCCCGGATCCGGCCCACATCTGGATTCCACATGAACCAGATGTGGGCCGGATCTGGGCCGACAATGTTGCTTTCTGGGGTATGTGCATTAACGAAGCCAAATCTGTCCCATACAGAAGCTTTTAAGGCCCAAAACATATTTCATAAGCACTTTAGCACATGATTCTGGCTACGCACGGTCAGTTTTAAGTCATTCTCAGCATCGGTTTTCACTTTCAGATCAAAAATAGCATGAGGTAGAAGAGAATTGTGCTGAGTAAGTTACACTAAAAATAAATTGGTGTAATACTTACTTTGGAACAATTTTCATTTAGAAAACTGCTAAATTTCACAAATAATTACAAAGAAATGTCAAGAAACACATTGAATTAAACATGAAAAATTGAAGTAAGAAAGACTGAAGTAAATTAATTTCTTACTCAGTATTTTTGTCTTGTTTTCCAGTAGAAATATTGAAACATTTTTAAATCAAGACACATTTATTTGAAAAGCAAAATACCCCCCCCCCCCCCAAAAAAAATCCTTTTTTTTTTTTATAAATGTATCAAAATTAAGTGAGTTTATGCAAAAAAGAAAAAGAAAATATCTGCCAATTGGGTAAAAAAAGGTTTATTTTTCCTCATTTTAGGCATAAATTCGAGGTTTGTCATTTGTTGTTGAGTTGAGTCAGTGTTTAACTTTTATACATTTGTGATAAAACAAGACTTCTAATCTGATGTCATTTTGCGTCTCCAGTAACTATCCGGATTTAGGAATGACTAGACATTTGTACTGGCAAACAAGACAGAAATTCTGATGAAGTACGCCGGGTTTTTGCCCTAGTAGCGGAAGAACTGTGTTTGTGTGCGAGTGCGTGTTTTCTGGCCTATGTTGTGTTATTGCTTAACACCTAACCTTTGTTTTTCAGATAAGTGCCGCGCTGAATAAGTGCCAAACTGTTAAACAAGTCTGTCCGCATTTGTTGACACAACGCTTCTCTTGCCAGCACTTGCAGGTCACGTCCTCGGCCTGGAGATTATCAGGGATTCGCATCTGAACTCGCTCTGTATCTTCCCGTCAGGACACCGGAGGCCAAACACACACACCTCTGACATTCATGTAAGAAATACCATTTAGTTGAAGTCATGTTGGCTGTTGTGTAACTCTGCAACTCTAGCGAAGACAGTGAACGTCACAGCAGGTCAAAGAATGTGAAGCAGCTCACGGTTAACCCTTCGGCAGATTGCTTGTGTCACTTCGCTTCTACTGTGGCATCTACAGACTAACTGTGAGAATCCTCGACTGGCAGAAAGTCACAATGACCTTGTTTGCAGACTCTGATTTGACTTGTTGCCAATGCAGTTTGGTTTCATAACTGTGCCTTTGTTTAAAGTGAAACTAAATTAAATAGTTTGAGTAGTTGAGCGTTTAACAAGATCGATATCACTCTCTTCTGAAGAAACAAAATGCTATGAACTAATCTGGTTTGCTGGCTAATATTAGAGTTTTGGACATTTAAAAATAGTTGCATCTAAATGAACTGGTTTATTCAAGTCTAAAAACATTTTTATGGGTTAAATCAGGTAGAAATATCTCTATGAGATGACAGTTGCTGGTTACCACTTTTTACAGTGTAATATGAACCAGCAAACCAGCTTAGGCTAGTTTAGCCTTGAGTTTTTTTTAAATCAGGGATCTGAAATAACTAGTTGGGAGACGCAGATGAACGGCCTCTTTAAAAATTGCCCATGATTTCGCAAATGTGCCTTTGTTTGAAATGAAACTAAAGTAGGTAGCTTATGATTAACCCATTAACAATATAAATCACTTCCTGCTGAAAGAAAGATTAAACCAGCCTTAGCTGGTTTTCTGGTCTGGTTTTAGAGTGATTTTGGCCACTTTTTAGCTGGTCACACTGGGAGACCAGCTTTGTAGACTGGAAAACCATCTTAGGCTCATGTACAATTGGGTTTCCAGCAGGTCTTGGCAAGAAATCCAACAAAATAACTAGAAACCAATGAAAGGCCTCTATAACCTGGTTTCCACATTCAGTTTTGACTTGTTGCCAAAGTGTTTGTTTGGTTTCCCAAATGTGCCTTTCTTTGAAATGAAACTAAATCATGTGCATTAACAATATAAATCACTTCCTACTGAAAGAAAGATTAAACCAGCCTTCGCTAGTTTTCTGGTCTCAGTATGCTGGTTTTCGAGGGGTTTTTGCCACTTTTTATCTGATGAAGACCCATAAACCATCTTAGGCTGGTTCAGGTTTGGGTTTCCAGCAGGTCTTAGCAAGAAAATAACAAGAAACCAATGAAAGGCCTCTATAACCTGGTTTGCACAATCAGTTTTGACTTGTTGCCAAAGTGTTTGTTTGGTTTCCCAAATGTGCCTTTCTTTGAAATGAAACTAAATCATGTGCATTAACAATATAAATCACTTCCTACTGAAAGACAGATTAAACCAGCCTTAGCTGGGTTTCTGGTCTCAGTATGCTGGTTTTAGAGTGGTTTTGGCCACTTTTTAGCTGTTCACACTAGGAGACCAGCTTTGTAGACTGGAAAACCATCTTAGGCTCGTGTACAATTGGGTTTCCAGCAGATCTTGGCAAGAAACCCAACAAAATAACTAGAAACCATTGAAAGGCCTCGATAACCTGGTTTCCAAATTCAGTTTTGACTTGTTGCCAAAGTGTTTGTTTGGTTTCCCAAATGTGCCTTTCTTTGAAATGAAACTAAATCATGTGCATTAACAATATAAATCACTTCCTACTGAAAGAAAGATTAAACCATGCAGCCTTCGCTAGTTTTTTGGTCTCAGTATGCTGGTTTTCGAGGGGTTTTTGGCACTTTTTATCTGATGAAGACCCATAAACCATCTTAGGCTGGTTCAGGTTTGGGTTTCCAGCAGGTCTTGGCAAGAAACCCAACAAAATAACTAGAAACCAGTGAAAGGCCTCGATAACCTGGTTTCCACATTCAGTTTTGACTTGTTGCCAAAGTGTTTGTTTGGTTTCCTAAATGTGCCTTTCTTTGAAATGAAACTAAATCATGTGTATTAACAATATAAATCACTTCCTACTGAAAGAAAGATTAAACCATGCAGCCTTCGCTAGTTTTCCGGTCTCAGTTTGCTGGTTTTCGAGTGGTTTTGGGCACCCACAAACCATCTTAGGCTGGTTAATGTTTGGGTTTTTCCACCAAGAAGTTCAACAAAATAACTAGCAAGCAAGCTTGTTTCCACACACACTTTTGACCTGTTGCCAAAGCGTTTGTTTGGTTTCACAACCGACCCTTTGTTTGAAACACAACAATGTCATGGTTAACTTCCTGGTATGACCAAGACCAGTTGGTTGACTAAGAGTTTACAAAGGTGTGAGGGCCAAAGGCGGTTAAAGGAGAGTGCTATGAGAACCAGCGTGTCAGTACATTCACACAAACGTCACCTTCTCCGAAGTGTTTGTCTCCTAGAAGCTTGTATATTTAGTCACGCCTGTGTCACGGTGCATTCCTGCGCGCTTAATCATCCAGTACAGTGATTGGCAACAATACACACATTGCATCCTTTAACCAGGTTAACTATTAGCAGATAGCTCACTCGAGCACGGAAATGAAAAGCAGAAACACACACGCAGAGATGCACATGAAGGGAAGTCTGAACACAGAAGGGTTTGACAGCTTTGAACATAAACCACCACTTCCCTCCATGTCATATGACTATCGTTAGCAGAACATTTGTCACGCTGTGGTTTTCTAACTGTCTTGTTTATTTTCTCTCCGTTTCTCGAGTTCCTGAGGTCGTAGTAAGACTGACACATGCCGTACCGAGAGAAGCACATGGTGTCTGTCTCATCCAGACCTCAGAATCTGGTTTGCACTTTAAGTACGCACGTGTTTTCTAACTCCAAAGGAATCTTTGGCTCTGTCCCAGATCCTAGTGAGTCAGTGTTTTCAGTCATCACAAATTCTAAGGCCCTTGATGCATTGAAGCACAATGACACCACAAAAGACAGCGGACAATGCATGATTGATGTCAAGTTAAAGTGTAATGTGTACTATGCCTGAAGCGTGATATAAAGTCGCGATTAACTCGCATTTCTGACTTTAGGAGATATAAAGTCGCGATTGCATGTTATAAAGTCAGAATTGTGAGATATAGTCAGAATTTCCAGATTTAAACTCACAATTGTGAGATAAAAGGTCGTAATTATCTTTTAAAATGTTGTATTCTGTGGCGGAAACAAGCTTGCATACATACACTGTAAAAAAGTATGAACAATAAGTTATGACAATGTGTTTTTACATTGCTTTAACTCATCAAAATAAGTTAAGATAAAAGTTTTTTTAATAAGCTATACAAGATTAATGGAATTTAAGTTAAAATGACTTAAACATCCAAGTTGATTGTACTTAAAAATTTAAGGCAGCAATTTTTATTATTTTTTTTTTTTAAGTGTAGTGTGATCTCAAATTGTTCACTTATTAGGGGTCATTTCAGTGATGCTGCCTAGACAGCAAGGCTTCAGGTGGTGTGTTGTCAACATCGACAGATGTGCGTTTGCTGCCGAACTGTAGTTTGATTGGACGACTGGTTGTGTTGTTGAGTTGAGGTTTGTCATCCTCACGATGGACAGTGGAGGAAGGAACGGGAGGGGTTGAAAGAAAGTGTGTGTTATTTGTAATGTCACCTTGGGACCGCCGGGCATCTGCTCCACCACGGTTAGCCACCGCTTAATTGCCAGGGAAACGATCCCGACCTTGGCTGATGGAAACGTGGGCGGCACACGAATGTCCTCATCCGCTGCTCCCACTGACATTGTTTTAATTCCATCCGAGCGGGAGCGACTCGCGCTGAATTTATCATGAGGATTCAGAGCCCGCTCGCTCCACTTATGTAAGTCGCCGTAACGATCTCCATGACAACCAGCTCCACGGCAACACATGCCCGCCTCCCTGTAGTGAGCTGTTTCCATGGCAACTGGGGGGAATCGGAGCAGCATCCTTTTGATGATGCTCTTCAGAGATGACACCCTTTGCACATCTTTTATGTGTCAGAAAATAAGAAGCATCTGAAAGTAGGTTACGTAGGAGAAATCTACAGCTCCGGGGCTCTGAAGTGACTGATGGTTCTCACAAATAGACTCGCAGCGCAGTGATTTATAATGCATTCGGGCTCGGCGAGTGGAGGGAATTCACTGAGAATAATGTTGTTTATTATTCTGAATATGATTCTAGCCCACACTAAAACTTTGAATGTTTGCTGTAAATCTGTGTTTTTTTTTTGACTCATGGGTCACAATCAGTGTTATTTTAGATGCTATTATAGTTTATATTTTAATTTTACATTTTTTATATATACCCCCCATTTTTATTTCAGTTTTAGATTTAGTTATACCATGGTCTGTCTGATAGTTTAAAATATTTAACCAGTATTTACAATAGATATATAAAATTAATAAATATTATTGTTAAATATTTAATATATAATTTATAATATTTTTTTTAAATATATTTTTTATATTTGTTTCAGGAGATTTCTATTTAAGCAATTGATGCAAACCCATTTGTGAACATAAATGACTTCACGTTGTGATGTGATTAATTTGAATAATTGCTTCAGTCGCTGTCAAACTTTACATGTTTTTCTGCTGGGACCTCGTCTCCATGTGTCCGTCATTCTCTGATCCGACACTCGACAGACAAACGTCCTCCTCCAGGGAGAGTCTGCTAACACACACACACACACACACACACCCAGAAGCATTCATCTCATTGCATCAGCACTGAGCAGTTTGTGGGTTTTGGCAGTGGTTTTTTCATTAACCTTGTGCAACTTCCTATCAGTGTGTAACTGTAACACAGTGTGGCCTGATTCCCAACCGAAAGAGAGAAACGAAACACTAGTGTCTCACTCACTGCGTTTGTGCTGGAGAGGGTTTTTGGATGATGTTTGTGTGTTATCTGTGTGTGTTTATGTGCACGAACTGCTGAACGGATGTTTACTTGAGGTTTTGAAATGACATCTTGACATCAAAAAATGTTATCGTTAACTAAAACTAAGATCAGAAAAATACATTTTCGATTCTTGAAATAAAAAAAATAAAAAAAATTTCGGGCAACATTTCTCATTTTCATTTAGTTTAACTTGATGCACTAAATTAAATAAAACTAAAATCCTAGCACACGGTTTAATCATCCTGACGTTTTGTTTTGTAACGGGTTAACTGCCTGAAATAAGGTCTCAACACATCAAGCTCAAGATAGTTTCACCTTTTATTCTACGACATAAAATACATCATTAATAACCACACAAACAACTGACTACAGATGTTTCAGCGATTAAACGTCAGAAAGACTCATCTATACTCGTGTTTATAGTCACACTCTTGCAAACTCAACCTTTCAGGGATGTTTTAGATAACGTCTGATATCGTTGAAGCTTAATTCTGGAGACCTTGTTTAGCTTTTGATTGTATTTAGGCTTCAAAAGTTGAGTACCATTGTGAAGATTATCATGATGATAAACAAAACGTGTAAGAATCATAAACTTTTGTTGTTCACACTGCTTATTTTCTGCAATAATCCAAAGGTTTTTGTCGAACGAAGCAGGATGATGCAATCTTTCGGTTTGGCCTACAAAGACACATCATCAATCTATGGCATTTTCACTTTCATTGTGATAAATTACTTTCACCAGAAACTTTGCATTGCATGTTTAGGATTCTGAGTTTAGTGTAATCAGTTTAAGATCATGCACATAAATGTACTCATATGCTTTTTTTTTTCTGAATATTACCTATCATGTAGTGTGTAATAGAGCCGTTTGTGAATGTAAAAGGCCTGCAAAGTTTTAAAGATCAAAGTCCACGACAAATAAAGTCAATGTCTCTTAAAAGAAAGAATCGATTCTGAACTGCCGTCTCACTTCCTGTAACATTCCTATGTAACAGTGTAACACATTTGCATAATACCAGGCTACGGTTGTCATTGGCTGCCTGTGAACGACATCATCTTTGCCCCGCCCTCAAACACTGTAGTTGCATCTGAGACTGGAAGAGTTTAGTTTGTGTTGTTCATGTCGAGAACATGCTGTGAATCCACTTTACTGCACTTTCAAAGTATAAGGGCTTACGCTGAAATTCATATGGAAAAGCCAAAACCAAAGACGTTGTAAGCGCTCAGCCAATCACAACAGACTGGGCCGTCTGACCAATCAGAATGGAGTAGCTCACGGAAAGGAGATTGACTCTTCAAACGAACCGGTTTCAGACTCTTTGGTCGGATTTACACTGCAGGTCTTGATGCCCAATTCTGATTTGTGGACCATATCTGATTTTGTTGTTGTTTTGATGACCATCTTACATCAAAGTGACCCATATCCGATATCTGCATTTACACTATACACTTGGTGAAACCACCCAAGGTAGACGTACTGACCTGGAAAACCTTAGATTAAATGATAATACTCGCTTTTGCTCGACGCACCATCTTTAAAGTTCAGCAAAACATCGGGTTGAGCTTTCGTCCGCCATTGAGCCATTGAAAAGAGTCATGTGATCGCGGTTGAAGTCATTCGCCACTGTCTTTCACTTTTTCAATGACGTTAGACTCGCATTGACGGAAATATCCGGTTACGTGTCAGACACTAATGCACGGATCAGATGTATTTCCGCATATGAATGAGACCTGAAACCGATCTGGGAATATCGGAATCCATGTGCTTTTTTCCTGCTTGCACGTTCATGGTTCATATCCGATCTGTGCCACATGGGAGGAAAAAATTAGAATTGGGTCACTTGAACAATGTAATGAAAATGCAGCCTTTGAGAAAACGAGGTGATGTGCATTATGTTTATTATGAGAAGTGATTTCTGACCTGGGATGGATGCATGTAAACCAATAGGAGTGGCGTAATGCTGCACTTTAAAACGAAGAAATGTTCCTATTGCATCTGTGCCTTTGTTGTGCATTGAGGTTCTGTTTTGGTGCATTTAATGAGCAGCAGAAAATATCCCTGGCAGCGTCGCGCACATCAAAGCCATCAGACACGTAATCCCCCATGAGTCACAGCACCGCAAACACACACACACACACACACACACACACACACTGCTCACAGGCACATATCAGAGATTTGATTGGCTGGTTGAAATTGTAGCATGCACAGGTTTTAAAGTGAAATTGTAGCATGCATCTGCTGTGCTGGAGCTGGAACTGGGTCACGGCGCGGGCTTGTCCGCTGCTTTACGTAACGGGTCGCTTTGAAAGCCTAATCTGTGAGCTTTGTTTTACACCGAGGGGAATTCTGTGACTGCCGGAGCAAAATAACAATGTTAAAAGGTCTTTGCATCACTTAATGAGGTCATTGAAGTGAGGTATTTTACAGTAGTGGGTTGAGACTGAGATGGGGTTTTTATATAAAATGGGTGACCGATGGTTTAATGATATAATACTGATATGCATACAGTTTAATAAAAAAATAAAATAAAAATAAAACTTTTTTTTATTTTTCATGTAGTTTTTCACTTTTATATTAAAAAAAATGTCCTCCATTATCTTCCAGCTTAACATAATTATTTTAGTCAATTTAGCCATTTTGTCAAATTTCTTCATCAATAATTAAATTCAAAGTGGTCAAAAAGATGCACTGCAATTTTTACACCACTTTTATTTTACTTAATTATTAAACATATGTTTTCTTTTATGTAGCCTATTTATTTGTTATTTTTTTCATTTTCGTGTAGTTTTTAATCATTGCAACAATATTTTTAATCTATAAACTTTTTTTTAATTCCATTTGCCGATTCTAGTCAATTTTATGGAGTTTAATTTTCTTAATTAATAATTGAATTAAAACTGGTCAACCAGATGCACTGCAACTTTGGCAACACTTTTATTTTATTTAGCTATTAAATGCAAGGTTATTTTATTTTTATTTTATTATTTTTTTCATGTAATTTTCATCATTATATTGCATATTTTTCATGCATTAAACTTAACACAATAATTTTTGTCGTTTACGGAGTTAAATTACTTGATAATTCAGTTCAAAGTGGTCAACAAGATGCACTGCAACTTTGGCACCACTTTTATTTTACTTGGTCATTAAAAGTTTTTAATGTTATATTTTGCTAAAAGTTGTATCATGTGACAAATATCTATACTGGCTGACATACAATGTCAATGCTGCAGTTTATTGCTAAACCAGTGCTGTGTTTACTTACTGTATATTAATAACCTCCACTTTTGTAAAAGTTTGATCTGCCTTGGTTCGGCTGTGATGGCCGTGACCTTTCAGATCTCATCAGCGCAGCTTTCAGAAAATCCTCATGGGGACTTTTTACTTGAATGACTGGCAATGTGAACACTTTCATCTGAGGCGCTAAAACAACCTAATCATCTCCAACTAATCTCTTCATCATTTTCTGTAAATTCTCGGCCTTTATCTGATGTAAGAATCTGCTCTTAGAAATTTCCAAAATGTCAAATTCTTATTTCAGATAATTGGACTATTTAAAGCATCTAAGGCGTCAAAATACTGATGGATGTTATGAGTTGTGGCAACGGTATATGATGTAGTTATTTTTGATCATTAATAATGAATGCATCAGAAAGTGCAAAAACAGCTTCACATAAGTAATATTTAATACAAACAGTTTGAATATAAATTGGACAAGAAACATGTGAAACCCTGATGATATGTGTACCGTTGCACACTATATATCCTCATACAAAACAACTCAAGCCTCATCACTACTTTTATATATTTCACAGTATTCACATGTATATTGTGACTTTAAGCACTTTTTGTCTCTGAGCTTCTGTGGCGATCAGGCGTTGAAATCAAAAACATGCATGAGAACACAGACTCATTTTTTCGAGAAGTTTACAGTGATAAAAGAGGTCGGGAGTTTCCACCACTAACAATGATAATTATTGACTATTTACTCTGTTTTCCAGAGATCGCTTCACTAGCAGAGCCTGAACGATGATGCATCTGTGTGCTGAACTCTCTCTGCTCACTTGAGCAACATAGAAAAAATGTGCATCAATTTGTGATGCATAATAGATTCAAAAAAGTTGGTAATTGTCGTGCATTCTCAGAAAAACACAACTTTTATCTCAGTAAAATACACATTTTATGTTGCATTGCATTTAACTCAGGACTTGCAAAAGTGCAATATATATTTTTCCTTTTCTCGATTGAGAAATTAAGCATGACGTTTCATGTGTGCATCATTAGACATGCGCTTTTGAGTGAAAGAATGTGCTTTTTTTAAATGCACTGTGCGACCTTACAGTATGTAAGAAATACAATGACACTATGCCAGTTTCACATTTGTCATGATTAATGATCCCTGAACCTGAGAAAAGAAGCAATTTAAGTCATTGAATTATTTTTCTGAGGCAAGACTCGCTTCACTCTCTCAGACACGTGCAAATCTGCCATGATCACGTCAACAATTAAATGGCACATTAAAATGATATTCCGGGTTCAAAACAATTTAAGCTCAATTGCATTTGTGGCGTAATGTTGATTACCACAAAAAATACTTTTTGACTCATCCCTTGTTTTCATTTCATAAAAAAATCAAGGTTATGATGAGGAATTGACAATGGATGTGAAATGGGCCGAATCTGAGAGGATTTAAAAGCACTTTAACGAATCCTTCTGAGAGAACGTGTGTATTATTTGAGCGATTTTTAGTCATTTTATGGTTTATTATAGTATTATATTAATATGGCAACATAAAATGTGTATTTTACTGAGATAAAAGTTGTGTTTTTCTGAGAATGCACGACAATTACCAACTTTTTGAACCTATTATGCATCACAATTTTGCACAAATTGATGCACATTTTTTCTATGTTGCTCAAGTGAGCAGAGAGAGTTCAGCACACAGATGCATCATCGTTCAGGCTCTGCTAGTGAAGCGATCTCTGGAAAACAGAGTAAATAGTCAATAATTATCATTGTTAGTGGTGGAAACTCCCGACCTCTTTTATCACCGTAAACTTCTCGAAAAAGTGAGTCTGTGTTCTCATGCATGTTTTTGATTTCAACGCCTGATCGCCACAGAAGCTCAGAGACAAAAAGTGCTTAAAGCCGATGCATTGAGCCACAAGTTGTTGTTGACTGTCTTTCTGTGATGACTGGACTACAGGCTGGTTTACTGTGGACTCGTGTGGTTTTCACGGATCTCACATCTGGGTAAACAGGAGAAAGAAAGAGACGCTGATGTGTTTGTTTGCAGAAAAAACTGCTAATGGAAGACGAGCCATAGAGGCATTAGTCCAGACACTGACAGCAGGATAATGAGATTAAGAAGAGAGCTAAAGGAAGGTAGGGAACATCTTTGTGTTTGAGCATTAGTGATTTCAAAGACTAATGGCCTGAAATGCCTTCAAAGAGACTGTTATTGTGCTGAATGTTAGGAGAGGTGTGCTGTTTCTTTTCTGAATGACTGGATGAATGATTTCCACTGATAAAATGAGTACAATACTGAAGGATGGACCTGAGCCATATCTAGAGACCAGAATATTATAAGGACTTTAACAAAGAACATCCTAGCAACCACCAAGGACATTTTGGCAACCACATAGCAACGCCCTAGCAACAATCAAGAACATCTTAGCAATGCCCTGGCAACCACCTAGGACATATTAGCAACCACCAAGAACTTCTTAGCAACCACATAGTAACGCCCTAGCAACCATCAAGAACATCTTAGCAACCACATAGCAACGCCCTAGCAACAATCAAGAACATCTTAGCAACGCCCTGGCAACCACCTAGGACATATTAGCAACCATCAAGAACATCTTAGCAACGCCCTGGCAACCACCTAGGACATATTAGCAACCACCAAGAACTTCTTAGCAACCACATAGTAACGCCCTAGCAACCATCAAGAACATCTTAGCAACTACATAGCAATGTCATAGCAACCACCAAGAACGTCTTAGTAACCACGTACTGTAGCAACACCCTAGCAACCACAAACTACACCCTGTCATTGTGGCAGTGAGTTTAAACGGGCAAACATCACACATTTCATTCAGGCGACGTAAAAGTCTATTCAGAATTTATTTCTTGTCTTTTAAGTCAAAATATCCAAGTAAAACTGAATGACCCTCAAATGTCTAGCACACGTAGGCCTGTTGTTGGTGGATCTGTTTTAGTCTCCTGTGTGTGTGTGTGTGTGTGTGTGTGTGTGTGTTCAGGATTCACAGCACTCCAAAGTATTTTTGCACTTGCGTTCTTCCCGTAAAAGCAGGCAGGCTGCCACATGCTCGCACAACCGTGCACATAATCTGAGAGAGAGAGAGGGAGGGAGGAGGGGGAGAGAGACACAGACACAGAGACAGAGACAGAGAGAGAGAGAGAGAGAGAGAGAGGCTCTTCATGCAGTGAGTCAGCATTACAGACTCCATTTCATCTCTGTCCTGACCGGAGAATTACTGATTAACCCTTTCCTTCCTCTGCTCATTTGGAAGCTTTTTAATTACCTTAATACAGGCTTTGGAGATTTAGATCTTTCTTTCTTTATTCATAGCCTGTCTTATGTGTTTCAATGGAAACTCAAGAAGCCATGCATTATATATACAAACGAAAGTTTGGGATTTTTATTTTTTAAATAGATTAGCTTATACAATTCTTTTTTTTTTTTTGCTATTGGCCTGTATCTTTATCCTGTTAATATTGTAAAAGTTCAATGAACAGATCAAGCAAAACATTTTTTATAAAAATAATAATAATATAGAGAATTTTTTTTTTTTTTTGACAAAGATGCATTAAATCAATTAAAAGTGACAGTAAAGACATTCATGTTACAAAAGACTTGAACTCAAGAATCCTGTAAAAAATAAAAAGTATCACAGTTTCCTCAGAAATATGAAGCAGCACAACTGTTTTCAGCACTGATCATAATCATAAATGCTTCTTGAGCAGCAAGGGTGTGTGCGGGGTGTGTGTGTGTGTCTGTCTCTGTGTGTTTGTGCAATCATTCTTTGTGACTCACTTGAAAAATAGGCTGACAAATGGCTGAGAGAGTATGAATGAATGACTCTCTCTCTCTCTCTCTCTCTCTCTCTCTCTCTCTCTGAAATTAATCAAAAGGCATTTTTCAAATAAATGCTGTTCTTTTGAACTTTCGATTCATCAAAGAATCCAGCAAAATAAAATGTATCACTACTTCCACAAAAATATGAAGCAGCAGCACAACTGTTTTCAACATTGATAATAATCATAAACGTTTCTTGAGCATCAAATCAGCAAATCAGAATGAATTCTGAAGGATCATGTGACATGATATATGACATAGTATTCACATTGAAAACAGCTATTTTTAATTATAATAATATTTCAAAATGTTAGTTTTGATCAAATAAATGTATTTGTTTAGACTTCTTTCAAAAACATTACAAAAATCAATACACATACACAAATATGATGAAACAAGATGCATGGAAAGTGACCTAAGCAAATATGTTGGAGAAATGTCTAAATAATGTTAAGCTGTTTGTTGAACACAGCAACTGTTATAACATTATTTAGAAATGTCTAACAACATATTTAATATTCCTGTCCCTTTCTGTGAAATGATCGGTGTGTGTTTGAGTCTCGATGCAAGTACAAATATGCTGCAGATTGTGTAAAATCCAGCTTTCAGAAGCACGTTATACTGCGGTAAGTGTGTGTTTACTGCGCTGGAACACAATGAGAGAGAGGGGGGGGAATGTAGGTCACATTCCTGAGCTGAAGCTTTCAGAGCCACACAATCACAGCAGGATTTCCTGCATTTCACTGAAGGCCGTCGACCCAGCGCATTTCCCCCGTGTTTCCCCCAAACACAGACTCACAGGCCACGGGATCAAATCTAAATCTGCCCACGAGAGTGTGTGTGTGTGTGTGTGTGTGTGTGTGTGTGTGTGTGTGAGTTACAGACCCATAGATGTTTCACTGAGGCTTTCTTACATTCGGAAGAACAATGCATTCGACACACACACAAAATCTAATGCAGATTGGCTGGTGTGTGTCACTGGACTTCTCTCTTTCACACACAAACACACACACAAACTCAAACACACACACACAAACACACACACACGTTTACTTATCTAAATGGGGACATTGCATACACTCTAAAAATGCTGGGTTGTTTCAAACCAAAGTTGGGTCAGATATGGACAAACCCAACCGTTGGGTTAAACATGTATTTTAAAAACTTAACCCAATGGTTAGGTTTGTACATTTTTGACCCACATTTTTATATACAATAGAAAACTGCATTTTTACACAACTTTATTTACTTTATACTATTTTTGAAAATATGAACATCTCCAAAAGTGATCTTTTGAGTGCAAATATCTCCCCAGAATATGGTTAATTCTCCCCCCAATATGCATTAATTCGCCACTTTACAATTTCCTTCATCTGAGTCCCTGGACCTCAATTATGCATCTCATTCAGAACTGATTGTGCTTCTAAAAACATACTGGAAATAATTATTCTTCATCTAATATTTATTAGGGATGCACCGATATGAACATCTCCGCCGATACCGATATCCGATAATTCTTTATATTTGAAAGCCGATAACCGATATATTGGCCGATAAATCTAAATCCAAATTTTTATATCATTTTTGAGAGCCTGATTACAAAAACAAAAGTCTCACCATTAAAAGCCATGTGCCAAACGCACCATTATAATGTTCTCATTATAATTGTATGTAGCCGATATGACAGACTTGCGCCGCACATGTTGCACTCAACCATATTTTCCTTTTTTGAAGTGATTCCAATCATATTTCAAACAATTCAAAAACATCATTGGGATCATCTGAAGTGTCTCAGCTGAAGGAAATAATCTTGATTTATTAGCCAAAATTTCTTATCAGGCCGATAACGATAACATAAAAAATTTACATATATCATATATAACATATTTTATTTTATTTCAGCTTTATTTGAGTTAACTGATTTTCATAAATTGTTTTAGTTATCAATAACAAAGCTGGACGCTGCTGAATCTACAGCAATAATACAATTAAACTTATGATTTGTCTTAACTTCATGAACATGAGTCAAACTCAAGATCAAACTTTGACTGAGTCCGTTGGCTTTGATGAATCATTCAAAAGAATCATTAATCAATTGAACCAAATTGGGTGGAGCGATTCATGACTGATTCACTGAGCTGAAGGTCATTTCATTCATAAGCTCGAACTAGACTGAAGAAGGGTGAGCCAATGATGATTGAATTTTATGTTTTGGGTGAACAATCCCTTTAAGTATTTAAGTTTGGATCTTAAGTTTGGATAAAGTGGAACCAAAACAGTTATGAACCAGAATGATTAAATTTCTCCTGATTCCCATCGCTATTGGGAACGAGTGACATCATTGTCTCAGATCTCTCTCTCTCTCTCTCTGCCCATCTTTGTGTTGAATCCCAGCTGCTCTATAATACTGGTGTGTGTGTGTGTGTGTGTGTGTTTGGTCCAGACATGTCGGCTGCTGAAATGATCTCCCGCAGCCTGTAATAAAGCACCACTATCCCTTCCCTCCACAATCCTGTCACTCCTGATCTCCATCCTCTCCTCCCTCTGGATCTGTGCCACTCGACGCATTCTTCCAGCCAACCGTGTCCCATTCTGAGGAGAGAGAAAGAAAAAACCGGGAGTCAAAACAGAGGTGTGATTCACAGGCCTGATATAGGCTATCATCATCTGAGCAGCTGCTTCCTGGAATTAGAGCTGCGGGGTGTGTGTGTGTGTGTGTGTGTGTGTGTGTCTGTGTGTGTGTGTGTCTGTCTCTGTCTGTGTGTGAGCAACCATTCTTTGTGACTCACTTGAAAAACAGGCTGACAAATGTATGGCTGAGAGAGTATGAATGACTGAAGCGTTTAACTGGAGGAAACAGGATTTTTCCTCCCGCCTTATATTTAGTCTCTCTCTCTCTCTCTCTCTCTTTAAATTACTTTGTATTTTTATATTTTCTGTTTATCATTTTAATTTTTGTTATTTTTTTTAAAACTATGTTTTAGTCTTTAATGATTTTTACTTTAGTTTTAATTTGAGCAATCGCAGTCCTTCAACTTTAAATGAAAATTCGTTGATTTGACAACTAACTGAAATAAAATATGCATATGATTTTAATTAATACCTTTTTTCAGTTAACGTTTGTTTCAATTATTTATTTATTTATTTTTCATTTTTGTTTTTAGTTAACAATAACTAGTCTACACCGATTCAAATCCATCGCATGTTTCGTTCAAGCACACAATCTCACAAACCTGTGGTTCGTTTTCAGTTATTATTCAGTGATGAACTGAAATTAGCCGTCTTGTTTCATGCTAATCGTATTAATAGACACTGCAGATGAGATGACGCTGGCTGGCTTTAAGAAAAGAGGCTGGTTTAGTCAGTGGGGTGTGAGTGCCCTTAACCTACTTAAAATAGTGTGTCAACTAATTCGTCTCTGTGGCGTTTCCCGTCTGAACAATGACACTGGAGAGTAGAAGAATAGCGAGCGAGACAAACTTCATTTAGGAAACCGTGTCAGTGTGAACCTCTGTCACACTGCAGGCTCAGAATAGCCACTGTTCCCTCGGTAGGCTTTTTTATCCTGTGCAGGATCACTTTCATGAGGACCAGAGACGGCGTGCTGTTGCTATGCTTCGGCTGATTGCTTGTTTAAGTAGGCAAATGTGTTATGCACACTTCATTGATAATGTAGTTCACGGGCAAGTGAACATGCATTAAAATTGGCGAATGTAGGGCCATGAGATGGTGCCAGTCCTGATTTTTTTTTAAGTGTATTTAATATATTCCACTGGTAAATCCATCTGGTGCCACGATTAAGTGAGTTTCCTACAGTGTCTGATGTTTCCAGACAGGAGCTGACCTAATGGACTGGGGTGTGTTTCCCGAAAGCATCGTTAGCCAACTATAGTCGCAAGTTCTGTCGTTATCAGCAGAGTTTAACGAGTCTGTGTTTCCCGAAACTATATGACAGCTCTCGACCTGCGGTCAGACATTTCTTGTTTGCATGACATGTGGACTCAATAAATCCTTATCTTGAGGAAACTAAGCTGGCATTCAGTACAATCTGCATATTTTACTTTGTATATATAAATGTCTTTTACTTCTTTTAGTTTGTCAAGAGATTTGAAGTGGCGTTTTTGAAGAGCGCATTCGCGAATGTACTCTAGTACGTAAGAACCAGGTAAGAACGAGCCTATGATTGAATCTGGAAATAAAGCAAAATAACTGAGAAAAATGAGAATTAGTCCTTAGATACCATGTCTGAAAATTATAGCAAAAAATCTATCTCAAACGGATTCATTAAAATAAGGAATTACACACCAACGTGGTTGAACGACCAATTTGCGACAGTACGTTTTTGGGAAACAGTCGTGATTAGCTTTGATTTCTTCAACGATGCATCGTACTGTGTGGTAGTTAAACAGTCGTTGTACGAGAAACACGACCCTTGAACAACTTGTCGAAGATGGGATGGCATTAGTTCACTCCATTTAATGAGAAAAATGTTAAGATCTGACTGAAATGGCTCCAATCTGATTGGCTGGCGCTGTGCAACTTCCAGGAATCGGGATAGCTAGGCACCAGGAAAAGAAGTGATATTTCACTTCAAGTTGTATTTGACCAAGTTTGCATTAAATCTTAAATTGAGGCTCTAGCATGTAAACTAGATGCAGAACAGTATTCTGGTTTGTTTTCTGAGTTGTGTCTCTGACATAAACAGTATTTATTCACCAGTTACAGATAAAATGTGCCCAAAATGGCACATAAAAACTTACTTACGGAGATCATGCACCTTAATAATGTATGAGATTGTCTCAAAATTAATTCAAAATATATTTTGCATTTACCTAAAATGTGTTGTAAGATCAGAAATGTTTTATAATATGGCATTTAAAGGTTTAAATTACATTTATTTTCAACTCGAAAACTATACTTCCTTAAGCTGCACTATTTACAAAATTATGTTTTGGCCGGAAAAACTTTGCTGTATGAGCACTCATGACTGTGTTCATGAATCATATGCATAATATGCAGAACTGAGTCGAAAACTGAGGCGTCCAGATCTTGTATAATGGCAAACGACGGTAATCGCTTCTAAGAAAAATATTCAAAGTAAAATAAATAAGGCCTTTATTAACCCCCACTTTTATCATGGATAGATGCACTTTTATGATGGATAGATGCACTTTTATGATAGATAGACAGAGCCGGACAGTAACGGAGTACATTTACTTGAGTACAGTACTTAAGTACAATTTTGAGGGATCTGTACTTTACTCGAGTATCATTTTTGGGGAGTACTCATGACTTTACTCAAGTACATTTGAGAGGCAAATATTGTACTCTTTACTCCACTACATTTCTATCCATAACCGTGAGTACCCGTTACTTCTTCAAAAAAAAAAAAAAAAAGGAAAAAAGAAAAATCTCGGAAACCCTCGATTTGTTGTTTCCCTCTCAAACGTGATTGGATTGTGCAGGCGCCACTGATTGGGACAGCCTATCAGCAATCACCTTCAGCTTTCCGCCAAAGTCAACTCCATGGTCAGATTTAGATAAGAGACGAAACCATGGACGAAACAATGGATGAAGGTCCATCGCGGGAAGCGATATTTTTTTTTCCAGGATGGTAGGGGAAGACTCATGAATATTCATTAGGAAGTCATCCCTGATTGGTCTTAACCCCAGTGATGGGTAGGTTTAGGGGTGGGGTTAGGCGGTAGTTTATCAGACCAATCAGGGATGACTTCCCTAATGAATATTCATGAGTCTTCCCCTACCATCCTGGGAAAAAAAATATCGCTCCCGGGAATGTGCCAACCCGTGGCCCCACCTCGCCAGACTATTTCAATTTTCTGAACAATTTAATGATAGTTTTCGCTTCAAGTGTTTGCTGTGTTTACCAATGTAAGCACTGTGGCAGTAGTAATGCAATATTTAGAAAATGTACTCTTGTACTCTTGATACTCAAGTACTTTTAAAAACAAGTACTTCAGTACTTTTACTTAAGTAGACATCTGACTGTAGTACTTTTACTTGTACTTGAGTAAAATTTAGCAAGGGGTATCTGTACTTTTACTCAAGTAATGAAGCTGTGTACTCTGTCCGCCTCTGTAGATAGAGGCACTTTTATGATAGATAGAGGCACTTTTATGATGAATAGATGCATTTTTATCATGGATAGATGCACTTTTATGATGAATAGATGCACTTTTATGATGAATAGATGCATTTTTATCATGGATAGATGCACTTTTATGATGGATAGATGCACTTTAATGATGGATAGATGCACTTTTATGATGAATAGATGCACTTTTATGATGGATAGATGCACTTTTATGATGGATAAATGTACTTTTATGATGGATAGATGCACTTTTATGGACTTCAAAACAGAAACAGCCATTCACTGCCATTATAAAGCTTGGAAGAGCCAGGACATGTTTTAATATAACTCCGATTGTATTCGTCTGAAAGAAGAAAGTCATATACACCTAGGATGACTTGAGGATACAAATCATTGGCTAATTTTCATTTTTGGGTGAACTATCCCTTTAAACTCAAGAGCACAGGATGTGCATCACTGTTTTGTAGTTTTGTGAAGAGTTTTAAATCAGGAATAGCGCTGATACTGAGTCAGTGTTGCGCTCGCTTGCAGACCGGATTGCAGGATGGCGCCTGCGTTTGAAGTGTGGGTTAAATAACTGAGTCCACAGATTAAAGTAGGAGTTTCAGCCCATTGCCACGAGGCTCTCGGGATGAAGGAGAGGTGGGAACGTCTGCGAGTGAATGGGGGGAATAAAGTGTGACTCATTTCCTGACCGGAGAAACCCTAGATCTGCCTCTCGTACTTCCATCGGGAAGTTCATCCGTGTGCTTCTGAGTCAGGGAGCTGTTGGGCTTTCAGGAATCCTCGCGTCAATGCCAAGAGCTCTCAGACAAAGCATACCCGCCGAGATCTGCCTCTCACACATGGAAGCCATTTGAGAGGCCTGGCTTGGAAACCGAGCCAAATACTCTCTAAATGACAGACTGTATTTGTGTCATGTGTGCTGTTTCTTACAGATTTTCCATGTTCCCTTACTGTAAAAAGACTAGTCATACAAAAGGCCTTCTCTCTCATTACTACAGACAGAAAGGCCCTACTTTATTGGGTTTTCTCATACAAGAAAAAAATAACCATATTGGATGTGTAAGCATGACTGTGTTTATGAATCATATGCATGCAAATGCAGCAAAAAAGACTAGTCATGCATTGGGTTTCGTACTGGTAAAAATGGGACATTAATGGAAAGGGTTGTCTTTTTCTTTTCACTCTCATTATACTAAAAAAGAGTAGATGAGCATTTCTCACTAGTAAGTCGTAAAGGTTTGGAGGGTGAGTAAAGGATGACAATTTTGGATTAATTATTTGGTCACACTTTAGGTTCCAATTCTCACTATAACTATGACTTTTTCCTCAATCAACTCCTAATTACTGCTTATTAATAGTTAGTAAGGGAGTTGTTAAGTTTAGGTATTGGGTGGATTAAGGGATGTAGAATATGATCATGCAGAATAAGGCATTAATATGTGCTTTATAAGTACTAATAAAAAGCCAATATCCTAGTAATATGCATGCTAATAAGCAACTGGTTAATAGTGAGAATTGGACCCTAAACTAAAGGTAACAATTATTCTCTTTAAACATGCACTGTATGTTCATGCAATGATACCTTGTGTAGTTTCAGCCTCAGACGCCGCGTTCACGGTCCTTTCACTCGCCATCGGATGCAAATCAGGGGTTTTGAGAAGAAACTGATCGCTGGATTCACCAAAGTTCTCTAGGTTAGTGGGATCAAACCTTTGAAAAGACTGAATGTTGTATATTCTTGAAATCAAAAGGTACATTTAGTCCATGTCTGTAGCTTTAAGAGGCTTTCGTTACATTAATGGACTCACTGACATACAGTAAGTCAACAGATAAATCTTATGGAAAAACAGACCAAGAATATTGATGACATCATCATGCACTCAAAGGCGTGTCCCAAGTTTTGTCCAATAGAATGTTCTCGAACATGAGAATACAGTCGTGATCTAAAGACTATTCAACCTGAGTTTTTATGAATGTTTTATGAATGAGATTGTACAAATTCATACGAAGTAGCCACCGAAATATAAGATCGTTATGAATTGCAATGAGAGCGTGTTGGACTATTTGGTGTTTAAAAGAGGATACAAGCCCTATTTCTGTTTAAAAGTTGAAAACGTGTCAAAACAGGATAGAAAAATACTTATCAAGCCATTTGGATCTTTTAGAGTCAAATTAGGTGAATAGAATAGAATAGAATTCACTATTGCTTCTATTCACCTTTACACTGTAAAATAATAATAATAATAATAATAATATTTAGAAATATATGGTAAAAAACTGGCAGTTGTGGTTTCTAGAACATTTAACGTTTTATAGATTTAACTGATTTTTTAACTGATAATATGTTAATATATCAAATAATTTTTTTTTTTTTTACTTTATAATATACTGACAGTCACCTAAAGAGAAAGTCACACGATGAATCAAAGTTCATCACAAGTAGCTTTTCCACAAGCTGAAGTTAATTCTAAATATATAGACACAATCATGATTACACACAACACTAAAATAATGCAATAAACATTCATTTAACAGCATAAGATTTAACATAAAACCCTAATGTACATAACTTATAAGAAAAAAAAGTAAAACACTTTTATTTCAATGATAAACCATCAAACACTGAGAATTCTGTGAATCTCAATTTATGGTGTAAATTATATTATAATTACATCTGAAAAATATACAGTTTTTTACTATAAAATCACGTGAAATATTTCATTAGATCTATCACAGTTTTTCACCTTATATAGAGTAAGTGTTTCACAATATGTTTTACAGTGTGCTCAGACTGTGGTGTTGCTGTGGTCGTGTGGGCGTCGCCGGAGACCCGCGTCGCTACGCTACGCTACGCTACGCTACACAGCAGGTTCGTGAGGCTCTCGCGGCTCAAACCCCTGTGGCTCCTTCTGTTTCTGAGGGACGGAGAGACTCTGTTTGTTTGGCACATGAACACCAAAACCACTGAACCTGTGAGGATCAAATGTAAACGTTTAAGAAAAAAAACATATTAACCAGTAATCTGAATCATGAGGGTGTATGATTTAAAAAATGTGTGCTATGTAGATTAGACCGTGCTTTTTAAAGGGCTCTTATTATGCTTTTTTACATGTTCAACTTTCTTTAGTGTGTAATGTTGAAAAAGGTTTCCTCCAGCGGGAGTTCTTCTCTATATCAGTGTCAGTGTTTCTGAACTCCCTGAAACGCCTCCATTGTAGTCTTGAGTTTCTTCCGGAAACGAACACGTCACAATATTGCTCATTATAATAATTCATACGCAGAATAAAGGGGCGGGGCCTGGTTGAGTTAGTTAGTAGTGTGTTAAACTGGTAGTTATGGTAAGGGGCGGGACATTTCCCAAACACGCTCGAAGCGCTCGACCAATCACAACACACTGCTCCAGCCGACCAATCAGAGCACAGTGTGCTTTTCAGAAGGAGGGGCTTCATAGAGACAGGAAGTAAATAGTGTTACTGACAGACTGGGAAGAGAGGAGCCGCAACAAGGGGGAATATGGGAAGAAAGTGTTTTTGAGCATTCAAGCACGAAAACCTGTTTTAGTAGAGACCAAAAACAAAATCAAGACTTTGCAAAAGGGCATAATAGATCTGCTTTAAAAATTGCACCTAACTTTTAAAAAAGTATGCATAATACGCATGTCAAACTTGTTCTAAAATGGTCTCAAAATAGCAAACACGTTTGATATCATCTGGCTGGATGGAGTCAGAGACAAAAACAAATTAATACACACACACACACACTTCTGCGGATCGAATCCCCTCAGACTGCAAATCTGGTCAGAAATCTCTACAAAAGAGATTTTTTATGTTGCGCTGATATATAATATATATGATTATATGATAATCATCTGTGAATTATATTGAAACTTTGTGGCTCGGATGCAGCATTACGCAAAAACAATCGTTTTCGATTCCGTTTCAGAAATACAGTATCAACAATCAGCTATTTATTTTACTACAAGTGAGAAAGTGAAAGTATTCAGTATCTCTACATGAGACCGCTTTCATTAGGAAACTAATGTAATCACATATGAGCATGCATATATTTAAACCTATTTCTCAAAAGCATTATTTACATTAATGAACGCTATAAACGCAAACCAATAATGAACAATATACAGCATTTGCTAATCTTATGTTAATTTCAACATTAACTAAAACATTTTTCAAATCAAATCTGTGAACATTAATGCACTGACATGAACAAACAATGAAGCATATTCTTATTACCTAACATTAAAGATTAATAAATGCTGTTAAAATATATTGTTCATTGCTAATGCGTTACAAACAGGACTTTATTGTGAAGCGTTTCCATAAATTACTAATTTCTTCCAGGTTAAAACTTTTTAATGGGTGCAGTTTTATTATTTACATCACAGTATTATTTAAAATCCTATACAGTTATGATCAAAAATATTCTGCAATGCAATATAAAGATACATGTATTATGAACATGCAAGTTTCCTCATACAATCCACCATCAAAATATAGCATTTGATATTGTTTCAGCGTTTGCTTTGTGCATCGACCAGCTCAAAGAGGCTATTAAAGCATCACTGTGTTTAAATGATAAAAGCATTGAGGATTCAACACAATAAATTACAGTAACGGGAACATTGCAAAATCGTTCCAGGGAGTGGACAAAAGCAAGTGAAAATATATACATATTATTACCACCAAAATGACGATGAGAGAGATAAATAGAGTCTGAGTCCTCCTGAACGAGCCACGTCTCTTCTTTTCAGCATCTTGCCCTTTTCTCTTCATAATCCCACCTGTAGGTTTACAATATCCAGTGAAAATAGCCCACGGCTTGGGTTTTTGTCCCCGCAACTGTTGCAAACAATCGGCTCCACCTTCGTTTCAGGCCTGGGCGATGTTTTAACAAGCCCTCGGGGAGAGAGACGGGACAAGAAAAGAAAGAAAATATGTATGTGTGTGAGAAATAAAAGACAGGTTTTGTCCGAGACTCTTTGTGTGGTGTGTGTGCAGGCTCTAGATGTGGTGTGATGGGGTTGAATGGGTCGTGATGGAGCAGGTGCTTCTCCACCCTCGGGACCCTGATGAAACCTCACAGGTGTGGACAGGTCTGGAGTCAGCAGCCGAACAACGCTTTTGTGTGAGTTTGCGCTGTTATTCTTTGTCTGGATGTTCACATGACCTTTTAAACGTGGCCCATATTATTTACATTTAGTCATTCAATAGACTCTTTTATTCAAAGTATTATTACAAGCATATCAGACACTGATCTGACTCTCCTAAACAAACTAGTGTATTTTTGTCATTATATTTTAATGTATTTATTATAATTTAATGTAGTTCATATAAATTATTAACAACATTTATAATGTTGTTATTATATTTATTTATTTAATTTAAAGTAATTATCTTTTATAAACCGATTTTTATATTACACAACTTTTAATATTTATTCATTTGAATAAATTCTATTTTAATTAATTTCCGGCGTTATTTTAATATTATTTATCCTAGTATTGTGTACAATATACTAGTATTGTTAGTAATATTCTTTTTTATTTATATACATTTTTTTTGTAGTAGTTTTATTTTTTATTTATATTTAATTTATTATAATTTATCATTTATTAGTTTAAATATTATAAATAATTAACAACATTTATAAATATCATGTATTTATTTTATTTATTACAGATTCTATAAATTACTTTACTTTACTAACATTACTAGTATTGTGCACAATATTAGTGTTTATTAGCTTTTATTTTTAGGTTTTAATTTAAAAACATATTTTATAATATTTTATATTAATTTCATTTTCATTTTAGTTATTTTGTTATATGCTTTTGTCATTTTTATAAGTTTTAGATTAGTTTTATTATTATGAAACTTAAAAAAAAACACAGTAATTTTAGTATTTCTGTCAGTAATTTTTAAGTTGTGTATTTTTTTTTCATTTTTTTTTTTTTCAACTAAGCTTTATTTCAATGAACGGAAATGATTTTAATAGCTTTAGTTTTAGGGAGGTGCCACTGGCCACTTTTGCTGTCCATCATCTTTACGCTAAATGTAAATCAACATAATTACAGCAAATGTTGAGCTAGAATGATGTAAAAATAGCATTAATGCTTGAATTAAACAGGAGGCTTGAGTTTTCCAGGGCGTTTCCAGTGAACCACAGAACTCATTGCCATGTGGAATCATTTCTTTGTTCCTTTTTTTCTTCCACAATGACCTTGTTTAATCTCACCGCTCCAGGTCTTTCAGCTCTCTGCCACAAATCGAGAATTTCAGATGCATTTTGGGGTTTTATTTGAGCTCAATCACAGTCTGTTTTTCTGGTCAACTCAAATGAATAGAAACGAGGAGTTTTCTGTGCCTGTTGTTGGATGTGGTCTGTCCTAGATAACTGGAGAAGGCCTTTGAAGAAATCTAGGCCAGAGCCGCAGCAGAGATTGGCTTTGACAGGGGAAAAAATTAAAGAGCTATTGAAACTAGTTCATGTCACATGGAGCTCACTTAATATAAAACCTTCTGAAGTGGGCATGCCTTTGAGTTCCTCTGAAAAAATAACATCCGCGTTTATATTTAAACTGATTCTGTCATTATTCACTCGCCCTCATGTTGTTCCAAACATGCATGCGGATATTTTTTTTATGCAACACGAACAGAATTTTAAGTATATCTTCACATGGCTCATTTCTACTCTGTGAGACATACCAGAAGTTACACTTTTGAACGCACGTACTTTAGCTAATATAGTGTTTCTTTGGAGCAGCATTTGCACCCATTATGCTTTAAAGGGGCGGTATAATGCCCTTTTCACAAGATGTAAAATAAGTCTCTGATGTCCCCAGAGTGTGTGTGTGTGAAGTTTTAGCTCAAAATACCCCACAGATATTTATATATAGCATGTTACAACTTTTTGAGGGTGAGCAAAAACGCACCGTTTTGTGTCTGTTCCTTTAAATGCAAATGAGCTGCTGCTCCCGGCACAGGGGGCGGAGCTTCAAGAGCATGCACTCACACAGACATGCACTGAAAATTTCTAAACCTTTTAGCCTTTTATGTTCAAATCGGATTCAGACAATAATGGAGAGACTCAAGAAGAAGTGACAACATGTAGAAGCAACAGAACATTTCTGAATGGATAGTTGATGAATTTATGTAGTTTACGTGTAGTATCTTCTAGTCATTGATTAGCATATTCTGTCATGATATTCTATAAATCATGTTAAGGGGGCGGGGTTTATGTAAATTCTAGGGTTGGTGACGTCACTAACCCGGGAGGAATGTGGTGTAGTCTCTACCAGCCGTTTGTTGTAGTCCTTAAAAAGCAATTTCTTTAAAAGCAAATATCTCCCTTTGCTTTGAACTTTGAGCGTCGTAACTTTGCAGATGTTGTTTATCATACAGCAACATTACACACTAACTAAAGTTAGAAAAGTGAAATCATAATCAACAACCCCTTTAAAATCTGAAGTATTGCAACAGATCTTGTGTATTATGGCTTCTTGTGGCTTTAAAATGTATTTGAAATATTGCATCAGATCTTGTAGGCTGTTTCTGGCAAAGGGCAGATTCTCTATAATCATATCATGTTATTGATAAGCCTATACAGTGTGTTATGTAATGTATGTGTTTTAAGAGTAGGCCAATAGTTAAATATCACAGCGCTTACTGGTGTGATATTATTGGTATATTGGCTTTGTTGGTACATTATTGGTACATTATTGGTACATTGGAACATTATTGGTACCTTATTGGTACATTATTGGTACATTGGAACATTATTGGTACATTGGAACATTATTGGTACATTGGTACATTATTGGTACCTTATTGGTACATTATTGGTACATTGGAACATTATTGGTACATTATTGGAACATTATTGGTACATTATTGGTACATTATTGGTACGTTGGAACATTATTGGTACATTATTGGTACATTATTGGTACATTATTGGTACATTATTGGTACGTTGGAACATTATTGGTACATTATTGGTACATTATTGGTACATTGGAACATTATTGGTCCATTATTGGTACATTGGTACATTATTTGGTACCTTCATGATCATCTTGATATGATATCTTTCTTGTTATCTGCTTTTCCCTTGCAGTGAAGTTGGCTATACTGTATCCAATAATATATGTCCGAACATATAAATATACTTCTTGACAGACAGGCAGAAAATGACTCAGAAACATAGGCGACGCTGTCATAAGGCATCATATTTTAATAAGGGTAAAACCCGAGGATGGGCGGGTGAGGAGAGCCTGTTTTCTCATTTCCACTTTTAGCTCGCGCAGACGAGTTCACACAAGCGCACACACACACACACGGAATGACTCATGTCTCGAGAGCCACTCACACACTTTTTCCCTTCAGAAATGAATGTCTGTTTATATTTGATCTCTTTTCCTTTGTCCCTGTTCCTCCTCACATGAACACATAGCGATATATAGATATAGCTCGACTGAACGAAGTGATGCATTGATACGAGGCTAGAGTAGATAAAGCATATTTGGAATTGAATGTTGCATTAATATCGCCATTACATTCAGAAAATATTTTTTGAGTTTTGAGTTTCAAGAGTTTTTTACTAATAAAAACGTGCCGATCTTGTTGAACTCCCAAGTGCAAGTTGGAAATTGTGATTTTTAAGGAATGTTCACTTGATTGCATGTCTGATGATGATTACATCATCAGACATGCAATCTGTGTAGGTGTTACGCCCCGTCTGGGGGAAAGGGTACAACATGAAAGACTCAGAAAAATGCAGTCAATTTGAACAATGATACATTTACTGATTTACTTTGTAAGTTTGGATTCAGGAGCTGACTAGGCCAACATAACAAACACAACTTCCTTATTTTTAAACCTCTTCCCTAAACCCTAACCCAAAAAGAAAAGAAAAGGAAAATACAATATATACAAACCTAACTCCCTATCCAAAAACAGAGAGCGAAACTAATGGTGTAACGTAGGCCAATAAGAGCTGTGCGTGTAAACCTCACTCCCCTGGCCTCAAGAAGTGCGCTAGCGACTGATGCTAGTGCTGCGGTCTTTAGCGTCCTTGTTAGCGCACCCGCCTCCCACGCCGGAGACCCCGGTCCGAATCCCAAACTCGGAGTGGGTTATGGAGGACCGGAGTGGTGAAGAGATGAGTCCCACATTAGGACCCCAGTTGTGTGCCTGATCTAAATGTTTTTGGATTGCATGTGGAAGCTTCCATATTCATAATACGTGTATCTTCATATTGCAGTGCAGAATATATATATTTTTAAATCATAAGTATGCCTGTTCTTGTGATAAGCTGTGAGCTGTTTTAGCTTGATGTGGTAGCTTTATGTATAGCATGCTAAATCCCGCTGCTGTGCACATGTGGATCATGCATGCTGCTCATATGGTAGAGTAGTATAATAGCATGATGTTGCAAACATAGGCAGTGTGTCAGAGCGTGTGGATCACGTGGTGATGAAGGTAAACAACACACACACACACTGTACGCAGCAGAACTGAAAGCCTGGCCTCGGTTTCCTGGAATTGTTATTGTGCTAAAGCCGCATCAGCAATCAGTCTCTCTCTCTCTCTCTCTCTTCAGGGGTTTGCCCTCGCACGCCCCTCCCCGACCGTCTGCACACTGCAGGCTTTTCACGGTCACATGGGTGTCCTCTCGTCTCTCTCTCTGCTCTCATTCGAGTCACGAACGCCCCCCCCCCCCCCCCCCCCCGTGCACTGTCAGGTCACCCGCTTGTTTGCTCAGATGGAAATGTAGAGGAAATGAAACGAATGCACTGAGCCAGGCTTAACCCTTCGCTGGGATGAGCCGTCTGCCCAACAAAATAACCCACATCTGATAATATAACATATAACGCATCCCCCACTGCGCTGCTCTGTCAACATGAAATGCAATTGACCCTGTTTACTTTCTTAGTCTTATTGAGAGCTGATGGTATGTTATTGTAAAGGAAAATAATAGTTTCATCAAAATAACATAATGCAATAATGTCCTGCAACTACTTTCCATTTTAGCTGACAGCATCATGATGGCATTGGTGGGGGGAAAGTCAAGCTTGTTTGACCCAGGGGTCGAGGTTTAGCTGGTTAGTTTGGTCCAGTTTGCCCCTGCTGGCAGATGCTGGAAATGCAACTAATGGGGCAAAAGGCATTTTTTTCTGCAAGCAACATATAAATGGAATGTTTTTTGTTTTTTTGGGGGTTTTAGGATGTTTTAGTGACCAATTTGTTTTAAGAACACTTGGTTGAGGAATTTTTATTTATTTAAGCTTTCATTAATTCATTCATGTATTTACTCATTGTAAAAGGTCTGCCAAGTTTTAAAGATCAAAGTGCATGACAAATAAAGTTATTGTGTCCTAAAAGAAAGAATCGATTCTGAACTACTGAAACGAGACGTCAGTAATTCCAGGCTCATTTCCTGGTACATTTGTTCCAACAAACTGTTTTCATACTCTTTGAGAAATTAGGAAAATTTCCATTTGTATTATGATAAAATGAAAGTGTTTTTTTACCTTTGTAAAAAATAAAAAAAAATAAAAAAAACTCTACACCCTTGCCTCATTTAGTATACGCGGTTCTATGAATATGCAAATGAGCCCCGCCTCCACTCACTCACTCAGCTCAGAGATCCACTGGTTGACGATCACACGTTGATCTGATTGGTTACAAGGTAGCTTGTGACGTCAGAAACACCAGCGATTTCAAAGCGTGTTTTTGAGACTGTCTTTGGTTCACTGCAGTTTTAAAGGTTGTATCAGCGATTGTGGGTGATGTCACTTCTGTTTGTGTTTGAAGCGAGATCCCAAACAAACCAAGTTAGCTCGCCCCTCCCTCCCGTTTCGTGCATCATGAAAAAACTATCATGCACGTGCATATTTTCATACACAGTTCACATCCAAACAAGTCAGCACTAGCAGCTACTCCCCTGTCCAGAAGAAACAGTGCAACCTCGGCGTCCGATTAAAAAATTTCAGTTCTTTAAGTTCTCTCCACCTTTCAAAAGCCTTCCCGATAACTATTCGTGTGTTGGAATAAACACGATGGTATTCCCTCGCCCTAATCCTCCTCCTCCTCTTGGGGATTGACTCAGCCATGTTCAATTTCTTTTGTTCGTTGAAAGACGCTGGCTTCTTCTTCAGCTCCGACTTCGCTTTTTTGACGGCATGCTTATGGGGCGGGCAGCTAGCGGATCGTTAGGAAAGATTAGATGAATGCGATCATTTATGTTTGGGCCTGAAATCGCTGATACAACCTTTAAGGAGAAAATACTCAGCAATGGTGTCGACTTATGAATTTACACATGCTTTGTCTTAAAGCATATTAAAAACCCCACATAGACACATAAACTACATCAAAAGCTGGATTTACACCACAGGGGGACTTTAATACAGTTTTAACATAGTGGCTATTAATTCAATTGGTCGCAGGTCTTAGAAAAATAGAAATGGATCTAAATTTCTGCCAAAGAAACACAGTTTGTCTTTGAAACCTCCTTAAACAGGCTTTGAATGGAACTCAACTCAGTATCACACTAAGCGAATGTTAGAGTAATATGAAGCACCTGGGTGCAGAATTGCGGTTTAAGCTTTTCTGTTTCTTCTGGATTTTTTTCAGAGCTGCATAAACATGACAAGTTCTAGAATGAGATTAGAATAGTTTGAAGATTTCTGTGCGCTCAAATGTATTTGGTTGACCTGTCTTGGAATCCGCTATCTGTTGTGTTCATAATTTTATCCCTTAAAACTCATCTTAGATCACCAAAATTACATATTTAAACGTTTTTTTTTTCTTAAAATATCTTGAATGTAACCCGACACCCTTGCCTCATTTAGTATGCGCGGTTCTATGAATATGCAAATTCACCCCGCCTCCACTCACTCACTCAGCTCAGAGATCCACTGGTTGACGATCACACGTTGATCTGATTGGTTACAAGGTAGTTTGTGACGTCAGAAACACCAGCAATTTCAAAGCGTGTGTTTGAGACTGTCTTTGGTTCACTGCAGTTTTAAGGAGGAAATACTCAGCAATGGTGTCGACTTATGAAGTTACACAGGGTTTGTCTTAAAGCATATTAAAAACACCACATAGACACACAAACAACATAAAAAGGGGGACATTATTATCTTCATGCCTTATAGTCGCATTTAGGGCGATACTATTGTTTACATTTTGCGACAATACTAGCAATCAAGCAGTTGAAATTTGCTATATAATATGTATAATTTTATGTGCATGTATGCGGATAAAGTTGGACATACTCATATATCCAACTTTATATTAAGTCAGGTCAAGTCACCTTTATTTATATAGTGCTTTTTACAATACAGATTTGTATCAAAGCAGCTTCACAGTGGTAACATGAAAATAATACAACAAAGTTTGTTTCTAGAAGAAAATTGCCTCATTGTCCACCATAAGTAAGGCAGATCAGTAATATTGTTGAATATTAAATGTCCCCAACTAAGCAAGCCAAAAGCCAAGGCAACTGGGTTAAGAGCTGGGTGATAATATAGGTACATTTTGCGCCGATATAAACAATCAACCAGTTGATCATCATAAATTAAGTATCATTTGACAGCTTAAACCAGCTGAAAAATGGGAAAAAGTGCCCAATTTTTGTGATATCAACTTCAAATTTGAAACACAACTTGGTTAAACACATGGCTTCAATTTTAGAGTCCAAATTATTTTGCACAATATCAGGGATGCACCGATATGAACATTTTGGCTGATACCGATAACCGATTATTCTTTATATTTGAAAGCCGATAACCGATATATTGGCCGATAAAACTAAATCCAAATTATTATATAATTTCTGAGAGCCTGAATACAAAAACAAAAGTCCCAATCACACAATTATAATGTTCTCATTATAATTTTATGTAGCTGATATGACAGACTTGCGTTGCACTCAACTATATTTTCCTTTTTGAAGTGATTCCAATCATATTTCAAGCATGTTGATCAGTGCGCATCTGAAGTGTCTCAGCTGGAGGAAATAATACATTATTTATCGGCTTTAATATATTTGCCAAATTTTCTTATTGGGCCGATAACGATAACATTAAAAATGAACATTTATCGGCCGAGACCGATATATCGTGCATCGCTACACAATATATATTTTGTTGTATAAAACAAAAATGAGTTCAGTACATTTCCTTTAAAGTAAACTTAAACTTCTATAACTTTTTATTCACACAAAAATAGCTTTATTGCAATATATGCTGTTAGAGTGATTATAAATGAACTTCAGCCCTAGTGAGAAACATGGACTTTTTTCCGAACGTGAGTGTGAGAAGCTCGTAGCCGAAGAGATGTTTTGTTTGGATTTCTTTGCAGGGCCACTGATCCACTTTATCTTCAGATTATTTGTGTATCTCTGCAATAAACGTCTCGCAGACTCAAACTCTTGCGTGTCTATCCTTACATGGTCTGACAAACATTGCCCTCGCTTTCAATCATGCTTTCCAAGCCAGAGGCGTCCGAATGACCTTATATGATCTGAACTCATCGTGGTGTACATGGTCAGCTACTGAAAAATACAATCATATGTTGACAGGAATATCAACTATTTACAGTATATAGTTCAATTCATGACTGACTCACTTTACAGCTTCTTTCCAAATAGATAAATGGACACGATTTGAAAGTGGAATTTAAAAGAGAGTGTGTTTAATCCAAACACGGATTCAGTTCCCTGAGCGTAAACAAAAGCAGGAGGGTGTGTAGATTTATGATGACACAACAACACAGAATCTGCATGTTACACAATAAGCAGGAGAAAACTATGAGCCACAGCTCACAGGTCAGAGCAAAGGTCACTGATTCACATGATGACACACACACACACACACACACACACACACACACACACACACACACACACACACACACACACACACACACACACACACACACACACACACACACACACACACACACACACACCCTCAGTTACATCAGCAGATTTGAACAGTTACTTTTAAAAGCTAATATGCATTTCTGCACACGAAATGTAGTTTAAATAGTAGTGCAATGTCAAGGTCAATGAAGGGAATGCATGAACTAATAAATATAACATGTATACATTTAATGCAATGTTAGTCACGCTGCAAAAAATGATAAATAAAGATTATTGGGTAACACTTTATTTGACAGTGTCCTTGTTACATATGTTACATGATGTACTTACCATAGTAATAACAGTAAATTATGCATAATTACATGCAACTAACCCTCAACCAAACCAGTACTTAAATATATATTAATTACACAGTAACAATGACACCTTCAAATAAAGTGTAACCGATTATTGTATAAAAAATACAGTTTTTCTACTTAATTCAAAGTGTTACTTGCTGTTTCTTTGTAATTGTTTGTGAAATTTACTGAGTGAAAATTGTTTCTACACCATTTTTTTTCAGTGCACATTGCATAAGGATAAAAATGCATAGATGTATATAAAATAAATATAAAGATTAATTGCGTTTTACAGAGTTCGTCTCTGTGCTGTCGTGTCTCTTCGCGTGACACTAGTGAAACCAGACTTCATTCATCTCAATGGAAAGCATGTTTACACTGTCTGAATCGCTCCCTCTTCCCTATATAGTGCACTATGTGCCATTCACCATGTAGAGAACAGTAAACGTGTGAACAAGTGACCAATTTTAGCGGCAGCTTCTATTTAAAATGTAGGGGGCGGAGCTTCAGATTCTAGAGAGCATTTGATTGGACAGGAAATCTGATGAGAAGCTGAAGTGCAGAGTGATGTCATCAAACTCATTGATCCAGAGACTGTACGTTTTCAATGCTAATATCTTCTAAATGCGATTTTTTTTGTCATTGTTGTGGAGCACACCAGCTTATAGATAACAGTAAAACATATTCATACTTAAAAGTCAAAAAACTTTGATTTCATGGGGACTTTAAAAGGTGTCATTTCTAAATGGGTTTGTAAAAATAATGCTTGTTTTTCTGTCACAGACTCTCTGTGTCTGAGCGACCTGCCTATAGGCTATGGTGAGCCGTTTGTCTCCCTGGATGGCAGGGGTCGTCAGAGGTCGCAGGGGTCGTCAGAGGTCACAGGGGTCGTCAGGGGTGTAGGACCCCGAGGAAACTTCATCTCGTACTTCCCCTCGAGCAGTTCCTGTGCGTGTCTGTCCAGATCCCGGCTCGTGTCTCTGATCGACGGCCAGAAACAGGACAACAGGGTTGACACGAGCCCTTCAAATTACCCTTCAAATTGCGCAAATTGAAATTGAAAATTGAAAATACGCCCAATGGAAACACATACATTTAGCAAAAACTCCCATTTATCGCAAAAAAGCTTTTCCGCTCGCATGAGGGTTTTTTTCAGGCAATTCGAAAAAGAAATATTTTGCAAAACTGCAATGGAAACAGTTTTTGCGCATTTACAGGTCACCTGACGTAGATGACGCGGTGTGTTTGGACAGAATACGAGACAGAGTTCTTAATTAAATTCATAAAAGACAGAAGAATTACAGGAATACTGGATTCTAAACCTCAAAGAAATGCCACAATCAAGACCTCGGAGCAGAAATGAGTGAGAAACACCCAGAAACACCTCATATGTGCCGCTCACAGTATAAGGGTCAGTGATTGGATAACACACATACGACCTTTGATTAATAATAATGGCCAGTGCAGTGGCTGAGATATACTGTACATAAACCTAACAACATCCGTTGCCATGATTTTTGGAATGACTTATTGCGAGAGGAAATAATTAAGTTTTAGTCGGATAACATCGGTTAATGGAAACGCCGTCATTTTGCAATAGTTTTTTGTCGACATTTAGAAAAAATTGCAAAAGTTTTGTGCAAATCTGTAATGGAAACGCGCCTACTGACACTGACACGTGTGCCGGCTGAAGGATGTCCTGAACGCGATGGGCTGATGTTTGGCTTCTCAGAAACCCTTGCATCCTCAACCCGGCAACCCTGCGGCAGCTGACCGTCACCATGGCAACTCGCTCCCGGGGCTCATGGGAAGGATGGAGGACAGTAGTGGAGGTTTGTGGATAAAGAACAGATTCCTACGTCAAGCATCAGTATTGCTGTAATGCTCCAGGTGTGTGTAACTCGTCCTGCCGCGCTTGTGCTCTAGATGAATGATTCCTCTATAGGAGAATTAATAATAATAATAATAATAATAAAGAATTGTGTTGTTTCATCACTATGTGAGATCAGACTGACAATTTTACCTTTTGCCTTAAGACTTTTGCATTGTGGCCTTCACATTATTGCTTTTCAATGATGAAATAATTATTTTAATTATAATATTAATAATAATAAAAAAAATTTTTTTAAATAAATTAAATATAAATGTATAAATTAAATATAAGTATGTTAAATATATTTTATTAAATGTTATTATAGATATTATGCGCTATTCTATTATCATTATTATTATTGTATTTATTATTCATATTGATTAATCACAATTAAATGCATCTAACAAAAGTTTGTAAATATATTATGTGTGTTTATATACACACACACACACACACACACATTCTATATATTTACAAACTTTTATGTTAGATGAATTTAATGGCGATTAATCGATTTTACAGCACTTGATCTCAAATGATCGCAAACATTTGTAAATATGTGTGTGTTTGTGTGTATATATATATATATATATATATATATGTGTGTGTGTGTGTGTGTGTGTATATACAGTATATTTATGTGTGTGTATATACAGTATATTTATATTTATGTGTGTGTATATACAGTATATTTATATTTATGTGTGTGTGTGTGTGTCTGTATACAGTATATTTATATTTATGTGTGTGTGTGTGTGTATACAGTATATTTATATTTATGTGTGTGTGTGTAGCTTATATTTATCTATCTATCTATCTATCTATCTATCTATCTATCTATCTATCTATCTATCTATCTATCTATATATATAAATAACTTTTTTTCAATTCACTTTTACAGCAAAATATAGATTTTTTTCCCCTTTGATTTTTGTGGTGATGAAATGTTACCTTGACATTTTTCATGCAATTCATATGTATTTGCACATATATTTAATTTTGCATGGCCGGCGTCTGTGTAAAGCAACGACTTAAACGTGACGCAGGGACTCCAGTGAACAGTGTGTGCTAAACGAATGAATACGATATTCTCCTCAACCCCATGAAAACTCTAAATCTGTGTGTGTTATGAGTCTATTTCCATACACACTTTGATTCCTGAACTTGATGTTCTAGCTAGCCTGTTAGCATAATCATATTCTGTTTGATGTCTGCGGTCTGTGTCTGTATAATGAAGCCAATTACTGCCAGATCTTCTGTTGCTCCTGCAGTCTTCAGGCTTTCCAGATCAGCTCTGTTGTTAAAGTAGAAATGCGGTGGTAAACACTATGGCATCTCTTCAAGGTTAATAGGTGTCTATTAGTGCAAAACAAGGCGAACACACGTTAGCAGCTCCAGATTTAGCCTCCAGTGTTCATATGTTTATTGATCCAGTGTTTTATTTGAGCAGATCATCATATTTTAGCGACTGAGCTCTTTGCAGCAGTGGGTAATTGCCGACATCTTTGTGTTAAGATTGTGTTGTTTTCGATTGGATGATAGTTTTGTGAATGAGACACTCAATTAGTGGAGCTTATTATTTTTCATGGAGATAAAAGTTATAAGGTGGCTAATGGCTGAAAGTCAATATGGATGTGATTATAGATAGCAAATGTTTACATATTTTCATACACAATGTTTTCTCAAAATTCAGGGTTATTATAGTTAATTAAAAATAAAACCATAAAATGTGTCACTTGAAATAAAATAAACTTAACTGACATAAAATAAACTTTTTTTATTTTATTTTAAGCTATAGTATATTTTATTTAAGGCAAGGCAACATTTCTCATTTTCATTTAGTTTAACTTGTACTAAAATAGCTAAAACTTAAATAAAATAAAACTATATTGACATTTAAAAAAACAAAAAGCTGATAAAAATTACACAGCAAAATTAACTAAAATTGAAACAAAATAAAAACTAATTAAAATGATTAGTGACTATAATAGTATTCCAGTGATACTAAAATAACACAAATTCAGTAAACATATTTGCAGCAGTGATATTTTAGAATTATTTATATACTATTTTAATACTTATGAATATTTTGAATTAGCTTTTAAATGTATATTTTTGATTTTCATACTTTAGGTTTTTATGTGCTTTTGTCAATTTTTTTATTTTTTTTATACATTTCTATTTAGCTTTAAATAATTTTTATTTTAGTAATTTTAGTACTCCAACATTAGCTTATTTTATTTGTTAAAGTTTTTAATCTTACATTTATATATTATTTTATTTCTTTTTATTTCTATATATTACTTTTTCAATTACCGTAAACAATTTGGATAGTTTTAGTGTTAATTTTCAAGCTAATAATGATGACAACACTATTTTGAATACATAAATGAAGCGCCGTCCAGTGAGAGTAAAGCTTCTGTTTAGCATATGATGCAAACAATCTATCAAATGAAACCTATCTCTCCGTCGTCTGGTGCTCTTTCACTTTCCCTCATTTATCCTGCTTGTCTTCTTCTGCCACATTTCTAATCTTTGCCGTTTTCACTCATCTTGATTTATGTAATCTAGCCCGTCACATCAGCCCACAACATGTTCTAACTACGCCCTGTTCTTCAATATCATGAGTGATTCTTTGCAGAAAAGGGTCGGAAAACTCAGCTCAGCCAAATAAACTCCTCTAGTAACAGAAGCCCACAGTGCAGTGTGTTTGTTTGTGGACAGATGTAGTAACGTAGTAAGTTGCATAAGCGTTCGGGTCTCTGGAAAACTTTTCACACTTACATAATCGAGAGCTCTCGAAGCAGCACTATCAATTTTACATGGAGCTCATGCATCATTCAGGAAAACTGCTTTTCCTGTTTATCTCCTGATTTCTCAAGGCGAACCGGGAGCTTCTTCAGATGCATCCTTCACCAGATCGTAGATTAAGATTGATCCGACGCTCTCCTGAGAACAACTTCACTATAGCTCTGTTTCCATCCACCTATTTTTATGCAAATTTTGGAATATTGAAACGCTGTACAACACCATACAATTCTAAAAATTGTTGGATACGTTTTTAAATCTGATAAGAAGTCATGTGCATAAAGTCCAGAATTCCCAGCAGAAAGCCGAGGATGTGATTGGATAACTGATTAACCGTCAGATCTCTCATTTACGGAAAAAAGCTCCTGATTGGAGCAACTTCCAGTTTTATCACAGATATTTTTTTGTCAGTTTCCCATGAAGTGTTGATTTTGTTCTCTTGAACTCATGCGATGGAAACACTGCTTTATTCGCTGATGTTTTATGCGATATTCCAAGTTAAATTTGCAGCCTTCAATGGAAACAGCTAATGATAGAGTCGTATGTTTAATCTTGATGTTATTGCGTTAGTGATAAAGGCTAATAGAATGACAGCATGTTCTACATATTTTTTGTACACAAATTTTCCTCAAAATGTATTAAACATATTTGGAACATTGTTATTTCAGTAACACTATTAGTTGGTTAAGGGAACATAAAGAGTTGAGAGAGAAATCGGATGCGTATCATTATATTGGATCCGTGCATTCACTCTTAAAGTGACAGTAGCCTATAAATCCCTGCTGCCGTCTGTCATTAATGTTAATCACACAACAAAACACAGCATTAACAAAGATTAATCTGTACAGTGAACGCTATAGTGTTATTTAATTTCATTAAAAAGTCTCATATTAATACAATTATAAACAGCTTTTTCTTGTGTATTTCTGATTTCTGAAGGTGAACCGGAAGCTTCTTCAGATCCTTCAACAGACGAAAGATCATAGATTAATCTAAGAGACGTAGACACTCTCCTGAGAACAACTTCCACGAGAATACTAGAGCTATGTTTCCATCCACCTATTTTTATGCAAATTTTGGGATATTACATGAGAAAACACTGGATGCTCTTGAACACATGCGATGGAAACTGCTTTATTCGCAGATGTTTTATGCGATATTCCAATGTTGTGCACAAGTTAAATTCACAACCGTAAATGAAAACAGCTTATGATAGACTAGTATGTTTTATCTTGATGTTTATTTGGTCGTGACCTAATAGTATTAGAGACCTACACAACTGCCTCTTATTTGCATCACTAATTCAATGATTTATAGTCGCTTTATGCAAACATTACTGTATATGTGAGCGTCCCTTCAGTCACCGAACTCATTCTGACAAGATTTACTTGCACAACAAGGTGTGTTTTGTATATGTATTTAGTATATTTTATTTAAGGCAACATTTCTCATTGTCATTTAGTTTAACTTGTACTATAATAGCTAAAACTTAAATAAAATAATAAAACTATATAGGCATATTTAAAAAAAAATTAAAAGCTAATAAATAATTACACAACAAAATTAACTAAAATTTAAATTAAAACAAAATTATTAGTAACTAATAGTATTTCAGTGATACTAAAATAACACTGTCAAAACTCAGTGAACATATTTGCAGAAGTGATATTTTAGAATTATTTCTATACTATTTTAATACTTGTGAATATTTTGAATTAGCTTTTAAATTTATATTTTTGATTTTCATACTTAAGGTTTTAGTAGTTGTGTGTTTTTGTCAATTTTATTAGTTTTAAAAAAAAAATTCTGTAGCTTTCATTTATTTTTATTTTAGTAATTTTAGTACTCCAACATTTGCTTATTTTATTTGTTAAAGTTTTTAAATATTCCATTTATATATTATTTTATTTAAGCTTTATTTCAATTACTGTAAACAATTTGAATAGTTTTAGTGTTAATTTTAGGTAAAACACTATTTTGAATACATAAATTAAGCGCCATCCAGTGAGAGTAAAGCTTCTGTTTAGCATATGATGCAAATAATCTATCAAATAACATTTTTGTGTTTTGTCTCCATCCATCTGAATCTCTATCCAACAGAATATTTCTGTTCACGTTTCGGGAGTTTTTGCCTGGGTTCATATGGAGTTTGAGTTTTTCTCTGTTCGGCTCTGTGTGTCGTTTCGCTCATCCAGACTCTTCACACTCAGTGTTGCAGACAGAAGGCGTCTCGCAGCGGGAGTCTCTCACACACACGTCGCTGTTGTTGTTGTTGTTATATACACCAGGGACGGAGCCAGCGTTGACGATTACATGTTTCTCCTGCTAATGTTCTCTCGGCACACAGAGCCGAATCGAGTCAACATGAGTTGTAAGGGTTAAAAGGTCAGTATGGATGTGATAATAATGACAGCATGTTCTGTATATACAGTTGTGGTCCGAATTATTGGCACCCCTGGTAAATATGATCAAAGATGGCTGTAAAAATAAATCTGCATTGTTTATCCTTTTGATATTTCGTTAAAAAAATTTGCAAAACTCCAACCTTTTATTGAAGTGAGGGGGGGGAAATCATATTATGAAATTGGTAAGGCAAGGCAAGTTTATTTATATAGCACATTTCATACACTATGGCAATTCAAAGTGCTTTACAGAAAGGAATTAAAATAATCACAAAATAAAACAAGGAAAATTATACAGTTATAAAAGAAATTAAAAGAGTAAAAAGATGATACATAGATAAACTTCTCATCTGGCAAAAAAACAACAACAAAAAAACACGGTATATCATATTTCTCACAACTCCCAGTTTTACTCTGAGATGTTTCCAAAATAAATGTTTTTCTCCAAAACACGTTGTGCCATAATTATTGACACCCTTTTATTAATGATTGCCTTTTTGCAACCTCCTTTTTCCAAGATAACAGCTCTGTTTTCTCCTATAATGCCGGATGAGTCTGGAGAACACCAGATCCACAACAGATCCTTCATTCCTCCATACAGAATCTCTCCAGATCCTTCATTCCTCCATACAGAATCTCTCTAGATCCTTCATTCCTCCACACAGAATATCTCCAGATCCTTCATTCCTCCACACAGAATCTCTCCAGATCCTTCATTCCTCCACACAGAATCTCTCCAGATCCTTCATTCCTCCACACAGAATCTCTCCAGATCCTTCATTCCTCCATACAGAATCTCTCCAGATCCTTCATTCCTCCATACAGAATCTCTCTAGATCCTTCATTCCTCCACACAGAATCTCTCCAGATCCTTCATTCCTCCACACAGAATCTCTCCAGATCCTTCATTCCTTCATACAGATTCTCTCCAGATCCTTCATTCCTCCTCACAGAATCTCTCCAGATCCTTCATTCCGAATCTCTCCAGATCCTTCATTCCTCCATACAGAATCTCTCCAGATCCTTCATTCCTCCACACAGAATCTCTCCAGATCCTTCATTCCGAATCTCTCCAGATCCTTCATTCCTTCATACAGAATCTCTCCAGATCCTTCATTCCTCCAAACAGAATCTCTCCAGAATCTCTCCAGATCCTTCATTCCTCCATACGGAATCTCTCCAGATCCTTCATTCCTCCATACGGAATCTCTCCTCCATACGGAATCTCTCCAGATCCTTCATTCCTCCACACGGAATCTCTCCAGATCCTTCATTCCTCCATACGGAATCTCTCCAGATCCTTCATTCCTCCACACGGAATCTCTCCAGATCCTTCATTCCTCCACACGGAATCTCTCCAGATCCTTCATTCCTCCACACGGAATCTCTCCAGAGGAGAGGCCTCTTCTAAGGCCTTCTTGACCTTCGATTCGACCTCCCATGTGAGTGTGGAGACAAATAGGGTCTCAGGTAAAATGCACTCAGGAGTAGACGGGCGTTCGGAATGGACAAAAATGCGCGATAAAGAGTCGGGTTTCATGTTCTTGGAACCCGGGCGGTACGAGAGTAAAATCAAAACGACCGAAAAAAAGTGCCCACCGACCCTGCCTGGAGTTCAATCTTTTGGTGGTTCTAATGTATTCCAGGTTCTTGTGATCAGTCCAGACGATAAAAGGTACCCTCGAACCTTCTAACCAGTGGCGCCATTCTTCCAATGCTAACCTGAACTGCCCGACCCGTGTCGTTGAGATTCTGCTCTTGGGCATCCATTCAACGAACACTGCTGGCAAGGAATTCCTCCAGTGAAGTGGATGTATCACTCGCTGCTTCCATTGCTTGGTCAGATCGTTCTGTCATAACTGACGACAGGAAGCAATTTGCAAGTAACTCGTTTATTGAAGATCACAAACAATGTAGAAAGTGAAACAGCTGATGGGTGGCGCAGGGACTTCGATGGTCAACAGTGGTGCAGATGAAGTGACGTGACTCGGGTGCGTTGGTGGTGATGAGTAAATCCAGACATAGAACGATATCCACAGGAAACACCGAACAGGAACAAGGATGCGTAAACTGGAGACGAAATCACAGGACCGGGAATACACACACAGCGCAGGAGACTTCAACAATGATCTGACAAAAGAGATGAGAATTGCGTGAGTATTTAAGGATGATGAGATTAACTGCAGCTGGCGCCGTGAGTGATAACAGCTGATCGCTGATGAACAATGATGGCCGGTCACACCCATTCACACACCCACACACGTGTAACAACATAAACACGAGACAAGCAGGAAACAAAGCATTCGTGAACCGTGACACCTTCATTCCTCCACACGGGATCTCTCCAGATCCTTCATTCATCCACACGGAATCTCTCCAGATCCTTCATTCCTCCACACGGAATCTCTCCAGATCCTTCATTCCTCCATACGGAATCTCTCCAGATCCTTCATTCCTCCACACGGAATCTCTCCAGATCCTTCATTCCTCCAGATCCTTCATTCCTCCACACGGAATCTCTCCAGATCCTTCATTCCTCCATACGGAATCTCTCCAGATCCTTCATTCCTCCACACGGAATCTCTCCAGATCCTTCATTCCTCCAGATCCTTCATTCCTCCACACGGAATCTCTCCAGATCCTTCATTCCTCCATACGGAATCTCTCCAGATCCTTCATTCCTCCACACGGAATCTCTCCAGATCCTTCGTTCCTCCACACGGAATCTCTCCAGATCCTTCGTTCCTCCACACGGAATCTCTCCAGATCCTTCGTTCCTCCATACAGAATCTCTCCAGATCCTTCATTCCTCCACACGGAATCTCTCCAGATCCTTCATTCCTCCACACGGAATTTCTCCAGATCCTTCATTCCTCCACACGGAATTTCTCCAGATCCTTCATTCCTCCACACGGAATCTCTCCAGATCCTTCATTCCTCCACACGGAATCTCTCCAGATCCTCCATTCCTCCACACAGAATCTCTCCAGATCCTCCATTCCTCCACACAGAATCTCTCCAGATCCTTCATTCCTCCACACAGAATCTCTCCAGATCCTGCAGATTCCCAGATCCATGTTGGTTCTTCTCTTCAGTTCAGCCCACTCCTCTTCTATAGGGTTCAGGTCAGGGACTGGACAACATTTTTATGTTGATTTTAAGTTTGTTTTGGATTGTTGTCCTGATGGAAGATCCGACCACGGCCCATTAAAAGGTTGTCAGGTTTTGATTTTTTTATCTGTTGGTATTTGCTAGAATCCATGATGCCATGTATCTGAACAAGATGTCCAGGACCTCCAGCAGAAAAATAGGCCCAAAGCATTAAAGATACAGCTGTATATTTAACCGTAGGCATGGGGTGCTTTTTATCCCTGTTTGCACTAAACACATCTGGTGGGTTTGCTGCCAAAAAGCCCTTTTTTTAGTTTCATCTGACCACAGAACCTCATCCCATCTGAAGTTCCAGTCGTGTCTGACAACTGAATATGCTGGAGTTTGTTTTTGGAGGAGCAAGGAGGATCTTTTTGTTTTCTTGAAACCCTTCCAAACAACATGTGGGGATGTAGGGGTTGTTGTTGTTGTTTTTTTAAGGCTTTTTGACCCCAAGACTCGAGTAATCTCTGCGATTCTCCATCTGGGATCCTTAGAGAGTCTTTGGCCACTCAAACTCTCCTCCTCACCGTGCATTAAGACAATATAGACACACGGCCTCTTCCTGGCAGATTCATAACATCTTTAGTTGATTGGAACTTCCTAGATTTTGCCCTGATGGTGAAAATGGGGATTTTCAATGCTTTATCTATTTTCTTACAGCCACTTTCTATTTTGTGAAGCTCAATAATCTTTTGATGCACATCAGAACTATATTCTTTGGTTTTACTCATTGTGGTAAAACCAAAGTTTTTTTTTACTCAAACAAGAAGTCATAGCTAGACAATTTCCTGTTTAGTCACCCTGGTGTGATAAAAAATTAAAATATTCATGAAAATATACTTCAGAGATATTTTACTCATAAAAAATTCTAGGGGTGCAAATAATTGTGGCCAACGTGTTTTGGAGAAAAACATTTATTTCATAATGTGATTTCCCCCCACTTTCAATTCTTTTACTTCAATGAAAGGTTAGATTTTTGTGAATTTTTTTGAATGAAAGATCAAAAGAATGCAGATTTATTTTTACAGGCATTTCTGATCATATTTACCAGGGGTGCCAATAATTCTGACCACAACTGTACATCATTTTGTACTCAATTTTTCCAGTAGCACTGTTAGTCTGTTAAGTGAACTTAAAGAGTTGAGAAAGAAATCGGATGCGTATCATTATATTGGATCCGTGCATTCGCTCTTAAAGTGACAGTACCCTATAAATCCCTGCTGCCGTCTGTCATTAATGTTAATCACACAACAAAACACAGCTTTAACAAAGATTAATCTGTACAGTGAACGCTATAGTGTTATTTAATTGCATTAAAAAGTCTAATATAATACAATTCTACAAATAAGTAATAATAATTTTTAAAAACTATTTTCGGTTTCAGTTTTCGTTTCGGTACGGCTCTATGTAAAAGTATATAAATATATATACACAAATATACATGGTGGTAATTTAAAGAATGAAGGATGAAAGCAACCTGGAACACAGAGCAAAGAAACCCGGAACTATTTATCATTTATCATCATCTTATAGTCTTTCAACTTGTCCTTCAGCTGCCAACCAATAATCAGAGGACAGAGTCTTTCTCACAATAGGCCGTTGATCTCTTTACCGGGGTAGAGTGATGTTTATGATGGTGTAAGCACTCCAGTTCACTCATTCACCCTCAAAAAACACGCTTCTGTTTTCCATTTCAAAGAGGCAGGGTTTTCCACAGCGAGGCTGATTAGAGAATTAGCCGAATTACCTTGATACGAGAGGCTTCATTACGGATTCAAGATGCACATCAAAGCCATGCTGTTATTGTGCTTACCTCATCAGAACTGATGAATTAGGGATCTTTTTATCCTGCTTTACACCTCGCATTTATCTTAAAGGGATAGTCCACCCTCAGAAATATTGATATTTAGTGCACTATTCCTTTACAGAATAGCTTTATTTTTAGAATATGTAGAATTATTATATACGAAAATATATATGAAACAAAATTACTTGCATTGTGAAATAAGATTTTGGTCATATCGCCCAACCCTATTATTATTGGGTTAGAGATATTGATTTTTAATTAGTTTTTGTGACAAGATATACAAGAAAACACCCAAGTCTGTTATCAAGAACTCTTGGGTGTTGGGCAGCAAGTCTTTAACTAATAAACTCACTAATATTAAGAGTGGACACTCTTTTATTAAACATATTTGTGTTAAATATTGCGTTTATTAAACTCTCTCTCACACACACACACACACACACACACACACACACACACACACACACACACACACACACACACACACACACACACACACACACACACACATACACACACACACACACATGAATGGATGGATGGATGGATAGAATAATAGATATAATGATGGATGGATGGATACACACACACATACTCACACACAGACACACTGTCTCACACACACACACTCACATACTCACACACACAGACACACTGTCTCTCTCTCTCACACACACACACACGGATGGATGGATAGAATGATAGATAGAATGATGGATGGATGGATACACACACACACACACACACACACATACACACACACACACACACACACACACACACACACACACACACACACACACACACACACACTCAGTTGTGCGGTCGCTGTGTTCACTCTCATGCTGTTGTGTGTTCTGGAGCTGCTTCACTCGTGTCGTCACCATAGCAACAATCAGCAGAGGATGGACAAGCGGCCTTGAGGATTAGACACTTGAAAAACAGCCTTTCAAACTCAGTGTTTTACACAGTGTGAGTCAAAGTGAATAAAATGTTGTGCGTGTGTATATAGGCCATATACAAATACAAACTTTTATGTTAGATGCGATTAATCAGTTTGACAGCACTTATATACAGTATAGATAATAGAATATCTGTTTGCTACCTCTGTTCATTTACACATAATGCACCAAAAAAGGGCAAAAACCGACTGAAATAAACAGTTTTGTTGTGATCATCTGTTTCAGATCAGTTTCCCCCGACGGCATGTAACAACAAACCAGACTGTGATTTAGTGGATTATCATGTTGGTCAGTGTTTTCCTGGGCCGTTCTTGTCCAGAATAGACTGCAAACTATAGGATATATCAAGAATATATAATAAGCACCATGATAATGTCAGTGTGTTATTTGTTAACTAAAATAAAGACATTCAGCAGCATTACTGAACATCTGAACCTGATGTTTGAGACCGGGATGAAATTAAATTTGGTGTGAAAGGGCGCTGTCTGCTTCACGAAGACTGAACGACTTACTTCTTAATGAATGGAAACTGACTGACTAAAGTGTGAATTGATTAGTAGAAAACTGGCATCTTCACAGCCTCACATTCACATCACAGTTGCACAAGTAAACTTTGTAACGCAAGTTAATAAATGTGCAGAATTACTGATTAGTGCCATTTCTGTATTATAATTCTCTTTGGTTGTTAATCGACGTCTATGTCAAATGTTTAATCACAAGCCTAGATCAGGCTGCCTTTGATTTTTATGACCAATTTCTCCTTTATAATCATGTTATATTTCATAAATGGAAAAGTTTATGTCATTCAAAATATGGAAGTACTGTGCAAAAAAGATTTACAATAGATAGGTGGAGGGATGGATGGATAGAATGATGGATGGATAGAATGATAGATAGAATGATGGATGGATGAAATGATAGATAGGTGGAGGGATGGATTGAATGATAGATAGAATGATAGATGGATGGAATGATAGAATGATAGATAGAATGATAGATGGATGAACAGAATGATAGATGGATGGAATGATAGATAGGTGGAGGGATGGATAGAATGATAGATGGATGGATAGAATGATAGATGGATAGAATGATAGATAGAATGATGGATGGATGGATAGAATGATAGATAGAATGATAGATGGATGGAATGATAGATAGGTGGAGGGATGGATGGATAGAATGATAGATAGAATGATGGATGGATGGATGGATAGAATGATAGATAGAACGATGGATGGATGAACAGAATGATAGATAGAATGATAGATGGATGGAATGATAGATAGGTGGAGGGATGGATGGATAGAATGATTGATGGATGGATGGATGAACAGAATGATAGATAGAACGATAGATGGATGGAATGATAGATAGGTGGAGGGATGATGGATAGAATGATAGATAGAACGATGGATGGATGATAGAGCGATGGATGGATAGAATGATGGATGGTTAGAATGATAGAATGATGGATAGAATGATGGATGGATGGATGGATAGAATGATAGATGGAACGATGGATGGATGATAGAGTGATGGATGGATGGATGGATGGATAGAATGATGGATGGATGGTTAGAATGATAGAATGATGGATAGAATGATGGATGGATGGATGGATAGAATGATAGATGGAACGATGGATGGAAGGATGGATGATAGAGCGATGGATGGATAGAATGATAGATGTAAAGATGGATGGATGGATGGATAGAATGATAGAACGATAGATGGATAGATGTATGGCTGAGAAATAAACATGCATGTTAAAACTGTAACCCAAATGAATGGCAATTTTTTATGCGATTCAAACTCATAAATCTCACATTAAGGCCTAAATCTCGAGCCTCTCAGTGTGAAGGCCGACTCAGAACCTCTTGTGTTTGTGCCGTTGTGTTTTCCTACAGCAGGAACAGCATCACTGAAGCTTCTGCACACACACACACACACACACACACGTGAGGTCAGCGGCAGCCAGACACTCAGTTACCATGGCAACCGTTCCACAGCGAAAAGCATCGCTTTATATCCTCCTGGAACATCAGTGCAAACGTGTCTCACTCGACCAGACGCTCAGCGTCCTTCAGATAGAGCTGATGAGGAGAGCACTGAGATATGGTGGATTATATATTAATGCTCATGTTTTATGTTTGAGATCCCAGAGATCTCAACATGGTGTGTGTCAAATAATCATTTTGAAGCCTTTAATTGTGCTTTGAATCAGATGTTCGTATCATTGAAGATTTAACCCTCATAAAGTGAGAATATAGATAATTAAAATGAAATATCATACTTTTGTTAAAGGGGTGGTTGATTATGATTTGACTTTTCTAACTTTAGTTAGTGTGTAATGTTGCTGTTTGAGCATAAACAACATCTGCAAAGTTACGACGCTCAAAGTTCAAAGCAAAGGGAGAGATTTGCTTTTAAAGAAATCGTTTTTTAAGGACTACAACAAACGGCTGGTAGAGACTACACCACATTCCTCCCGGGTTAGTGACATCGCCAACCCTAGAATTTACATAAACCCCTCCCCCTGAACACGATTTATAGATTATCAAGACAGAATATGCTAATCAATGACTAGAAGATAACTACACATAAACTACATAAATTCATCAACTAACCATTCAGAAATGTCCTGTTGCTTCTACATGTTGTCACTTCTTCTTGAGTCTCTCCATCATTGTCTGACTCCGGTTTGAACATAAACATTGACATTTTCAGTGCATGTGTGTGTGAGATAAAAGGACACAAGCTCTTGAAGCTCCGCCCCCTGTGCCGGGAGCAGCAGCTCATTTGCATTTAAAGGGACAGACACAAAAACGGTGCGTTTTTGCTCACCCTCAAAAAGTGACAATTTTAACATGCTATATAAAAATATCTGTGGGGTATTTTGAGCTAAAACTTCACACACACACTCTGGGGACATCAGAGACTTATTTTACATCTTGTGAAATAAAGCACAGTTCATTATAGCTATAAAATAAAGATAGATGGATGGATGGATGGATAGATAGACAGATGGAGGAAGATTTAACCATTATGAAGTGAGAATAAAAATAATTATAATGAAAAATCATACTTTTGTTACTGGTATTCATTTTCGTGGCGTATTGTGAATAAAGTCTGTAAGTCTTCTGCGTATTGTGTATGATGACGACCTTTAGCTCTGACTGTTTGCACAATATTGCATAATCACTCAATTGTTGTTCATGAGTTTAGATAAGCAAATGTTGCAAAGTATCATCAAATCTCCTCTGTGTTTCAATGCCTCTATTATATATTATATATCACATAATAGATCTCTTTCTCTCTCTCTCTCTCTCTCTCTCTGCTGATGAATTGCATCATCATGTCTCTGTATATGCAGTACTGTTACTCATCTGAGTAACGTGTGTGTGTGTGTGTGTGTGTGTGTGTTGTGTCTGCTCATCTGAACAGATCGCCTAGGAAACACAACAGAGTGTGTTCAGAGATCAGCAGAACAATGATGTCATTCGCTCCGGGTGGGAATGTGCCAGTCTTTCCGCATTTAAAAGACTCGGCATTGGGTTTCCATCACATCACCAATGCTTGAGCGATGCAGGAAGGGGAATGGTATGTGTGTGTGTGTGTGTGTGTGTGTGTGTGTGTGTGTGTGTGAGGTTACACGCTTACAGGGAAATGAATGATGATGCACTGTCATGATTGCATCAGAAATGGTGGACAGGTTTTCAGTGCACATACAAAATATGTAACCAGTCTGCATTTAGTGAATGCAATAGTGCTGGGATTTCTGTAAGTCACACACATGTATTTTTATAATATATATGTATTTTTATAACCTACACAGTTGTAATTTAATGTGAAAGTGCCTCTGTCCTCTTGAACTTTATACACTTCCTTAAACACATGATTTGTTTGTCCACACTGTAAGTTAAAAAAGCTGCATGACAAAGCTGATACTGATGGCTGATATAATGCCCATATATATTTTTATATTTATTTTTTATAAATATTGTATAGTTTTTATATAGAAAAAGCTAATAAAAAAATCCAAATTAAATATAAAAAAAATATAAAATACAAAACAGTACAACTATATAATCTTTTTTATAATTATATAACAATACAATACTAATACAATAATAGTTCTTATTAAATTCAGATTTTATGTATTATTATTATTATTTTTGTATTGTACAGTTGTGCTGTTTTGTATTTTATCATTTTTATATTTAATATATTTAATTTTGATATGATAAAAAAGAAAAAATTTATAAATAATAGTCATGTATATACAGTATTTTTTTAAAAAATATTGTTCATTTGTTGTAAAAAAATATTACATTAAATATAAAAAATATAATCTAATAAATAATAATTTTGTTTTATATTTAATATATTTCATTTTCAAAAAGTTTATATATAATAAATATGTGCTTATTTGTATTATTATTATTGTACAGTTGTTGTAATAATAAAAATTAAATATTGCATTAAAAAACAGAGAAAAAAAATTATATATATATAGGCTATACAGGTGAAACTCGAAAAATTTGAATATTGTGCAAAAGTTCATGTATTTCAGTAATTCAAATTAAAAGGTGAAACTATATACATATGCATGATTATACTTTTCAGAGGGCCGACATTTCTGTATTTAAAATCTTTATTTTTTACTGATTTCATGTAATATTCAAATTTTCTGAGATTTTGAATTTGGGGTTTTCATAAGCTGTAAGCCATAATCATCAAACTTTTGCACGATATTCAAATTTTTCGAGCTTCACCTGTGTATGTATATATATATATATATATATATATATATATATTATAGTTCTCTATAATTTATATTTATATATGATTTTCTTTGTTTTAAATGTACAGTTGTGGTACAAAAACTAGCCAATAAACACTACTTTCACTTCCCAGAAATAGTATGTACGCCTTTAGCATAGTGATCTTTGTCATGCTTTCCTCTCTGGCACTCAGAGATTTCCCAAGCAGAAGATATTTGCTGAAAACTTGTTTTGTGTGTGTCACATGTTTAGTGTCGCCGTTGGCTACAGTTGCCGGGGTGCAGTCGTCATGCAGTGGCATGTTTGATCGGGAACAAAAGGATCTGCCTGTCCAACCTGAAGAACAGCCAGGGCTCGTGTTTATGTGTGTGTGTGTGTGTGTGTGTGTGTGTGTGTGTGTGTGTGACGTATGAACACATGTCATGACTCACAGCTTTCACCTAATTGTTATGATGAAGTGATGAAGTGGTAGAGCAGGTTTATGGGAGGTTTAAATGGAGGGTGTGTGTCGTTCTCAGCTTTCCAAGAAAAAAAGGGCTGGACGATTCCTGTCATCTAGAGCGATGAAAAGACTTTATACACTTCTGTGGTAAAGGACTATTTCATCACGGTTCTCACCGCAAACAGCACAGCTCAACTTTTACCATTTACAAACAAGGCATCAAGACTTTTGAATAACAGCTGAGCCGAGACTTGAACGACAAGAAATTAAATGTATTAAATATAAGTGCAATATATGAAGGAAATTGTGATGTTTTCCCATAGAGAAACTGCCAGACACAAGATTTCAGAAGTTAAAAAAGCGACTTTATATGAGCGTGGTAAACATCCACTCATTACATGGTAAACAGCAGATTGGAGATCGTTTCAAACCTGTTCTTTTGTGTTTCAGTGTAGAAGGAAGGTTTACAACAACATGAGAGTGAGTTTGGCAGCTGTTCCCCTTCCATATACGTGATTCCTGCTAAATTCATTCAGATAGCACATGCTTTGTATTAAAAAAAAAGAGAAAAAAAAGCCTAGCAATAGTTTTTTTCCATCTCTATTGTTCCTGCAAGCAGGTTTCCATTATTCAGAGGGGCTTATAAACACACCTGAGCTTTGAAGTATGAGAAATAATGCATACTAATTACATCCCAAACACAGCAGATTCCGAACGCAGGGTATTGAACTGAAAACACTTGTACATCTGCACACACACACACACACACACACACACACATCTCCTCCGGTGTCCTGCTGCTGTGAAGGTGACCGTCACTCAGGATCACACTCAGCTGAGTGGCTTGTTCTGCCGGCTGTTGGTTTTCATGTTAAAGGTGAAGCCTGTCATTAATGAGTCACTAGCGACACCAGATGGAATCGCTATATTTCAAAAGTTGCTTCGCTGATGTGATGTTTGTTTATGCAAATGTTGCAGTGCAGTTGCTAGGGTGGTTGTCAAGGCATTGTATTCTGAGATGTGTTTAGCATGTTTCTATGGGGTTGTTAGGGTGTTATAAGTGGTTGCCAGGGCATTACTATTCTGAGTTGTTTTTAGCACGTTGCTATGGGGTTGCTAGGGTGTTATAAGTGGTTGCCAAGGCATTACCAGGGCCGGCTTTGCCGACAGGCGACACAGGCGGCCGCCTGGAGCGCCATCTGCTGGACGGGGCGCAAAATTGCAGAATAAAAAATAAATAAAAAATAAATTAAATGTATGTATCGTATTATGAAAGCTGCGCACACGCTGTACACTTTTACTGTGCACTGTCCACACACTGCTTGTATTTGGGGCACGGGGCACTCTCGCCTTGGGCACCAAATAACCTAGAGCCGGCCCTGGGCATTACTATTCTGAGTTGTTTTTAGCATGTTGTTGTGGGGTTGCTAGTATGTCCTGGGTTGTGTGATCTGGGTTGTTGCTAGGGCATTACTATTCTGAGTTGTTTTTAGCACATTGCTATGGGGTTGCTAGGGTGTAATAAGTGGTTTCCAAGGCTTTACTATTCTGAGTTGTTTTTAGCAAATTGCTATGGGGCTGCTAGGGTGTCATAAGTGGTTTTCCAGGGCATTACTATTCTCAGTTGTTTTTAGCACGTTGCTATGGGGTTGCAAGTTCTGGGTTGTTACTAGGGCATTACTATTCTGAGTTGTTTTTAGCACATTGCTATGGGGTTGCTAGGGTGTCATAAGTGGTTTTCCAGGGCATTACTATTCTCAGTTGTTTTTAGCACGTTGCTATGGGGTTGCAAGTTCTGGGTTGTTACTAGGGCATTACTATTCTGAGTTGTTTTTAGCACATTGCTATGGGGTTGCTAGGGTGTTATAAGTGGCTGCCAAGGCATTGCTATTCCGAGTTGTTTTTAGCACATTGCTATGGGGTTACTAGGGTCTTCTAGGTTGTTGCTAGGAGATTACTATTCTTGAGTTGTTTTTAGCACGTTGCTATGGGGTTGCTAGGGTGTTCTAGGTGGTTGCCAAGGCATTTCTAATGTATTCCAAGTTGTCTTTAGCATGTTGCTATGGGGTTGCTAGGGTGTTCTAGGTTGTTGCCAGGGGCATTTTTAATCTGAGGTTTTTTTAGCATGTTGCTATGGGGTTGCTAGGGTGTTCTAGGTGGTTGCCAGGTCATTTCTAATGTATTCCAAGTTGTTTTTAGCACATTGTTATGGAGTTGCTATAGGGTGTTCTTGGTGGGTTGTAGGCCATTACTATTCTGAATTGTTTTTAGCACGTTGCTATGGGGTTGCTAGGGTGTTCTAGGTGGCTGCCAGGGCATTACTAACATACTCAGAGGGATTTTTAACATGTTTCTATGGGGTCCTTTTCAATGTTTGTAAATTGTTTTATATTTAGCTTTATTTTATTTCTATTTCAGTTTTAGCTTTAATCATTTTATTACTTCAACTTGCAACTTAGTTTAAGTTAAGCTTTAATTAAATTAGAAAAACAATATTTTATAGTTTTAGTTAACAATAATAATTTCAGCCATGTAATAAGAGAAAATATTCTACCATTTCCAATAATAGACACAGCATATTCAACATATTCTGCAGTGCATTTGTGTTGTTTTCTAAAATAGACCATTTAAAGCTTTTGCTTTTCTTTTCTTTTCTTTGCTGGCGATTCCAATATTCCTTCATCCGAGATGTGTCTCTTGAAGCACGTACACCTGTCAGATGGGAAGAGATTTCATCAAAGAGCGAGACATGTGTGCCACAGCATACCTGAACAATGCTTCTTATTATCTGTGATTGACAGGACTCGCAGCCAACGGTCGAGAAGCCCAGAGTTTTCCGAAGCCTTTGAACGAGCGTTCCCACAATGCTGCAACATTCCTCTCGCATTTAAACTTTAAAGCCTCTTTCAGCTCAAGAACTCGAGGCTTGACAGGACACAAACTCTCTGACGGGTGCATGAGCAAAACCCTCGGAAAGTTCCCAAATGTTCCCGGATTTGTGAAGCTCTCACATGTGTTTACAGAAGGGTCTGGGTTTGTATGATGAAGCGTGCAGCGTTGATCAAACAATGGCTGATTGCAATATGTGACTCACAACAAAAACATGCCGATTTCAGAAGCAAAGGAACCGACTTGTGCAAAGCAATGCATGTGATATACATCCAGAACTCAAAGTTGTTTCAAGTTTGATTAATGTGAAGCTAAAATTTTGGGTTTCTTGTGAATGTAACAAAGAGCAGACAACATAAGACAGCATTTTACTTCTGTTATATAATGCATTTCTGAATTAATTCTTTTCAGTTTGGCCTTTCATTTTAGTTTTTTTGGTAGTTTTTGCTCTTTGCGACTATTAGTTTTAGTTCCTTTATTCAGTGTTTGATAGTTTCAGTATTTCTGTGCTCAGTCTCAGAGTTTTTGAAAGAAGTCTCTTCTGCTCACCAATGCATTTATTTGATTAAAATACACAAAAAAATTGGAAATATTATTGCAATTCAAAATATCTGTTTAATATGTGAATATATAGTAAAGTGTAATTTATTCCTGTGATCAAAAGCTGTATTTTCAGCATCATTACTCCAGTCTTCAGTGTCACATGATCCTTCACAAATCATTCTAATATGATGATTTGATGCTCAAGACACATTTATGATTATTATCAATGCTGAAAACAGTTGCTGCTTCATATTTGTGTGGAAACTGTGATGCATTTTATTTTTCAGGATTCTTTGATGAATAGAAAGTTCAAACAGCATTTTTTTTAAATAGAAATCTTATAATTCAGCAATTAAATTGATCAAAAGTGACATTATAAATGTCATTTTTATATGTGATTTTTACTAGTGATTTAAAATGTAGTGATTTATGTAAAGTAAAATGTAAAGTGATTTAAAAGTAGATTTTACTAGTGATTTAAAAAATATATTTAAAAAAATCTATAATTCAGCAACAACAAAATTGTTTTTTTTTTAAATATATTTTTAAAATCACTAAAGTGTATGGTTGGTTAACTATACACACAATAGTTTATGGAACATATTTAATCAACATTCCACAAGTGTTCATGTCACATTAGCAGTCAGTGTAGTTGAACGAGGCCTGTCAGTTGTGGTGAAGCATATCAGATGAACATTTCTAGACGTTTTGGCACATACGGCCCCGTTTAAGACCATGTTTCTCCAACTCAACAGCTGCTTCCAATCCAGTGGCGTTTCTTCCCCGAGCCTCGTTTCCAAACGCTGAACGAGTTCACACAGGCCTCTCTATTCAAAGCCGTCCTGCTCTCTGTCAAACACTTCAAACGCTCAAGAGATTTCTGCTGTTTTTTAGCAGCTTTGTGGGAGGATAATTGGGGGCAGGCCTTTGCAAAGCTGGCGGATGTGTGGAGAGTAAAACACACGAGAGCTTCTCCTCTCAGTCATTCGGCAGCCAGACTGAGCCTCGGTAACAAACATCACACTGACACGTGATATCTGGACCCTGCCCGTTGAATTTTGTGTGTTTTGGTGGGATCAACAACAGCATCACAGCCTCAAACACACACACACACACACACACGCACAAGTCCTGCCCTCTCTGAGCTTCTCAAAACACATTCTCATCGGTTTGGCCGGAGCTCAGAGAATCTCACATGTGGAGATGTGATGGAGAAGTAAGGAAAAGGAGTCTGAGACGTTTTATATTTTACATAGCAAAAATGTTTACAAATATATAAATTAATATACACTGTAAATGATCAATAAGTCATGACAACATATGATTTTACAGTACTTCAACCCATTAAAATAAGTTAAGCCATTTTAAACTACTTTTTTAAAAGTTTCGACTGATTGTGAAAATGAATGAAAACTGTGCAACCCAATGTCACAAAAAAGACTTGTATATATGTATTATAGTTAATTTTTCAGCTTTAAAGTGTTAGTTTCTTTCGTTCATGATTTTTTCAGTTTTTTTTCTAAATAAAAATCAGTAAATTTATTCTCGTTTTTTTTTTATTTTTGTCTATTTAAATTCTATTTACAAACTCACCACACACAATAATGGTCAATAACTGTAATTTGTTGAAAGCTTATCTTTTTCTGAAAAAGATGAAACCTTGCACATTAAGATACCATATTGTTTTAGAATTGTACAGTCAAAAAATCAAAATATTTTAGCTTCAGGTTCTAAAGGGTTAAAATCTTTTAAAGTTAATGTGATTTAAGATGAATTGTGACACAACCAAGTTGATTGTACTTAAAAATTTAAGGTCGCAAGTTTTTTTTTTACAGTGTACTATTATATATATATATATATATATTATATTTATATAATATTATTATTAATATGTTAATATATTATATATTTTGAATAAGTTATTTTTACATTTTCTGTTTTCAATTTAATTTTTGTTAAAGTTTGAGAAATTTTGTTGTGTTTTTGTAATTGTAGTTCTTTTTTTAAATGTCTGTATTTTTATGTTTCAGTTATCATCAATTTTAGTTATTATAGTACATCAAGTTAAACTAAATCAAGAAAGTTTTTTTTTTTAAAGTTTAAAAACAATTACACTTAATACAAATTTTTTTAGTTAAACATAATATCCCTCCAATCTAAAAATTCTTAAATCAAGATACATTTACTTGCAAGGAACATAACTTAAGATATTATATAGTTTTCTGAAAAATGTATCAAAATGAAGTCTTATTAAGTTTATGCTTAAAACAAGAAAAAAAGATGTAAAAAATCTCCATTTTCCCCATTCAAGTTTTTTTCTAACTCCCCTGACAGATATCTTTTCTTGTACTCCATATAAACACTTAATTTTTTATCCATTTTTCAGAAGCAAGATTGAATATGTAAAAGCTCGTTATTTTGCTTCTCAAGTAAATGAATCTTGATTAAGAATGTACTAGAAAACAAGACAAGAATACTGAGTAAGGTCAGTTTTGCAGTGTGTAAACCCTCCCTTTTTTTGATTGGAACAATATCATCTGTTCATGGTTGTTTTTGTGTCTCGTGGTTCTCTCGGGCCCGTGCCAGTGCTTTTGTTTTTCCAGAGCTCCATCTCTCCAACAGGAGGGTCATCAGCCGGTCAGGTCCAAATGAGGAATAGTTTGGCTGGCTCCGCTGGCGGCCGCTCAAGTCCAGTCTTTTACTGTTTCTGTTTCTGCTGCCGCTCCTGTGAGCCGAGCCAAATCTGCAGAGGCTTTTCATTTCTGCACGCCGGACACATTCCCTCCTGATCTTACTCTCAGTTTCTCTCGAACAATCACACTGAATCGTCTGGTGTCAAAGTGTGTTGGTGTTCTGGTACTGCAAAAATCTATATTTTCATCTTTGTTTTCAGCTTACTGTAATGCATCTCCATGTCATTTTTTAATCTGAACACAAAATGCAAAACTTTTAGGGTTACAACAGCTTGCCACTGGGGCAGAACCCTTAAAAGGACGTCTTTGTACCTCATCTACCCCTTAAAGGTGCAGTTCAGTAACTTAGACTAGTTATATACCTTTAAAGGTACTATATTAACTTTTACAGTTAAATAAGGTACAAATATGTCTTTTTAAACCTCCTCTTGTAGTGGTAAAAAATATATATTCTTAAATGAATGTACTATATTTTAGTTAGATAATGTTTTTTATTTAATATTTTGTATTTTTAGGTACTAAATTATATTTATGCATTAATTATAATCCATTTATTCACTTTTTGAGCATAGACTTGAAAATGAAGTTGCCCGCTTAAACTGCTTTGGAGCACAGACTGAAGTTTGGTCTCTTTTTAAAGATGACACATGGCAGATTATTGCTGAAGTGAAAAATATAAAATTTTATAGAAGTCGAGGATGCACTTTATTTTACTGTACGTGAACTTACGTGTACTTACAGTTTACTTAAGAAAGTACTGGTAATATAAGGTAACTACATGGGTTAAGGTTAGGTTTACGAGTAGGTTCAGGGTTATTACCCAGTTATTGTAATTTACTATAATAAGTATAGTACGTACAAGGGGAACAGGACTGTAAAATAAAGTGCTATCAAAGTTTCAATTATAAAAAACACACAAAAATGCTATTTTCAATTTTTATATGAAATATATATTTTCCAAAACACGTTTTACTCTAAAAATGCAGGAAAATCAAAGCCATAAACCTAAACAAGTTGTGTTCCAAATTTGAGGTTGATATCTCAAAAAATGAGCTTCCAGTCAGATTTAATCTGGGCGCAGTACCAAACGCTTCCACTGGATGAAATTCGCTTCACATTCATTTCCAATGCGCTAATTTTGACTGTGAAAAATACAAGTGTGACTTTTTTCAGGGCCATTTAAAGGTGCAGTAAGCGATTTCTGAGAAACTTGAAATCACCAAAACAAACACGCCCCTACCCTAAAGGATCACACCCCTATCTATATAGCTCCGCCCCCAAATCATGAACACACTCTGCAGCACAGGCCCCTCCCCCCTCATGAGTGGACACACCCCTTACTGCTGATTGGTTACAAGTGTTATAGTGCTCAACAGTGTTTATCAGAAATCGCTAACTGCACCTTTAACCTTTTTGAATAATTTCCATGATGATTTTGTGCCAAAATCTTTACCAAGTTTTATTTTGATGGCCGATGGGGTCATGTCAGACATATAAATGAAAAATAAAACATGAGGTTGTGATATCCTCGTCGATTCACACTAGAACAGTGATTCCCAATTTTTTGTCAGCCATTGACCCAGAATATTGTCTTGAAGTTCCCTTGAGATTTTAGGCTAATATTTCAATAATCTAACAACACATTTGCATTTTCACTTACACATGCAGGTAAACAAATACAACATTTCAAGTGTTTTATTTTAATTTGACATTTTTTTACGTTTTAATTAATTATATATTTAATAAATGTTTGTTTGTTTTTTTTATCCTTCCTATAATTTTTCACATTCGTCGTCGACCGATTTTGGTTTTTAAAGGTCCGATACCAATAACTAGAGAGAGTCATGTCAGATATATAAATTCAAAATAAAACTTGAGATATATACGTGATCTCTCGTCCATTCACACTTTTATCAGCTGAACTCCTTTTGTAAATATTTACTTTAAGTCCCCCTGAGATTTGTTAATAGTTAATTAGTGGAAAAAAGTGAATATAGTTATATTTATATATAATATATATATAATAGTTAATATTTCACTAATTTAACGACACATTTGCATGTTCACTGATGTCGCTTAAGTCACATTACATGCAGGTAAACAAATAAAACATTTCATATTTCATTTAATTTTTCAGTAAATGTTTTATTTATTTATTGTTAACCTTTTATGATTTATTTAATAATTCTTATTTGAATCTAAACACAAACAAGAAAGCTTTCTATAATTATGCACATTTACAGCGAGTTTACAGCAAAAAAATTTTTTCACTGCTGATAAACTAAAGCGCACGGTGTCAGATATGTTTGAGATGGCACAAAATCAGGTTTGTAAATAATCATAAGCTGTAAAATAACAGGGTTGACCTGCACTGAATCCACCCCTTTATTCTGCATTTCATCCCGTTTCGTTCCTCTCACGGCCCCCGACCCATACAGATTCATGACACAGTCCCGCTTCTCGTGGGCTAGTAGTTTATTTATCCTCCCGAATCCCGAAGGCCTGTGAGCAGCGAGTGAGTGATGGATGTGGAGGTGAAGCTGTTTCTGTTAAGCTGCTTTGGTCTGATAGGCTGGACGCCGTGAAGCCCCCTGTAAGCCGAGGCGATAAAGGCCATTGTGTGTGTTATTGTGCGAGTCCCAGACGATGGGGAATGAGGTGCAGGACTCCAGCACCTCCACCTGTCACTATTAATACCGTCTCCATGCTAGTCGAGCCAAACACATTCACCTTCAGTAATGCTTCACTCCAGAGACCCAACAGAGAAAAAGCCTTGCCTATTTGGCAGTCGTTTCACATCCCTGAGTGGCATTTCTCCACAAATATCTGTTCAAATGAAGATATCCAGCTGATTTCTCCCTGAAATAAGACCTTGTAGGTGCTTTAGAAAACGTACAACCTCAAAACATGAAAGAAATATAAAGTTGACTCCTCATGAAACAGAGTTCAACTCATTTTTCTTCTGGGAAACAGAATATATTTGATGCTATTATTGCATTTGCATTTTGATTAAAGATTGTGGCAAACAGTTATAGTTGTGAATAACATGCACTGATGATTTGTGCATAGAAGAGCAGGAATATGCATTGAAGAAGAGTCATTTCTTGTTTCTCGACAGGTTTCTGTGATGTTGTGATTGGAGGACTTTGAGATTCTCTGTACTAATTGCATCATGCACTCAAACATGAGTTATTTTTTCCCCGACAACAACAGATGCAGTGTGCCAAGTAAGCAGGACACTTACATAACGGGATTTCGCAAAACAGACCTCGCTTACCCCCTTACAAAAAAAGTGTTTCAAGTGTGCTGTTAGTGTACTCCTTTTACACACTAAAACTGATGTACTTCTCAGAAATATACTTAAGTATACTTGACTTATACTGACAGAAAAGTCTAAGTATATTTGGCCCATACTTGTACTCAACTTGTACTTTTTGATTGAGATATTCTTAAAAGTATATTTAACTCTTTATTTATATTATTACAAAAATCATACCTGTTTTGTTTATGCATGACTGACATGCATCACATTAAGTTTTTTAGTTTGTTAAAAACTGTATGCAATTCAAAAGCATTGCATATTGCCAATTAAAATAATGCCAGATGTTATCATAACACATAAAACACCAGAAAAAGACATTGGGATCAGAACTTCAAAGGTCTAAAGTCATATCATGGCTGTAGAGAAAAGTATTAAATATGAAGACATGGCCAAAAGAGTTTGCATGAGAAATGGAGCCTGTCGCTCGTCACTGGTTCTCTGTTGGCCGCGCTGAACCCTTCCTCGACTCCCACTGCCGTTCACAAACTGGTGAGCTGGCAGGTTTAACAATGAGCCCAGTGTGGACGGACAGACAGACGGACAGTGACCCCGTAGACCCCCGTCACACCAAGACCTCATTCAGACCGTGATATAATGACTCGATTCACACATAAACACACATGAGCTGCAGAAACTAAAGCCGATAGCCTTACAATAACCTTGCGTTTTATACATGACACTGAAATATTATTGCATTGAGAAATAGAGTTCTTTGTGTCAGAGTCAATCGTTTTATACAATAATAAAGCACATTTACAGGAGACAACAAATATCTGCTGATGAAGTTCATTTTTCTATGGAAGATTGTTTCCGCCACAGAATAAAAAAATAAAAAAGGGAATTACAACGTTTTATCTCACAATTGTGAGTTTACTTCCCGCATTTCTGACTTGCGAGATATTGGGCCCTATTTTAACGATCTGAAACGCAAGTATCAAACGCGAAACGCAAGTAACTTTGTGGGCGGATCTCGTGCGCTGTTGCTATTATACCAGCGGGATAAATGACTCTTGAGCCCGACGCAAATCTAAAATGGGTTGTTCTGAAGTACCTTCATTACTCAATGGTGTGGTTTGGGCGCAACGTGAAATAAACCAATCAGAGCGACATCCCACATTCCCTTTAAGAGCAGGCGCGCTTGTTCTATGGCGGATTGCTATTATAACGGCGGATTTGCCAGACGCACGCCAGGAGCGGTTCACAGCCGAGGAGACCGACGTTCTCGTCAGGGCCGTAAAACACAGAGAAGTGACATTGGGGATGGAGAAACACACCCAAATTAGCTTTGGTTAAACAGGCGTATGATCATTTGGGTAAATGTGTAAGCTAGATTTATGCCTATTTTTTCACATCTTCATGGACACAACAATGATTTCCCTCATGTGGTAATATTTTTCCTTGTAATAATGTATGGTTTTCTAAAAATGAGAACTGCTGCGTCTGTGTTGATGAGATAAGCAAAGTGCATGCGCGTTGTGCACACGCTACATTGGTTATGGCTAAGCATGCGCCCTTAAAATAGCATATGAATAACATGCGCAACGCAATTCAATTCAATTGTTTTCTAATCCTGCAAAATACGTTTGCGGCGGAACACGCCTCCTCTTTGCGCTGAACCGCCCCCGGGAGTGCAAATGCATTTGCTAGTTTACCGATGTGCGTCTGTGGAGGGAAAAGTCCGCTGTGTGTCGGGTGCAAAATAGGAATGATACATGCGGTGTACAAAGTCAATTGCGCTGGGTGCAAGATAGGGCCCTTAAAGTCAGAATACTTTTTTTTTCTTAGAATTGCATGTTTATATCTCACAATTCTGACTTTATAACACGCAATTGGGAGATATAAAGTCAGATTTGAATGATATAAAGTCAAATTGTGAGATATAAACTCGCAATTCTGAAGAAAATTGATCAAAACATTTTTTTTTTCTTCTCTGAATTGGATTTTGTAACTCGCAATTGCGAATTTATATCTCTCAATTCTGAGAAAAGATGTCAGAATTGAGATGTAAACTCGCAATTGCGTGTTATGAAGTCAGAATTGCGAGAAAAAAAGTCAGAATTGCGAGTTAATTTCTTGCAATTGTGAGTTTATATAACAGGCAATTCTGAAAAAGTCGCGATTATCCTTTAAAATGTTTTATTCTGTGGCGGAAACAAGCTTCCATATTTTTTTGACCCCATTGACAGATATTTGTTATGGTTTTAATCATGAAGTCCCTTAATTTTGCTAATTTTTCAGAAAACAAGGTAAATGCTTCTTGATTTAAGAATTTTTAGATATTTGTACTGGAAAACAAGAACTTTTTTTTCCAGAACGACAGGATCTCTCCCCATCCGGACTCTTCCGGCCTGATTGTCTGATGTGTTTGACCCACTGTCACTAACTCTCGCTGTCAGAGGAGGTTATGAAACACATGAGTCATTTTTGGGTCAGCTGTGTGTGTGAAACTACTAATCACATCAGTGTGATTGAGACTGTTATGCAAATACACTCTGAATTCTTCCAAATCTGGTTTGTGTGTTTGAATAGTTGATAATCTCATTATTTGCCTTCGGTCCGCCCTCGAGGCAGAAAGTGCACAAGATGTCGGCAAACACTACAGTACAAAGTTTTAGCGTATTACTTTTTAATCAGAATGACAGCACAGAGATAGTTTTCCATGCAGAGTTCATTGCATCTGGCTGGATTTTCTGGCATTTCAAATTTTGTTAAAAGCATTGTTTTTTAAAACACGTCCTGCAAATTTAGTCATATTTTCATAGAGTTTGATATAGAGGATTTTTGAAGCTGCGCAGATGAAATATTATTAGAGATTTTATTATATGCCAAACTGTTTGCATGCATGAAACTCGTAGATAAAGCTGACAGTGGTTAGTGAGGTCATTGTTGTAACCCAGCTAACAAAAACATGTTCTGAGAACGTTCTCATTAAAGTCCCCGTGTAATCAATAATTTTATCCCTTAAAACTCATCTTTGAACACCAGAATGACATAATTAAATGTTTTTTCCTTGAAAATAATTCTTCATGCCTTAAAACAGCTGGAATGTAACTCGACACCCTTGCCTCATTTAGTATGCGCGGTTCTATGAATATGCAAATGAGCCCCGCCTCCACTCAGTCAGCTCAGAGATCCACTGGTTGACGATCACACGTTGATCTGATTGGTTACAAGGTAGTTTGTGACGTCAGAAACACCAGCGATTTCAAAGTGTGTTTTTGAGACTGTCTCTGTTTATATGAGAATATAATAAATAATATAGAATTGTGACAATGATGCATATAAAAACTTAATATTTCACATCAAAATATCAAGTTTCTTATCAATATTTAAAACCATTTCCACAGTTTGGTGTGTTTGCCGGTGACTTTATGAAGATGTTTTGGAAAATACGCATCATTAATTGTCATGAGGTTCAAATCAAATGCATTTAGATGTTTCTTAATGACCTTTTATCAACACCATAATTTGACCATCCTAAGCCTGTGCTTTTATCGTGTATTATTTATACATGAATCCATAGCAGAGTAAATTGTACATATGAATCCCACAGCAGAATCTGTAGTGGTTTATACAATATATTCCAGTGGCTTTGCTCTTTGGCCTCTTCATTATTGCACAAGCAATTGTTCAATCCTGCAACAAATCTGCTGAACTGACATAACGGCGCTTGATCATATTCATGTGTGTGTGTCACACACACATCGTTTACTGTAGTCGTGCTTAATAACAGCTGATTTTCAGACAAAGGAAATCCCTGTTATCAGTCACGTCCTCGGATTGACGGCTGGATCGATGGCTCCTGAAATCAATAGGCTTATTAAACCCACAGTTGAGTGAGGAGCAAAGCTGATTATCCCGAATCCCAAAACTCCCGTCTCAGATCCCCCTGAGGTCACGGGGTCACAGAGAGAGAGAGAGAGAGAGAGAGAAGCAAAAATCCAATAAACACACACTCACTCACAGCCCAAAAACACATCAGACACACACACATGTATATAATGTTCAATTTCTAAGTTCAGTTGTTGCATGATTTCTGTATTATAATATTTTTATTTATTTATTATTATTATTATTATTATTATTATTATTATTCATTTATTTTATTATTATTGTTTATGTTATTATTTTTGCTATATCTAGCCATGGATATGTATAATATTGTCTTTTATTTAGTTTTATTATTATTTTCTGTACTGGCTTTACTAAATGTTCTAAATCATTTTCTATGTTGTTTTAATGCTTTTGCAATACCAATTTTTTTTTTTTTTTCATGCCAACTAGAGAGAGAGAGAGAGAGTCATGTGACCCAGCAGAAAAATTCAATTAAAGCGCCTGCTTGGGCTGCAAGTTCTTGGAAACGTCGACTCGGAGTCAGAGAGGGATGTGAGTCACAGTGTGAAGTGCAAAAACCCTGGAAAATGCTTTTAATCACAGATTTGAAGCTCCTGCAAGTCTAGCCAAGAAAAGGCATATTTGGTTCCAATTAAATGTCTGTTTTTCCTGCCAGAAATGCATCAGTCAGCGTGTTGATACTCGGCCCCCGATGAGGCCTGGTCTCTTTTCTTCACAAATTCTCTTTTCTTTTTTCTCAGGACAATTTCTGCAACCTCTGCCAAACCCATGTGACCCTAAATATTGACCTCGTTGAGATTGAATTATCTTTTTAGTAGCATAAGTGTGTTGATTGATTTCTTTTTGTAATTTTTTTTCCCCATGTATTCAAATTTGACATTTTTATGATTTATAACATTTTTAGCTGGCGAACCCCAATTTGTGAAACATAGGATATTGTTATAATTATTAATATTTATATCAATATTTATGAAAATGATTAAATACTTCTAATTACAAATTTATAAAAATGTATACATATTCAAGGCTTTTTACACTTTTCATGTTTTTTTTTTAATTGGTAATTGTTTTCTTTTTTTCCCTTTTTTTTAATTGATGTATTTTAATTTTAGTTTTTTTTTAAATCTTATAAATTATTAGCTTGTCATCAGATTATGAACCCCAGTTTGTGAAACCCTAGATATTATTTAAAACAGTAATATCCTATAATAAACATAAAATAATCTTGACAAACTATATATCATTTGAAAGCTTACAAACTCTAGTTTTCATATTTGGTGAATGATTTTCAAAATAAATTAGAGAGGATCTGTAATTTATCAATTTGCAACAAGAATATTTTCATATTCCTAAGGCGTGTTCAGACCTTTATTTTGAAATAGCAATGAACATGAAAAATCATGAAAGAATGGTTGAAACCTCAGTTTGTTTTCATGCCAAGAGTTCAAAAGGTATCATCCATTAAATTATTTTAGAAAAAAAGTTATTAAAATGTTTTTAATAACGCATATGGAAATGGAGGCGCCCTTATATGGGCAGTAATGGAGTCCGGTTGTCACCCAGTGAAAATGTTTGGTACTGCGCCCAAACAAAATCTCACTGAAAGCTCATTTTTTGAGATATCAACCTAAAATTTGAAACACAACTTATTCAGATGTTTGGCTTTGATTTTCTAGCAGTTTTAGAGTCGGCCAGGTTTTAAAAATATATATTTTATATAAAATATGAATAATACAATTTTTTACATTGTACATTTTCATAAACTCAAACTTCTATAACTTTTTTTTGTTTCACTTTCTTAATTTATTTCACTTCAACAAAAATCCGCCAAATGTCTTCTTTAAAACAAGACCAATTTTACGTCTCTACTCCAAAGCATTCTTTAATTACAACCATTTAAAGTCGAAATGTGCATTTTCATGTATATTTAAAAAAGGGGGGGGTGACACTTAAAGGGTTAATATATATTTAAATGATGAAATAAATAAACTAAGTACATATTTTTTATGTAAAAAATTACATATTTATTTTTTTAAATGTATTTTTAAAGGATGTTCTTTTATGATTTATTTATTTATTAGCTTTTAATCAACAAAATTATTTCAACAATTATTACACACCCCAGTTTGGGAAGCACTATTTATTGTTTTGATTATTAATATTAATATGAAATATATCATTAATGGATCTATCTCTTGTTGTCTCTTTCTGTAAGGCCTCTAAACCGTCAAACTTCAAGTCTCTTAAAGCTGTTTTTCTGTGTGTGTTTTTCTGTGGTCCGGGTGTTTGTGTGTTCATAATCTTCAGCGCCGCTGAGGAAATCGGTGGCATTATCGGCGTGTGTTCGTTTCTCTCGCTCAACCCAGTCGACCGTATATATCATATCTCATTTCTTTCCTGAGCACTTTTCCAATTGTACTTGAGTGTTTATTGGTACACCAGGAAATTGTATCTATTTTGTCATCATTTCGTACCCTCCAGACATGCTGGTATTTGGTTTGTGGTTTTTGGTCCCCTTGGACAGATTTTATTACCTCAGAGTTGGCCTAAAATTGGAAAGGCAGTGTTATTAAACATCCCGAAGGCTTCATGGATAACATTTCTCCTGCTGAACACAAGACATGCCTGTTTGTCACAGACCTCCCGCTTCAGAAGCTCAGGACTGCAGGAGACGCTCATATTTAGAAAGCAAAGCTGCGATGGAAGGCCAAAATGTGGGGCTAAATGTATTGCTTTTGGAAAACTGCATGAGTATGTCTTAGAGAAATACATTTTAACTGTTCAAATAATCAGCAGATAAGCCTGGAGCCAGCAATAGGACATGGTGGTGGAAAATAAGTCAATGCTTTTGCGTTTCCCAGAGAAACTCTTCATTCTTTGCGAGTGAACGCAAACGATCTCGAGTGAATGCGAAGGTTTTGCGAGCGAATGCAACTTTTCTCTGTCCTTGAGGGAACTTAAAACTTTAGCGAGAGCGCAAAAGCATTGAAATACTTTTTTCCTCTCATATTTTGTTCCCATCACCATGTCCCTTTAGATGAGCCACTCCAGCAAGCAGAGCTGGTTTTATGCTGATTCTTTTTTTAATCAAATTGACCAAATTTAATTTGTGAATTTGAATTGAATTGGTTACAACACACAGGAAGTGGAATTGGAATGACAGGAAAAGGAATTTACTACATAGCAATTCACAGAAATTCAACACAGTAGATGATTTATGGGAAATGAAGCATGTTTATGTAGCCTAAGTCAACGAATCCCCAACGCTTTTGTCAGCCAAACCTCTTTGACTTAAAATATTTACCAGATTTTTATGTTTTGAGCAACTGTGATATATTAATTGATTTGTTTTAATTTGACCTTTTTAAGTTTTTTTTATTTACTGTTTAATTTTTTTCTCAAGTCAACATTCAAAGTTTGTTTTTAAAAACTTTATTTTTTCCATCTTAAAAATTACACCTATTGTGGTTATATATGAATTTCTATGCATTCCAATTCATTACAACTTCATTTAATGTAAACTAGTTCCTGTTTGCTGTCAAACTGACATTCAAATCAAATTCGGAGTTGAATTGGAATTCTAATTCCTAGCGTTCTAAGGCAAAAATGCTGCTTTGATTGATCATTGCAAGCAAGCAAGCATATACTGTACATTAATCATATATTATACATGACAAAACATGAATAAAATGAATAGTTTTAGTGAAACATACTATATATATATAGTGCATGTTTGATTTGTTGCAAATTCGTAGTTATAGGGGTGGAGTTAAAGATGGAGCATCATGCATCATACTTTTTTAATACAAATCGTTCATTTTCATATGAATTGCATCAAAATTGCTACATTTCCTGGTGAGACAAACGCTATCTCACGACCAATTCGTACGAGTGATGAAAAGGTGGCTAATTCGTATGAAGTCGTACGATTTGTCTAAACCCACGTGATGGTTAGGTTTAGGGGCGGAGTCAGGTGTACGTCATTCATACGAATTCATTCGAATTGGGAAACTCGTAAAATATGTAGTTTTAGCAAAAATGAGTGAGGTCGTATGAATTCGTATGAATTGCCGTGAGATCAGGTTGGCAGATTCAGCACTGAAGGCACGTCTTTCTCCAAACTGACACTTTGTTTTTATTGTACATGTACGCTTCTCTGATCTCAGGCCAAACAAGTTGATTCTCTTGCAGTTTGGCGTGTCTTCTGGATGTATTCTGTGTCCAGAGGTGGAAGTTCCTGCGTCACACGTGGAGGACGGAGTGAGTCTGTGGCGTTGAGCAACAGAAAGCTGAGATTGGATGAGAGAACGGGTCACCCTGAGTTTAAAAACAGCCGACACACACGTCAGGTTATTAAAGGCCTTTATACCACACTATGAAAGAGCTATTCATTAACCCTGATGTTTACATGGTGACTCAGGCTGAAGGAATCTGTCAATTCAACTCAACCTGCTGGAGCTCAATGAAACTCACCGCTGGTTTGGCAGCGTAAACCGTAAAGCCATTAATGCTTTACAGCAGTGATGAACTAAAATAAGCTCTCTGGTTATTCTGATGTGAGGAAATCATGTTTAATGAATAATTCACAACCCCAAAATGTACTAGTCCTCATGTCGGTTTGTTGTCATTGCATAGAAGAAGAAGAAGAAAAAAAGCTGTTTTAGAAGTTCTCCTTCTAGTAACTTCAGGTTTGGATTGTTAGTGAGTAAATAATTTTGATGAAACTGAACGAAATCGGAGGGGATTGCATAATATTGGATTGGTTTTGTTAAACTAGAGACGTTAAGAAGCTGTAAGTTGGCATGTGGGACATACAGAAGGAGCTGAAACACAGCAAATAAACCATGACTGATGGTAAAAGCTCTTGTTTGCACATATTTATGATCATTCCTGCCCAGTTTGACAGTCTGGGGCCGTTTAATCAACACTGTTTTCCACTAAAAACTGAAAACTTCTTATGCGTTTTGGCCGTTCATTTACACGACAACAGCGTTTTGAGGGACGGAAAGCGCAAACTTTTGAAAACGGGTTTCAAAGTGCAAGTTTGTGAAACCGATACCGTTATCATCTCGGTGTAATCTACAAAAATGCACATTTGTGAAAAAAGTGACATCGCCATCTACTGGCCTGAATAATACAACGGTTTCAGTCGTTTTCGCTGATCTGTGTGAACGGGGTCGTTTTGACAATGTTGTCTGTACGCAAAAAAAAAAAAAAAAAGCAAAGGAAAAACTTATACTGTTTTAAGTACATCGTTGTTGTGTAAATGTACCCTATATCTTTCGGCTTCCCTCTTTTTCACTCTTTTGGTGACTAATGGGTTAATTAATATGGGTTGATTAATCAGTGAAGATTGGTGATACTGGTTACTGAGAGCCTTTAAAATGTGGAATTATGAGGGGGAAAAAAGAGGAATTGCAGTAAAGACAAAAGCGTGTGTGTGTGTTTGTGTGTATGAGTGAGTGAGTGTGAAAATCGAGTGCTATAATGTTGAAGGAATAGTGTGATTATTGAGAGTGATCGTGTGTTAAAAGAAGTGTGGGAAAAGTTCATTTGGGGGTTTATTTTCTCTAAAAACAAAGAGGTATAGAGAGGTTTATTTGGGTTTATTTGTCTTTTTTAGAGGAGTCAGGACGTGTGTGTGAAGGAAAATGTGTTTCTATTAGAGTTGAGTTTCGAGATCTTTGAATCTTCACTTCTGCATTTCATGCACTTTTTATGTTCAAGTTTTTGAAAACGACTCTGTGAAAACTACCAAAAAGTGGTGACATCACGTGTTCAGTCTATAGGGGTTTAATATTTCTTTATAAAGTGACATCGCCAACTACTGGCCTGGCATGTGTAATACAGCAAAAATAAAAAATTTAAAAATCAGTTTTTAGTACATCGTTGTCGTGCACAACTATCCTAGTTTAACCACTGAATATGTTCACATGTGCACACACTCCATTTGAAGGCCTTTATGATTGTAATTGGTGGTTTTAATTTTCTATCACAAACAGCAACATAGTGTCGGCCCGGATCCGGGCCACATCTGGTACATGTGGATCCCACGCGTGATATGGGCCGGATCTGGGCCGACACTATGTTGTTGTCTGGGATAATAACACCGATTTGCACCAACAACAAAAAAATCCTGACTGTCATTTTAAGAAGAATGAAAGAAATATTAAATTATTTGATGTGCTAATTTTCTTCTGGTGAAAATCACTTTCAAGCTCATAAGAGCTACCAATCGTCATAATTCACTCAAGCTGGCCGTTGTTGAGTTAACGTAACAAATATCATGCCTACAGGAAACACTATTATTATTCCAATGACCTTTTGAGTTCCAACAGCTTCTCAGCATAAATGACTGGAATCATTCGGTGACTTTCATCCATCCAGAGGCGAAAACTGATGAGTCACAGCGGCTCGTAGTTTCAGTATTGCTCTATCCTGCTGGAAGAAAAGCAAGAGGAAAAAAACAGCGTGAAGAGCATTAATGAAATAATTATGAAGCTCATTATCACTTTCACAAGGATTTGGGTTTCACTCTCGCCTCCTCAGCTGATCTCCGAAACTGGTTTAAGGTGGAGCACAACTTTATCACATCACTTTATATTTAGATGCATGTGTGAAGCGCAGAGCAAAAGATATAAAGCACTTTTTAGCTTATTTTAAGGGATCTTTAAAACGTCTTGATCATGTTACAATCCTAAATGATTGATTTTCTGTCATAATTTGGATCCAATCGTAAAATAATAAAATTTAGAATGTTACAGTATCACTTTAAGGTAGATCCCAAAGATCCTTTTTTTATCCACTTCAAATGTTGACTACTGTAATGTTTAACCTTATTGTAAAGTGTTCCCAATGTCACTATATCCAGTAGCAGGATTATATTCTTCTGGATCCAAATTACGATCATTCATTCCCATTTAATGGAATTAAAGTAAACCATTTAACATGAAAACGTAAGATTCCAGGTGTATCCACAGGACAGAGTGGGAATGTTCGTATCATGTGTTTCCAGGAATCAATCCCTCTGAAGTCATTCCTCAGTCTGCGGGAGGTTATTGAGGTAATTAAAGGAGGGCGGTGAAAGGCAGATCCTTCACCTTTCAGCTTTCCCAATAAGAGCCTTCTTTCATCCGTCAGACCGGAGAACATTCCCAAGCACAAAGACCTTTGCTGATCCTGGAGACCGGCTCGCACAATCAGACCCTCCTGTGAAATGTCACGCGTTTCCATGGCAGAAACCAGCGCATGAAGCACAGAAGCCAGTGTTCACTGGTGAGTCTGGCTTATGGGTCGTTCAGAAGAACATGTGTTGAAATGGAACAGATGCATAAAGCCCTTCTTCTGTCTCAAATAGACAGATAGATCACCTTTATTGTCATTATAAATGTGCATATTAACGAAATTAGGAAGTGCTTCCCTTAGTGCCGGATTATACAACAACACAAAACTAATTTTGTTATACATGTTTATAATGACAATAAAGGTTATCTATCTCACAAAAAATTACACTTTTAGACATTTATGAAAAGGCCAACGACGACTCATTCATTTTAAAGCTAGCATTGTGCATAATATTCATTTTCACTAACTTTATTAGAGGTGAAATATTTGCAAAAGAAATGATGGCCGTGATGTAATGCATATAAAAATCTACAGTCAAACCAAAAATTATTCAGACACCAGATTTTTATTTTTTTTATATATATTTTTACTAGTGTGTGCAGGACACTATAGTTCATTTATGTAAGTGCGGAGAGCAAAATAAAGTAAACTATGACATATTATACCCAGAAATTCTTCATACAGTGACTACCAGTAAAATTTATAAAAATTTGGGACCAAAAATTATTCCGACACTTTGATCTGATCATGTTTTGCTGGTGTTTTTTTCTTTAATTGCTAATGCGACCTTTTTACACACAGACTGAACAAAATGAAGCATTGCTTGGTAATTGGTTGAGCTAAACTGGTATTATCTAATTGCGTAGTTAAATTGAACAGCTGACAGATATTCAACATTATTCATCTGTGAGACCAGTGAAAAAACCAGTGAAATATCAAACCAGGTCTTGTCATATTTTATTACCATTTTCTATAGCGAATAAACTGTGATAATGTGAGAAATGTTGAAGGTGTCTGATTACATTTAGGTTTGAGTGTATATGCAAACGCTGAAATATTTCACGCAATAACAAGATTTTTGGAACGGCATCAAACAATCACTGAAATCAAAGACACAACCGTATGTGGTTTAGTTGCATGTATTATTGTTTCTGTGAGACATCAGAACAGACCTGCGACCCGCCAGTTCAGATTCACAGTGGCAGTTTAATATGCATGAATCATTGGTTCTGTCAGCCGGCAGGGTATTTTTAGAAAAGTACTTATTAACACATTAAGCAGATTTCCCATGAACGCTCAGTGAGGACTGATGGAAGCCGCTGACCCGGTGAGGAGAAGTTCTCACTTACACGGCATTTCCAGTGAATGTGCTGCTTTATGAGCATGCCCGTGTGTGTGTGTTTTTAGGATCTGTCTGTTACTTCATAGCAGTTCAAGCAGAGGAACTCAGCGTGCCTAAAACACAGGAATCTGCTCAATATTTGCACACGGTTGTCCTTCACATTTGTCACTGTGGGTTCAAACAGGTCAAAGCTCTCTTACAAAACACTATGGGCCTCATTTATAACGTGCGTACGCTAAAATCAATGCCAGGGTTACAGATAATATAGTATTTATTAACTAAAACACCACTGAAAGTCCTCCAATAATTGTATCCCTTAAAACTCATCTTTGATCACCAAAATAACATATTTAAACGTTTTTTTCCCCCCTTGAAATAAGAATAAAAGAGAACATCCCAATCGAGTGAAGGGATTTGTAGAAAATTGTGGTTCCTAATTATTGTGATCCAACATTTGCCTCGCATTTCAGGAAGAAAAGACAAACATCTCAGGTGAAGGATAATCCACTTCTTACCTCCGAGACTGTGTTATGATCTATATGACCTTATTATTTTTATTGTGAGTATTAGGCTAATCATTATTGCTGATCACTGTTGATATGCCATATTTTTTCCATAAAACTCTTACGACAAACATGTCTTCTAATATCTTCAATTGTTGCGTATACCGGCTACACATTTGTAAACGACTTTACTTGGACCCATTGTGCGAGCTGTCTCTTTAATACCGCGTGGTTTAGCTTATATACATGTTGCTGCTGATTGGGCTGACCACCAAATAAGAGAAAATGTATCTCAAACCCCATTGCACACCTTTCCTGGAAACATGTCCCTCAACCCGGAAAACGTACCAAAACATTGCGCACCGGGTTGAGCTTGAACGTGCCCCTGGTGTGAGTGAGTGGAGGCAGGGCTCATTTGCATATTCATAGCACCGCGTATAATAAATGAGGCAAGGGTGTCGAGTTACATTCAAGCTATTTTAAGGCATGAAGGATTTTTTTTTTCAAGGAAAAAACATTTAAATATGTCATTTTGGTGATCAAAGATGAGTTTTAAGGGATACAATTATTTTAGGATAAAACTACAGTGGGCAAATTCCTACACATCCAGCAAACATCTTGTCACTATCCGCTCGCTGCCTGTCCCCTGAACACACTGTAAAAAAACGCGGTCTCTGTAGACAGCCCAGGCTTCACAAGCGGCAACAAAAACAACCTGGCCCAGCCTGGACCACGAAACATAACAAACAGTGTTCCAGCCAATAACCGACAAGAATGATTTGGGGGTGGGGGGGTTAGTGCATGTGCACATGAAGGTGGGGGGGATCTACATCGGAAAAGCGTTCAAAAGGTGGCGAGAACTCCGCCGGCAGAAGGGCTTCCAATCCCACATTCAATCTGTTTTTGCTGGACAGGGTAAATCCAGTTTGTTTTTTCTAAATGGTTCATGACTGTTTCAGGAAGCACGGAAGGGAGGGGGAAGGGGACGGGATGAGGAGGAGGGAGGGTCTAGCCTCCGTTTTGTTTGAGAATACTTAAAAGGTCAACAAGAAGTGACGTCACCCAACATCGCTTAGAGCACCTTTAATTGCAACTAACATGCAATAAAGTGTCTGAAAACATTAGATTCAGTTTGCACTAAAGGTTATTCTGTTAAAGTATATTATTTCCATTAATATTTACTTCTTTTTCACAAGGCAGATCGCGGGAACAGAGCGCGATCGTTCATTCATGTCTTACTGGTGTGCATTGCAACCTTCAGACCAGAGCAATGCATCACGGAGCCCGTTTCCATCATCACCTCTTCCGAAGCCGTCAGAGGTAATTACAACTGCTGATCACTGGATTCTGACCATGTAAGCAATAATTGACCACAGCCCAATGAATTATGGAAAATGCTCACTCATGATAAACACCTTCACGTCTGTCTCCCAGATGCATTCAAGAGTTCAATGCTGCATATATGAGTGAAACCCAATGAAACGCATCAACTTTTTCATTGTGTTTTGGTTTAGAGGACATTTGTAGCATAAGCTATCTTAAATTCAGGGTTTCTTGAGTTGGTCAGACATCTAAATGATATATAGGCTACGAGAAAATATTCCAAATCTAACTGAAACTGAAAGAGGATTTACTTGATGTCACTATTTCCCAGGTCTGATATTGATTTTAAACGCTAGATCAACATTGCCCTCCTGTGTCCAATTCTGGTGCACTTGAAATAAAAAGCTGACTGTGCAACCTAACATTAAATGTCAGATTAAGGTGGTGCTGCAAACTAGGGTGAAGTCACATCTCATCCTGAAATTGGATATGTTTCGCATAAAGATATTTATGCATATTTTTGAGAACACGTGGAGAGGAAAATATATGTCTGATTCTGAATGGTCTTGAAAATAAACGTGCACAAAATACTTCTATAGAAAACCTGCCCTGTGACATCTGGATTTGATCTCATATTTCTAAACTAGCACTATTGAATTGATGTACATTTGCAGTTTTACATCTTTACCTTTTATGGGTCAGTTCTTTTGAGATACAGTAATGTTGTTAACCCTCCTCACTCAGTCCCGTGTGAAACTCACTTTGACATTGATTTTCTTCTCGAGCTTTCAGACATAATGGACAGCTCTCGGACTGTGAACAATGAAAATCAATAGTGGCGTCTGAGGTCTGAAGCGGATGCGATCATCATCATCATCATCATCAGTGATTCTCTTCTACACACACTCAGACTTCACACACAGGTTCGTGATGCTTCAGAAGCTAATATAAATACTGACAATTCTATGTCGAATAATTCCTATCATTGTGATTTAATTAAAGCACTTGAATCTATAGATATATTAAATATTAACAATGTGTTTGCAATGATTTTTGATTCTGCTGGCAATATTAAAGAAGCAGTAAATCTGCTTTTACTTTCTATTTGGCGTTAAGTGCTTTTGCTAATACACGTTGCTATAATAATAACATGCATTATTATGCAAATGTGATGTGAATGCATCATTGCTCAAATGTTCACGGACATCTCTGCGTTTTTCTTATAGAACACAAATAGAGTGATGAACATAAAAGGTTGAAAACAAAAAAACAAAAAAAGATCTTTGAGGTTTTCACTTTGATAAAAATCACTTTGAAAATCATTCATAAAATGCTGTTTTGTAACCGTTCTGAAGAGAATAAACCAGACCAAGAGATGATTCCAGGCGTATTTCAGTATTTACCCTCCAGTGACACATTTTTGACTTATTTAGGAGCTTGTAAACAGCATTTGTTGCCTAAAATCTCACAGACAACAAATATGAATACAGAGAATTTTCTCTCAATTACTTAATCAAAAAATAACATTTATTATTGTGATTTAAGTCACCGGGTTAGAAACGGAATTCATAAAGATATGCATTCTCCTTGTTACCATATATTAGCATAAAGGCATAAATTACTGATGTGACACAACAGAACCCAACAATGCAATGCAAATGAAGCTCATTTTCTAATTAAATGTATTGTATAATTAGAGGCCAAGCACTGAAGGTACGTAGACAACTATTGCATTGTATCTTATTATTCAACATTTATAAATGTGATTCTATGTTAATATATAGCCTGTATATATGTGTGTGAGTTTCAATGAAAATATTCTTGTTTGTTATTTTAGTTTATGTGCATCTCATTGACTAATCCAAAATCCTGTCTGAGAGGTTCACAAAGTTTTTTCTAATGGAGGAATGATGTTATTTAAAAGGTTTCAGATTGATCTGCAGTTCAGGAGCGCCACCTGCTGGTGACATGGCAAACATGCAGTGGTTATAAAAATAAACACAAATAATGTTGTCATCATCTATAAATACTTTTAACTCTTTATCCTCAGTTGCATGACTGATAACATTCTTTGATGAAAAATACTAGTTACAATAGAATATAATGGTAAATACTCAAAATGTTCATGATGCATATGGAAGTAAAATAATGATAAATGTATTTGAAACAAAAATCACATTGCATTTACAGTGCTTGCATTTTTAGGGGGAACATTTGTCCTAATTTTTCTTCCATAGGTGCATTTGTTAGCTTTGTTGAATTTGTTATAAGGGACAAAGATCTGGCTTGTTAATACATTAAAACGACAGATTTCAATTTATTATGCTTTTTTTTTCTTACTCCGCTTCCTTATGATACTGTTAGAGAAGATAAGATAATGTTACTATAAACTCTGACAGTATATCATACAATAAAACTGTGAATAAGCCACACCCTGCATTCGAGAAGATATAAACCTTCCAGCAGAGAGAAAGAGAAACTAAACTGTTCTGTAAAATGGCAGATTTCAGTATTTCAGGACCAGTTCATCTGTCCGGTGTGTCTTAACAATTTGTTAAGATGAATTATCATCTTGCAAACAGATTGCAAACATGATTTAACACATTGCTAGCACGAATTAGCATGTTTTAGTCTTCAATTCTAACTCCTGCATTTCATGCACAGCTGAAACTGAATTTTACAACATTAAATGTGAAGTATAACTGATAGATAAATAAATGTAGGAACACCAGCAAAATGGGGCACGACCAAATAAACATCAAGATAAAACATCTAGTCTATCATTAGCTGTTTTCATCTAAGGTTGTGAATTTAACTTGTGCAAAATATTGGAATATCGCATAAAACATCTGCGAATAAAGCAGTTTCCATCGCATGTGTTCAAGAGCATCCAGTGGTTTCTCATGTAATATCCCAAAATTTGCATAAAAATAGGTGGATGGAAACATAGCTCTAGTATTCTCGTGGAAGTTGTTCTCAGGAGAGCGTCTACGTCTCTTAGATTAATCTACGATCTTTCATCTGTTGAAGGATCTGAAGAAGCTTCCGGTTCGCCTTCAGAAATCAGAAATACACAAGAAAAAGCAGTTTATTATTGTATTATTAGACTTTTTAATGAAATTAAATAACATTATAGCGTTCACTGTACAGATAAATCTTTGTTAAAGCTGTGTTTTGTTGTTTGATTAACATTAATGACAGACGGCAGCAGGGATTTATAGGCTACTGTCACTTTAAGAGCGAATGCACGGATCCAATATAATGATACGCATCCGGTTTCTTTCTCAACTCTTTAAGTTCACTTAACCGACTAATAGTGTTACTGAAATAACAATGTTCCAAATATGTTTAATACATTTTGAGGAAAATTTGTGCACAAAAAATATGTAGAACATGCTGTCATTCTATTAGCCTTTATCACCAACAAAATGAGGCATGACGCAATAAACATCAAGATTAAACATACGACTCTATCATTAGCTGTTTCCATTGAAGGTTGCAAATTTAACTTGGAATATCGCATAAAACATCAGCGAATAAAGCAGTGTTTCCATCGCATGAGTTCAAGAGAACAAAATCAACACTTCATGGGAAACTGACGCAAAAATATCTGTAATAAAAATGGAAGTTGCTCCAATCAGGAGCTTTTTTCCATAAATGCTCGTTTTCCTCCTGCTTTGGACAATATTCTGTCCCGAGGGTCTGTGTATTTGATATCATCACTCTAAATGTACTATATCTATCAATCAATCATTAAAGGGATAGAGATAGTTAACCCAAAAATTAATTCTTCAAACTTTTTCTCTGTAAAATGCAACTTCTTTCTGTTCAACAGAAGAAAATAAGTTTTTGACAGATTTTCCATTTTTAGGTGAACTATCCCTTCAAGCACTGAGGCTCAGTTTCATTTCCTCAAGCCTCCAAGTTACTAAAAGACAAAAATTATATTTACAGTGCATGCATTTGTTCTTTAGATTTCCGTCGGTTCACTCTGGATCCAAACCCAATGCATAAAGCCCTCCTTCTGTCTGATGGGAACACAGCGATTACCAGCACTCGTACGGGACCGCCGGATGCCGATCATCCGCACAGATTGGATCGGTGGGTTCAGGTGTTGAACAAAGTACACAATTTCCTTACCTGAGTGAAAGTACAGACACTACTGGTCAAATATTACTCCGTTACAAGTAAAAGTTGTAAAGACCGATTTTTACTTAAGTAAAAGTACAGAAGTACTCGTTTTTAAAAGTACTTAAGTATCAAAAGTAAAAAGTAAATGTCAATGCATTGTTTTATTATTGTTGCATTGTTGTATGTAATACTTACAGTACCTTATGCCTGAATCTATGCCTGCATACCCTCATATTAATATCACATTTATTTCCAGTAGTGGGATTGAATGTGAGATTGAATAAGTCACTCAATAACCTCCACAATGGTTTCGGACACTCAAATGGCTGTTCCCTCAAATAGTGCCCTATTTAAAGTTTTTTGGCTTTTAGTATGAATATGTTAGCATTACTGTTATCTATAAGCTAGTGTGCTCCAAAACAATGGCAAAATTCGCATGTAGAAGACCAAACCCAACGTTGAAAATTAAAATCAGGTTGATGTAAGAATCCAACGTCAGATTGACGTCAATCCGACTTTTATTTCCAACCAAAATCATCCACTGACTGACGTTACTATTTTCTACTCAAGGACCTTGACCGAATTGTAGTGGAGCAAAAAGTACGATATTTGTAGTGAAGTTAAAGTAAAAAAAAAAAACTCAAGTAAAGTACAGATCCTCAAAGAGTGTACTCAAGTAAATGCACTTTGTTACTGTCCACCTCTGGTAGAGAGAGTGTTACTGGGAGGTGGACTGGGGTCGTAGTGAAGGTGCTGGTGTGTCCGTATCTCCGGAAGAAACACGGAGAGGAGTCTGATCAGTCCTGGAAATGATTCTGCTCTCCCTCCAGATGTTTATTCAGGAACAAAAGCGTGGAGATGAAACTCCCGGGAGTGTCCAGCTCTAGAATAGGAGTGTGTGTGGATCAGAGTGCAGGGATTCTGTCCTTCACAATGATCCTCATTTACAGAGTCCACGCTACATTCACTCAACCTCTCTATCCTGGGCTTTTACTAAGTAAATACACAGATACAGTGAAACTGTGTCACCTCAGAGATTCAGGAAAATGCTGCCAAATATAAGCTCTCTGTATAGTGTAAGACAGGGGTGTCCAATCCTGCTCCTGGAGGGCCATTGTCCTGCCAAGTTTAGCTCCAACCTCAGTTAAACACACCTGAACCAGCTAATCAATGTCTCACTAGGCATACTAGAAACTTCCAGGCATGTATGTTTAGGCAAGTTGGAGCTAAACTTTGCAGGACAGTGGCCCTTCAGGACCGACTTTGGACATCCCTGGTGTAAGAGAACTGATAAATGTGACTGGGATTTGCACATAAATGTACAGTTTTGTTTTATACCAGGTCTTTTATAGATTTAACAGGGATGAAAACGAGGTTGTGAGGGATAGACTTGTATAAAAAGGTTCTATCGTTTCACTTCAACTAAATCTGTATTTACTGATGTTTAATTTATGCCTGAAAACCATATTGATAATTATGGTTTATTATGGATAATTATGGAAACAATTGGTAAACGAATAGCCTACATAATAATGTACTGTCCAAGATTATTTCTGTTTTTATCACAACACTAAGCTCATTAAAGCTACAATATGTAATTTTTTCGCCACTAGGGGTCGCTAACCTCTTACAATAACAAAGGCGTGGGTTGATAACGCATAAGAGGAATTATGGAACTTGTCGTGATGCCGAAGGATCTAATAATGTTTATGGATGAGTGAATGCATTGATGTTTTGAACATGACTGTGGTGTGAAGCAGGGCGCGAGTGCTAATGAGAGACAGATATTAGCGCCATACGCGAGTCCCGCGGATATAAAGGAATGAGGACATTTCATTCTACTGATCTAACTTACCCGCAAGTGCTGAATAATACTCACACAGGGCAGCTTATTAGATGAATGAAACTTGTGAGGTAACGCAGCGCTGTTTCACTCGCTCTACACTATCACACTAAACTGTATTTGAGTGTGTTGAAAGTTATAATGTTATTCTATGTGTTAGTTTGTCTGTATGAGACTAGCAGTGAGCGAGATCAACATTAGCATAACATACTGATCATATTCTAACATTTCATCATGTTGAGCTGTATAACATTGATTAGTTTAATGTACATTTGCTCACCTCTACATTTGCGCGTCTCTGTCAAGTCGAGGTTAGCCGCGGACGCTAGCTCTCGCCATCTCGAAAACGCCACGCTGATATTGATCCTCGGTTTAGTTCTCATTTTGTCCTAAAGTCTGATTGCCATGGTCCATAATGTTTGAACGAAACAACAGCGTGAGCGCGCCGCTAGACGTAACGCAGTTGTCCACGTCTGTCGCCATGGTTACTATGGCAGTACGAGCCGTAACCAGGGATAACGCGGATATTACATCATTGACAGGTGACTAGTGGGACAGGGACGAGACATTATTTAAAATTGGAATTTCTCTGAAATGAAAAATCTTTGGGAACTTTTGGGATATTGTAAGGTCACAACTGCTGGAAATATATCACACTGTGCAAGTGATTTTGGGATATTTTATTACAAAAATCTTACATATTATAGTTTTAATCTGAATTGTAAAAAAGAAGATAAATTATTTGTGATGGAATGATTTGTTTTACAATCGATTACTTTATTCATGTAATATTTTTACCTGAATATTACTGTTAGATAGACTGCATTTGTTCAATGTTTAGGAATTCTTAAATTACTTACTATCTTTTATAACTAAAAATACAAATTAAACCCTAGATATCTGTTATGACGGGGTATTTTACCATGGCTGTAGATTTTCTCGCCTGATTTATGAATGTACATACTGTATTTGCCACAAGGCGGCAGAGTTTGGCCATTTCCATCTGTTGTTCCTCATTTCCCGAAAGAGTCAGATCAGATGAGGAATAAAGTCTCAGTGAATCTCACGTTTTTGTGTACATCAGCCTGTTAAATGCTGAAGATGGTTACAAAAATCAGGCCAGTTAATATTCTCTCATTTATTCCATATTTAAAACACAAACTTTGTTGATTTTGATCTGAAATTAATATTTTGTATTTTGATTTGAAATGAATATTTTGTGTTTTGATTAGTAAAAAGCTGTTATTGTGCAGCAGCAGATGGTGAAATATCAAATATTTAAGCGTTCAAGCACACGAGTATATCCGACAGCAGGAAAAATAAGCACAATTACACCTCGTTTGAGAATATTTACAAATGCAACAATGTGTAAAATGCAAACAGGCTTTTATTTTGATGAATTTAAACAATAACTTGCAGGTCACGACCCTGTGCATGTAACAAAGTTAAGCTGTAGGATTGCAGATGACATTCCCATGATGCATCTGCCAGAATACACATGCCGAAAGTCCACTACCTCGCTGGCATTGGGTGCGTTTCAGTACGAACAGACAATCTGATCAGTGGTTATGAGAAAGAACATGCATAGATGTGCGACTTGATTCATAAAGATCAGGTCGAAATGCAGAAACTCGTCCCAAAAAATACATTTCTCCTTTTAACTTTGAAACATTCGTCCGAAGCACTGTGACTCCAGTCACATGAGAATGAGATCCAGAGGACTGTACCTTTTTAAAAGTAAAATTCAATCGTCATATTCAAAGTTAGCTGGTTTTCCAGGAACTGTGGTTGAATTCTGCAGAGTTTTTAAATCTCTTATTAATTCAATCCTCCTCTCCTTCTCTTGCTTCGTCACGGACACCCGCTGCCTTTTCCGAATCCCTCTTCTTCTTTTTCCACACAGCGTGTAACCAGGAAAAGTCCGGATTAATGGCACTTTGATTAGCTTGGTTCAGACGGCTTGTTTAGCTCCACCTTCACTCCTTTTTCACCGGCACCTGTACAAAAAGAAAACCAGGACGGTAAAGAATTTACCCTTTACATTTACCCTCAGAGTTTGACACAATCTCTATTTTAAAGGGGTGGTTGATTATGATTTCACTTTTTTTATTTAGTTAGTGTGTAATGTTGCTGTTTGAGCATAAACAACATCTGCAAAGTTACGACGCTCAAAGTTCAAAGCAAAGGGAGATATTTGCTTTTAAAGTAATCGTTTTTTAAGGACTACAACAAACGGCTGGTAGAGACTACACTACATTCCTCCCGGGTTAGTGACATCACCAACCCTAGAATTTACATAAACCCCGCCCCCTGAACACGATTTATAGATTATCAAGACAGAATATGCTAATCAATGACTAGAAGATAACTACACATAAACTACATAAATTCATCAACTATTCATTCAGAAATGTCCTGTTGGTTCTACATGTTGTCACTTCTTCTTGAGTCTCTCCATCATTGTCTGACTCGGGTTTGAACATAAACATTGACATTTTCAGTGGATGTGTGTGTGAGGTAAAAGGACACAAGCTCTTGAAGCTCCGCCCCCTGTGTCGGGAGCAGCAGCTCATTTGCATTTAAAGGGACAGACACAAAACGGTGCGTTTTTGCTCACCCTCAAAAAGTGACAATTTTAACATGCTATATAAAAATATCTGTAGGGTGTTTTGAGCTAAAACTTCACATACACACTCTGGGGACATCCGAGACTTATTTTACATCTTGTGAAAAGGGCATTATACCACCCCGTTAACTTCAAACTAAATTTGAAGCACATGACGCTTTCTGTGGGGAAATTCAAGTCATTACTTCCTGATAATCTTCTATCCTCAAAGCTCTCAAATAACATAAAAGTGGCTAAAAGTGACGTCCGGAGGGGATATTTGTTTTTAATGACTCTACAAGTTTGATTAAACCATCAAAATATGAGCAAATTATTTTAAATGAAGGAAGAACAAAACACTAAACTTGGTTAAGGTATTTATCTGACAAAATTATTTGGCAAAGAAGCCATGTAGAGCTACAGGTTTTATTTTACTATGCATTAATAATAATAATAAGAAGAAAATAATAAAATAATGTAGATTTAAAAAAAAAAAAAAGCTCACGTTCACTATACAACATAATCAGATATTAATATTTCGTTGGTTCTCTCTTGTTGTTGCATATGTTCATAATTTCTTTGAATGACAGCCTGGCCAAAAATGATATCGACACAATTTGGCATGTTTCATTGCACTATTATTGCAAATAAAACAACTGACTCCAAGCACAACTACGCACTACACTTCAAAAATATTCAACACATTTTGAACCCTCTGGTGCTCTTAATCTTTTATTTAATATTTTGTATTTTTAGGGGATTTTATGGAACTAAATTATATTTATGCAGTATATATAATCCCTTTATTCACTTTTTGAGAATAGACTTGAAACTTAATCTGTCGTAAATCTTGAATGCTTTGGATCACAGACTGAAGTTCGGTCTCTTTTTAAAGACGACACTTGACCAATTATTGCTGAAGTGAAAAAAGTTTAAAAAAGAGAACTTAAAGTTATATCATTTTATGTTTGTGATGAAAAATGCATACTATTTAAATTTTTTATATTAAATATATATTTTCCAAAACATGTTTTACTCTAAAGCTGCGAGAAAATCAAAGCTAAACAAGTTGTGTTCCAAATTTGAGATTGATATCTGAAAAAAGTGAGCTTTCATTATGATTTAGTTTGACCGCAGTACCAAACGCTTCCACTAGACGAAATGCGCTTATTTTCGACCGCGAACAATACAAGTTTGACTATTTTTTTCAGGAACATTTAACATTTTTGAATCATGACCATGATTTTTGTGTGTGTGATCAAAGCGCCAAAGCGTTTACCAAGTTTCATACCATTCTGATAAAGTAAAAAATACAAAAAAAGTTGAATTTTTCAGTCAAAAATTACCGAAGAGCACCAATAATATTAAAGACATGTTCTCAGTTTGAATATTCAGGATAGAGAACAAGATTTGAAGGTGGAGAGGAAGATATTGTGAGAATAACGAATTCAATTTCAGTCTGTTCCTAACACAAATCTATCATATGACTTCAGAAGACTTTACAACTATACAGACTCATTTTACAAAAACGATATGGTCTTTTTTGGAGCTCGACAGACGTGCTGACTCTGAACTGTTGTTATATTTAAAAGATATGCTGCTCAAACATCCTCTTTAATAACAGCATACAGGTTTGGAACGACTTCAGGGTGAGCGAATAATTACAGTGTTTTTATTTTTGGGTGAAATTACCTGTGAGGTACTTCTCTTTAGCTCTCGCCCGCTCATCAGCATCAAAATACCACACGGTAATGGCATATCTATAAACACAGGAGACGTTTATGAGTTATAAAGGGGAAATAATGACTAGACAAAGATGAAAATGCATGATGTGTGTGTGTGTTTGTGCATGAATACCTTGTAGCGTACGCAGGCTGGACCTCGTGAGGGTTTCGTCTGTCAGACCAGAATAAAAGCAAGCGGTCAAATTTGGGTTCGATGTCCGCAAACTGAGCTTTTCCCTCTGGAAATATCCGCAGTATGCCTCCATGATCCTAAAGACACAGGATAACATCAATCACTTATGAGCTTTAGTATTAGACAAAAGGTACATAAGAAATACAATCTCAACTAACTGTATTTTGGTTTAAGAAAGCCTGACCAGAAAGTTTGAGTTCGTTTGTAAGAGCTTGAAGATAGATGATTGCTAGGGTGTTACTATGCAGTTGCTAGGGTGTTGCTCTGTGGTTACTATGGTATTCTAGGTGGTTGCTACAGTGTTACTATTCAGTTGCTATGGTTTTCTGGATGGTTGCTAGGGTGTTCTGGGTGGTTAAAAAATACAATCTCAACTAACTGTATTTTGATTTTAGAAAGCCTGACCAGAAAGTTTGAGTTAGTTTTAAGAGCTTGAAGATAGATGATTTCTAGGGTGTTACTATGCTGTTGCTAGGGTGTTGCTCTGTGGTACTATGGTATTCTAGGTGGTTGCTACAGTGTTGCTATTCAGTTGCTATGGTTTTCTGGATCTGGGTGGTTAAAAAATACAATCTCAACTAACTGTATTTTGATTTAAGAAAGCCTGACCAGAAAGTTTGAGTTAGTTTTAAGAGCTTAAAGATAGATGATTGCTAGGGTGTTAGAATGCAGTTGCTAGGGTGTTGCTAATCAGTTGCTATTGTTTTCTGGATGGTTGCTAGGCGTTTGCTAGGGTGTTCTGGGTGGTTGCTAGGGTGTTGCTCTGTGGTTACTATGGTATTCTAGGTGGTTGCTACAGTGTTGCTATTCAGTTGCTATGGTTTTCTGGATCTGGGTGGTTAAAAAAATACAATCTCAACTAACTGTATTTTGATTTAAGAAAGCCTGACCAGAAAGTTTAAGTTAGTTTTAAGAGCTTGAAGATAGATGATTTCTAGGGTGTTACTATGCAGTTGCAAGCGTGTTGCTAATCAGTTGCTATTGTTTTCTGGATGGTTGCTAGGCGTTTGCTAGGGTGTTCTGGGTGGTTGCTAGGGTGTTGCTTTGCATAATGTTAACAAATGAGACATTACTGTAAAATGTTCCCTCTAAAACAATAAATCATTGTGATTTGCCTCTGATGCCGTTATGAATCATAAACTCGCATGATATAATGCTAACGTGACTACTGACAATAAAGTCGACTCAGCAGTGCGTGACTGGAGCTTTTTTAGTGATAATGATAAATTCCATTAGTGAAAATAACAGAGCGACACAAACAATGAGAGGCCAGGTCTGGAGGAGGCTAGGATAGGAAACACAGCGGAGCGAGGCCTTCCTGAACAGGGATGAGAGGAAAAGACCACATGCTGGATAAAGACCTGTACGCCGACGGTGCGAGAATATGAACCTTTCACACGAATGACACACAGCTCACATGCACACACTCTCTCTCTCTCTCTCTCTCTCTCTCTCTCCAGGGAGCTGAGCACACGCTTCATACTGCTCACCAATGCATGCGCATTCAAGCACAAAAGTGCAAAATCATCAGGGAAGTACACTTTAAAATGCTGTGATGTCAGCTATTTCTTTCTACACTGAAAATAAAGTGGTAACATCGAAATGAACTGGTTTTATTCAAGTCAAAAACATTATTTAACATCACTGAACCAACGTACACTACAAGTTTAAAAGTTTGGGGTCAGGAAGATCTTTACAATACGGTTCATTAGTTAATGTATTAACTAACATGAACTAACTATGAGCAATACATTTGTTACTGTATCTGTTCATCTTTGTTAATGTTAGTTAATAAAAATACAGCTGTTCATTGTTTGTTCATGTTAGTTCACCGTGCATTAACTAATGTTAACAAGATTTTAATAAAGTATTAGTAAATGTTGAAATTAACATGAACAAAGATGAATAAATGCTGTATAAGTGCAGTTCATTATTAGTTCATGCTAACTAATGTGATTAACTAATGAACCTTATATTGTGTTACCGATTCTTTTGTTTTTTTGTTTTTTGAGCAAGGACGCTACCCTGGTAATCCAGAGTTCTCGCGAGAGCACAAGTTGAATTTGCTCAGCGAGTAATGATGCTCATTTAATATGCCCCTCGATCTGAGCTGCACCAATCACATCGGGTTATCTGATATAGGCGGAGCTAAACAGAAGACGACAGCACTGTGACGTCGAAGTCATTAGTAAACATTGCAAGATGGCTATGGATGAACACCAGTTGTTTGTGAAACGGCTTTGGCCGCTACAATGAACGAGTTAGACTTGGCTTTTTATCTAAAACAGGAACAGAAGACGCCGCTCGAATCGTTCCTTTGCAAGAAGGGCGTTTTTGCTGTTTTGCCGATCGGATACGGCAAGAGTCTAATCTACCAGTTAGCTCCGCTGGAAGCTAAGCGATAACTTGTTGTGATTGGTCGTAGTGTTATCCAATTGCGTGCAGTGAGATTTTCAAATGCATGCTTGGTGCCGCCCCTCGAGCTGGACGAGTTTCATTAGTCGACGCCAGACCATTAATCTTTTAGATTTAGGTCTGGATTTCCAGGCTAATATTTCCATCCATTTTAACATAACTTAAACTAATACATTTAATGTGACGGAAGCTCTGGTTATTATTACTTTACCCCTCCTTCTCCATGTTAAACTAGTCCTGTCCGAATAGGGCTATTGAGACAGTGGACTCCTATCGGTATTTGAGGATCCACATCGATGACAGACTTGACTGGACAAAAATCACCGGAACAATCTATAAAAAGGGCCAGAGCAGACTCTACTTCTTGAGAAGACTCAGGTCCTTCAAAGTGTGTAGCAAGTGTTTCACATGTTCTATCAGTGTGTCGTCGCTAGTGCCCTGTTTTACGCCATAGTGTGCCGGGGTTAAAGCTGGAGATGCCAAAAGGCTGAAGAAGCTTATTAAAGGGTTAGTTCACCCCAAAATGAAAGTTCTGTCAGTAATTACTCTCCCTCATGTTGTTCAACCCCGTAACACTTTTGTTCATCTTCAGAACACAAATTAAGATATTTCTGATTAAATCTGAGAGCTGTCTCACTCCTCCATAGGCTTCTCTGTTAGTGAAACTTGCTGGCCCAGAAAGTTAGTAAAGACAATGTTTAAAATAGTCCAAGTGTCTACAGTGGCTCAACCTTAAGTTTATCAAGCGACGAGAATACTTTTTGTGCGCAAAAATAACGACTTTATTCAACTATTCATGTTCTTTTGTGTGGGTCTGAGTGAGTTCACGTAGTGTAACAGCGCAGCGCTTCTGGGTTGTACTTCAGATTCAGAACGGAGGCTCACTATTGGCCGACGCTGGTCATGTGTGTGATGCTGGCCTATAGTGAGCCTCCGTTCTGACGTACAACCCAGAATCTGTTACAAGATTTAGAATATTTCAAGTATTTCACAAATAAAATATTAACTTATTAAATTACATAAACTGGAAATGAGTATATGTAATTTAAAGGAGGAAAAGGGGAAAAAAATATCTTAAAACAAATTCAAGATCCATAATATCTGTAGTTGTATAGGAGAAACTAACTATAAGTATTATCTTTGCTATGCAACATAATTTATGCTTTCTGAAAATCTATTCTTGAAAAAGACCATCAGAGGAAAAAAGGACCAAGGCAGCGGGTTAGAGTCAAAACCAAGCAACTAAAGGTAAATATTGTGGATTTTATGAATGAAATCGAACTATAGTCAACGAGCATGGTATACGAAAACATTGTGCGACAGGACATTTATGCAATCTAATAATGCATTAATTGCACGATTCATGTGCGAGTGGTTTTCCAGTTGTAATGAGTCTCGTGCCTCATTTCCCTGACTCGGTAAGCGCTTTCAGTAACTCTCCTCCTGGTTTTCTCTGGAGATTACAATCTCTGAGGTTAATGGGATTAGGCCGAAATGAAGCAGGCCTACTGGCACGTATGCAGTCGCTCGCCATTCATGCCGACTGTCAGAGTCATGTCAACTTTCTATAGCGCTTATACAGATAAAGCATGCTTTAAACATGGCAAAGCCAGCCAATCTAGATCAAACTCTTCAGAATAGGATGCAATGGTATTGGGACGGATGAATACACACACTGTAGGTATATGCGTCTTTCTGGTCTTCTGTCATTTATATATACCTAATTATTTTCATAATTGTTTAAAAAAATATATATATTATTTTCTAATTATTATTATTTATTTTTTTTCTCTGTTTTGATTATTGTTATCTGTATTGTAACCCGCGCTCTATCAATGTATTCCTTTTGTATCATTTTTTGTTTTATTTTATGCATCATAAAAAAAGAATAGGATGCAATGAATTACAGATGATTCACTTACCTTGGCATCCCAATTCTTATTAAGGTAATATATGCATGTGACGCATCTCCCATCGCCATTTGGGTTGTCCACATGGCGCACATATCCAGTGCCTTTAGCCGGGTAACACGCCACCATCGCCTGTCAACAAAACAGAGGAAATAGTCAGAATTTTGATATGCAAGCATCAGTATTGAGATCTATTAACTGTTTTACTCAACGGATTAGGTTAAGAATTGTGCAAAACGCAACAGAAGCAAACCTGAAAGCATTAAATGTTGCTTTCAATAAATATATGTAGATTTGTGCTGAGATGTCCATTTACCACTCACCACTGAGTAATGTAGGACTCACTGAACTCATTATCACCAGAAGCCAGAAGACAGTATCACTGGTATCAGGTCATTTTTAAATGATCCTTCTTACCTGAAGGAATACTTAATTCCATATAGACCACCAGCTATAGATTGAGACACACTGAATATCTCTCCTTCACTGTGCCAAACATGTTTAAAGAGAGTGGTAGACGTGCCTTTAAATGTAAAGCCCCCTCAGAGGGGAATAGTCTGCCTGGGTCTCTAAGATCTGTCCCTTCCTTGCGTTCCTTCAAAATATCTCTCTGTTTACTTGCAAGCAAACTGTTGTTGTAAATGTTTTCCTCATGTTTGACTGGATTTTTTTTTTCTATACCTAATATATGGGATACTTTTTGTCCTTTCTTCTTATTTATGTGTAGCCTGGGAAAACCCAGACAAACTTCCGGCAAATTTAGATTTGCTCTGCAAGTAGTCTGGCAAAGAGCTCATTCAAGCCCATTTCTAATCCGTCCAAATCGAGGCACCAATCAGAAACGTTGAGGCGGGCTTTACACGATGACGATCGCTCTGATTGGTTTTAGGTCTATCCAATTGCGCCCAGAGGCGTTTGAGCGACGTCCGTTGGTGAAGCGCAGCAACTTTTAAATGCATTATTATATTCAAATTGCAAACACATGAGGACAGTCTCCATGAAAGACCCACTGGCAGATGAACGTGCTGCTACATTTCTCTCCGAAACGGTAGGAGATTAAATTAGATTTAATAGAGGATTTTAACTGTGACGAGATGATTGACAGGGCAGTTTACGTGACAGGACGCACGCGACAGATCCGTCCGATAAAGATGACGAAGTAGTATGTCCCAAAGCTTGCCTACTTTTTTGCTACACATTCAAAAGTAAATACCTTTTCTTCACAAAAAGAGTACATACTTTTATGGCGTAGTGTAACTTAGGGACGCAGCATATGGCTTTACACGATGACGATCGCTCTGATTGGTTTTAGGTCTATCCAATTGCGCCCAGAGGCATTTGAGCGACGTCCGTTGGTGACGCCCCTTTGGAAATGAGTTATTAATGAAGCTTTGCCAGACCATAACTCAGTTACTACTGAGAATGGTCTGGTTTTAACCAGGCTAATTTATGTGTATATATGTGAGTATGTGTGTAGGTGTGAGAATGCATGTACATACATATGTGTATGTAAGGGCTAAATGTTGTCATGCATCTTAATATTACAATGTGTTTTATACATGGATTTGTTTCCAATAATGATTCGGTGGGGCGGGTGAGGCGGGATGAGAGAGAGCTCTTGTGAGTGTGAATGTACATGTGCTGTATTATCTTTGTCTTTGTCTCGAGGACCCCCTCAAAAACTAGATGTTTCATCTCAAGGGGTTATCCTCAACAATACATTTCAAATTTCAAATCTGAAATATCATAAATGCAACTTTAATGAAAATAGTTACAATAGATTGTGCGCCCCTAATGACACAAACTCTTAAAGGGATAGTTCACCAAAAGTTATATTAAACGATATTAAAGAGTTATATTAAAAAATGTCCTGGCTCTTCCAATGGCAGTGAATTGCTGTTTCTGTTTTGAAGATGGATAGATGCACTTTTATCATGGATAGATGCACTTTTATCATGGATAGATGCACTTTTATGATGGATAGATGCACTTTTATCATGGATAGATGCACTTTTATGATGGATAGATGCACTTTTATGATGGATAGATGCACTTTTATCATGGATAGATGCACTTTTATGATGGATAGATGCACTTTTATGATGGACAGATGCACTTTTATGATGGATAGATGCACTTTTATGATGGACAGATGCACTTTTATCATGGATAGATGCACTTTTATGATGGATAGATGCACTTTTATCATGGATAGATGCACTTTTATGATGGATAGATGCACTTTTATCATGGACAGATGCACTTTTATGATGGACAGATGCACTTTTATGATGGATAGATGCACTTTTATGATGGATAGATGCACTTTTATCATGGATAGATGCACTTTTATGATGGACAGATGCACTTTTATGATGGACAGATGCACTTTTATGATGGACAGATGCACTTTTATGATGGATAGATGCACTTTTATCATGGGTAGATGCACTTTTATGATGGACAGATGCACTTTTATGATGGATAGATGCACTTTTATGATGGATAGATGCACTTTTATCATGGATAGATGCACTTTTATGACGGATAGATGCACTTTTATGATGGATAGATGCACTTTTATGATGATAGATGCACTTTTATGACGGATAGAGGCACTTTAATGATGGATAGATGCACTTTTATGATGGATAGATGCACTTTTATGATGGATAGAGGCACTTTAATGATGGATAGATGCACTTTTATGATGGATAGATGCACTTTTATGATGATAGATGCACTTTTATGACGGATAGAGGCACTTTAATGATGGATAGATGCACTTTTATGATGGATAGATGCACTTTTATGATGGATAGATGCACTTTTATCATGGATAGATGCACTTTTATGATGGACAGATGCACTTTTATGATGGATAGATGCACTTTTATGATGGATAGATGCACTTTTATCATGGGTAGATGCACTTTTATGATGGACAGATGCACTTTTATGATGGATAGATGCACTTTTATGATGGATAGATGCACTTTTATCATGGATAGATGCACTTTTATGACGGATAGATGCACTTTTATGATGGATAGATGCACTTTTATGATGATAGATGCACTTTTATGACGGATAGAGGCACTTTAATGATGGATAGATGCACTTTTATGATGGATAGATGCACTTTTATGATGGATAGAGGCACTTTAATGATGGATAGATGCACTTTTATGATGGATAGATGCACTTTTATGATGATAGATGCACTTTTATGACGGATAGAGGCACTTTAATGATGGATAGATGCACTTTTATGATGGATAGATGCACTTTTATGATGGATAGATGCACTTTTATGACGGATAAATGCACTTTTATGATGGATAGATGCACTTTTATGACGGATAGATGCACTTTTATGACGGATAGAGGAACTTTTATGACGGATAGAGGCACTTTAATGATGGATAGATGCACTTTTATAGACTTCAAAACAGAAACAGCCTTTCACTGCCATTATAAAGCTTGGAAGCCAGGACATGTTTAAATATAACTCTGATTGTATTCGTCTGAAAGAAGAATGTCATATACACCTAGGATGACTTGAGGATGAGTAAATCATTGGCTAATTTTCATTTTTGGGTGAACTATCCCTTTAAACTCAAGAGCACAGGATGTGCATCACTGTTTTGTAGTTTTGTGAAGAGTTTTAAATCAGGAATAGCGCTGATACTGAGTCAGTGTTGCGCTCGCTTGCAGACCGGATTGCAGGATGGCGCCTGCGTTTGAAGTGTGGGTTAAATAACTGAGTCCACAGATTAAAGTAGGAGTTTTTTAAATCATGGGCTAATTTTCATTCTTGGGTGAACTATCCCTTTAAGATGTGGACTTCAGATGAAGTGGTTTAGGTTAAAAGCAAAGCTTAATATGGTCATATGGAGGGATGTGGCGTTCAGTTCAACTACTGGGACAGATGTGATGATGTGAACGTGTTGAGAGGGATGTTTTCAGCCCAGATCAGCATTGTCAAAGTCTCACAACAGAAATGACGCAAGTTTTTCCACATTCTACACATATTATTATAGCAACAAACATCCCAGTCCTGCAGAATGAAAACATCCATCTCAGTTTCCTTCACTTCTGCTCTTATGTCCCTTGTTTACAATATGGAAGGATTTAAGATTGAGTGAACATTAATAAAACGCTTTTCTTCAGAACCCATGAAGGCATTTGATCAGATTTGCTTGAGTAAAAACACAAGACTTGCTTCTTAACAAAACATTTTTTTTTAAACTCTTGGCTAACATGTTATCAGTTGATCTCACTATTACAAACCGGACTTAGAAAGTCCTTACTTTTTTACTTTTCAATTATTTGGGTGAATAATTTAATTTACTAGATTTAAGTCCATATATAAATATTACCAAAATGTATAAATATTTTAAAATGTAAAAATATTTTCAATGATTAAAAATACACTTAAAAATGTTTTTGTTAGTTTTTAATTATTCGGGTGAATAAAAAAAAACTAAATTCAATACAAATATTTAACACTAAAATATAATAAAAAAAAAAAAAAATTATTTAAGCCTTTACAAATACTACCAAAATGTAAAAATACTTTACAATTTTGATAATTAAAAGTTTTTTTTTTATTAGTTTATTGAATTTTAAATGATTAAAATACACTTTTACATTTTAGGGTTTCATATTTTTATTGTTTTTTTTATTAAACAAATGTTAGTTAAAAAAACTCAATAAATTTAAAAATACGTAAATGATTAAAAATAAATTTTATTTTTATAGATTTTAATTATTTAGGTGATTATGCAAAAATAAATTATAAAAAGTAAAATAATGTGTACAATATATACAATTTTATCAAGAAAAATCAATCTATTTAATTTACTTTTTAAATGTATAAGTCAAGTTTAATTTAATTTCATAACATTTCACTTTTTAATGATTAATAAATACTTTTTTTTTTTAAAGTTACTAATTAGAGGAAATAATTTTGCTCAAATTTAAAAATATATATTTTGTTATACAATATTTTTTTTAATTCAATCATTTTAAGTCAGTACAACAAGTGATTGCATAGGCCTGTTTGGATAGCATGGGTGCAGATGGAGTCTCACACACTGCAGGAGGTCTGAGGGCTGGACCCTGCCAATCCTTTCCTGAGCGTCACAACATGTCGTGCTTCAACCCTCACAGAAGACTCGATCTGAGGCCAAACCTCCACCTCATGTGTGAGAGAAACACAGATGAACTGATGTGAACCCCGGATGCTGTTGGCCTGAAGCCAGAGGAAGCTGTGTTTTAATGATCCTGCTACGTGCAGTGCGTGAGGGACTCTCTCTCGCGCGCTCTCTCTCTCTCTCTCTCTCTCTCCCTCTCTCTCTATCTTTCTCTCTCTCTCTCTCCCGCCCCCCCCCCCCTCTCTCTCTCGCCCCCCCCTCTCTCTCTCTCTCTCTCTCTCTCTCTCTCTCCTGCGCTCCCCCCCCCCCCCCTCTCAAGAATAACCAAAAATTATTCAGACACCAGATATATTTTTGTAATTTTTTTTTACTAGTGTGTGCAGGACACTATAGTTCATTTATGTTCAAAATAAAGTTAACTGTGACATATTATACCCAGAAATTCTTCATATAGTGACTACCAGTAAAATCTATAAGAATTTGGGACCAAAAATGATTCAGACGCTTTGATCTGAACATGTTTTGCTGAAGTGTTTTTTCTTTAATTGCTAATGCTCTTTTTACACACAGACTGAACAAAATGAAGCATTGCTTGGTGATTGGTTGAGCTAAACTGGTATTATCTAATTGTGTAGTTACATTTAACAGCTGACAGATATTCAACATAATTCATGTGTGAGACAGTCTAACAGAAGGACGGACAAAACCAGTCAAATATCAACTGAGTTCTTGTCATATTTTATTACCATTTTCTAAACTATAGCGATAATAAACTGTGATAATGTGAGAGATGTTGAAGGTGTCTGAATACATTTAGGTTTGAGTGTATTTGTCACTGCGTAAGAGAGTGTGTGGTCCGGCCCACAGAAGAACAGGACACGGGTGCTAAAGAATCCCAGCTTTAGGTCAGTGTTGCTGAGATCTATTCTTCTCGCCGTGGGTCAGTTACGAGGCGAGTGTGTGTGTGTGTGTGTGTGTGTGTGGGAGGGGTTTGACTTCAAAACCAAATGACTAAACAAAAACACACGGACCGTCATGTCTTTCCACACACACTTCCCGTAAAACTCCTGAAAACAAAAGGAGCCGAAGACAAGTTCAGCAGATAGTGTGTGTGTGTGTGTGTGTGTGTGTGTGTGTGAACGGATTCATCAACAAATTCACTTCATGAATCATCACTTTAAAATGATTAAAAATATGCATTTTTAAAAATACGATATTAATCACTTGGGTATATTTAATAATTTAAATAATTTAATATAGGCTAAATTTAAAAAAGAAAATCACCAAATTTCACTAAGTGATTAAAAATAATAGCTTAAATCCATATATTTCCCTAAATTAGTTTACATTTTTAAAAGTACACAAAACAAGATATAAATTTTTGGGGTGAATATAAAAAAAATAAATCAACTTTTTTTAAAAAAATATGTATTTTTAATAATTTAGAAAGTATTAACATATAAATTATTCGGGTGAATAATATATATATTTTTTTTACTTAAATCAACAAATCACAGACATTTCACTTATCAGTCAGTTTAATGTAGCCTAATTTAAGTTGAAATAACTTAAACATACAAGTTGATTGCACTCAAAAATTGAAGGCAGCAACTTTTGTTTTACAGTGTTCAAAATGACATAAATCTCAATTAACGAGTTTAATACTTTTTAAATGACTAAAAAATAATAGCTTAATCAAAAATTCAGTGTGCTTTTTCTAAACTCGCATTAAAGTCTGAAATACTTGATTCTGATTGGTCAAACAAGGCATTGATGAATTTTATAGGGGCGACTGGGGGCAATTGTAAATAAATTTGGTCATGTTGTTATTACTCAAAAACCTTTTGAAATATTCGGATACACAAGTCAAATGTTACATGCCCCCACATGCAGGGGCAATTGTACAGCCCCCCGATCTCCCCAAGACTACATTTATACTGCAGCTCAAATCAATATTTCATTAATTCAACATGCATTCATTTTGCATTTGGTAAGGTACTTATTTTCCAAGTAATGCATTCAACAAGAAAGCATTTTTACTCTCCAAACGAGGTTCTTTTGCCCCTCAGAAATGCCGATGCATGTCCACGGGCTTCACACTCTTCAGATCAGGCCTCCTCGTCCTCAATACTTGAGCTCTGACTCACGCTGGTGAACGTGCCGGAGCTTTTCAGCAGCGGGCTCTCGTACAGTAGATGTGTGTGTGATATAGAGTACGCCTCAGCCTTACTGTAAGTGTGTTTGTGTGTGTGTGTGTGTGTGTGTGTAGAGGCCGTTGCCGTATACTAGCGCTGTCATTCTTCCGCGTTCCTCGACGGCCTCATTAACAGGCGATCCGGACGCTGAGGGCTTTTGTTTACATTCCAGCCGCTTCAAAACTATGTCCGAATATTAACCGAGTTCCTGCCCTACGAACCATACAAACCCCCAACAGCAGGATCCCTCATTACTGAAGCGTGTTCACACGGACAGATCTATGTAGAGCGGACATCTCTGGTTCCCCAAATAACCCTGTGGTAACACAATCAAGCTTTTAATGTTGTTTATATGTCTATTTAATATGCTTTAAGACAAACCATGTGTAAATTCATAAGTCGACAGCATTGCTGAGTATTTTCTCCTTAAAACTGCAGTGAACCAAAGACAGTCTCAAACACACGCTTTGAAATCGCTGGTGTTTCTGACGTCACAAACTACCTTGTAACCAATCAGATCAACGTGTGATCGTCAACCAGTGGATCTCTGAGCTGAGTGAGTGAGTGGAGGCGGGGCTCATTTGCATATTCATAGAACCGCGCATACTAAATGAGGCAAGGGTGTCGAGTTACATTTAATTGCATTGCAGAAAAAATACTTTTTTCTCAGCATATGCTTTGTTTGCAAGTCATGAAATGCCTTAAACTCAGTGTATCTAAACATGCATACAGTTTTATTCCAAATTGCATTCATTTTCATAGCAAATGTGGTTAGTTAAAATTGTTGCATCGCTCGACGTCTCTGACAACCTTGAGATGTTATAGGAAAATGTCTTATTGAACAACACTGACTACTTAATGTAAAAGAAAACAACAACTCATCATTATCAAGTCTGCACAAATCCTTCACATATATGATATATGCATTTGGAAGACTTGTTAACTCAAAGTCACATTCAAACTCTACCAGCAAATGAATGAGGACGTGTCACTGTTCAACAAATGAAAGGAATATGACTCGACATTATTAATCTGAAAAACAGCTGCCAGATGAAAAAGGGCATTTGTTTTGCCAATAAACCATTTTATGGACAATCACAGCTTTTAGGCTCCTCCAAAACAACTGATTATTGAAACAATAATATTTAGTTTGATTGTTTGATAAGAGAAGTTTGACAGAGTCGGAGACTCGCGCCACTGTTTATTTTTGTGTCCGATACGAAGCACACGCTCAGTAACCTTCGCTGACTCAAACAAAACTCCAAAAATAAATCATGTAAACGTAATAATAATAAATGCATAAATAAACTGAGAAACTTAGCACTCAAAAGTCAGCGAGGGCACTGCATACATTTTCAGAATCTTATACATTTCCTTGTATAAAACAAATAACAGTAACTTTATTAGTTTATTTATTTAGTTAGATGATGCATAAAAACTTATGCATATTATTTGCATCATTTTTTGGGTTTTTTTTTTTGGTTTAGGACAAAACTTGAAGGCTTGAGGAAAAGAAACTGAGCCTTAGAGCTTGAAGGGATAGTTCACCTAAAAATGGAAAATCTGTCAGAATAAAATCTGAAACTTATTTTCTTAATGAATTTTTGGGTTAACTATCTCTATCCCTTTAATGATTGATAGATATAGTACATGTGTTAGATATATTTTAGAGTGATGATATCAAACACACAGACCCTCGGGACAGAATATAAGGAAAAGCAGGAGGAAAAGGAGGATGAAGAAAGCAAACACCAGCAAAGTGAGAATAACCCATAATCCTGGAACAACTTTAGTATCATACAATCCCTAACCCTCATCTATCCTGGAAATCAGAGGGAAAATTGTTGGTCAAGACACTGAACACAGTCCTAACCCCAAAATATGAATGGTTAATAACCTTTTAACCCTCGGGTGCTCTTCGTCATTTTTGACCCAAAAAATGTAGGTTCGTATTTTTTTTTTTTTTTTAGTGGCATGAAACTTGGTAAAGGTTTTGGCACTTTATGTGAACACACACAAAAAATCATGGACATGATTCGAAAAGGTTAAATGGCCCTGAAAAAAACAAATCGTAACATTCAAAAATAAGTGCATTGGAAATGGGGAACATTTCATCTAGTGGAAGCGTTCGGTACTGCGCCCAAACAAAATATGACTGAAAGCTCATTTTTTTAGATATCAACCACATATTTCACGCAGTTTTAGAGTAAACGTGTTTTGGAAAATATATATTTCATACAAAAACCTTTTCAAAATGTTTTTATAACAAAAAACGTAAAATTCTATAAAATTCTTGAAGTTCACATTTAAAAAAAAATTTCGTCAAAAAAAAAAAAATGTATGACAGTTTAAGTAGGAAATTTCATTTTCAGGTCTGTGCAAAAAAAGTTAATAAACGGATTATAACTACTGCATAAATATGATTTAGTATCATAAAATTTAGAACCTTGAAAAAATAAAACATTTTACAAGTTCATTTTATTTAAGTTTTTCTATGTCAAATTTCACATTTAACTCAAATGTCTTTGTTATTGTTCGTTGACATTTATTAGCAATTTCTGAGCGAAAGTTGTTTCTACATCAAATTTGTTTGTGTAGTAATTTTTTGAGTAATGAACTTAAAAATGGGTGTTTATGCACCAAATTAAGTTCCTCTAACTCAGAGTAGTTTGTCGTTTGAACTTAATTTCATTAGTTGTCATGAAAAAATGCAAACAATATTACAATGATGTGCATCTAATCAATGGCGCATATACAAATAATGATCGTCTATGCGCGTTCTAGAAAAAAAAAAAAAAAGAAAAAGGGTAGAAGAAATGAAATGAGCCAAATCTGAGCCACTGATCAGTTCAGAGCCAATGAATTCTTGCCAACATAATTAACTCCTCCAACACTCAGGAAATGTGCTGTCTGAGATCATAACCCCAGACCTAGACAAATAAAGTAATATTTTGAGACCCAGGCAATGATTATGTTGGCTCTTGAGACTCCAACACTGAATACTGCTCATATTTAATCAGCCATAAGACATCCACAACAACTGTAAGCATGCCATTTCTCTCAGAAACCCTTGGTTCTGTTAACCGTACATGTATGTGATCTTGTGATAAGCATTTCGCAGACGTCTAGACATTAAGTCAGAAGGGTTTTGGCTCTACCTTTCTATCAACTGGAGAAAGTTGAGTGATTATGCTTTAAGATGTTTGGCATTCCCATGACACCAGCACCTCCGGCATCCTCTTTTCCTATTCGCCTCTACAGCTGCAAACTGCCAGAACAACACACTCTTCTCTCAAGACGGATCTTGGATCTCTGCCTCGGGAACTCACAACCAAACAGCTTAACATGCAAAAGACATTTAAACAATGCATTAGATCACCAAACCCACACTCTTAAAAATAAAAGGTTCCTAAGTAGGTTTGTGCAGCAATTCAATTCAATTCACATTTATTTGCATAGCGCTTTTCACAATACACATCGTTTCAAAGCAGCTTTACAGAAAATGCATGAGTGCTAAATTATGAGTGTGAAAATGCTAAGTTATGCATTTCAGAAATGTACATTTACAAAATCACAGTTAGCTAAAAATGTATTAATTTAAACAATGTAATAATTTAATGCAGATATAAGGAGCTCATTGACGTAATGGATTCTTGTTTGTTAACACATAAAAATTTTTGCAATGCCATAGAACAACCATTTTTGGTTCCCCAAAGATTCCGAAGAACATTTCATCCTGTTATCATCACTATAAAGAACCTTTTGTGGAATGTAAAGATTCCATAGATGTTAAAAGCACATTATGTAACTTTTCACCACTAGAGGTCGCTTATTCAAAACGAAGGTGTGTAGCTTGATGACGCCTCGCAGAATCATGGGAGTTTTTGTCTTGGCCTCTACAGCCGGTGGAGAATACGATGGACTCGGGGCTGAAATCATATTCATGGATGACCGGTAATGTATTAAAGATTTATTAATGTTACGAAAATCGTTGGAGAGGAATGAGGCCGCTGGAGCGATTGCTAATGAGAGACGAGTGCGACACACAGTTGAGCTTATACCACAGACGCTTCTGCTTCTTCCAGTCATACGTATGTGGGGTAATCAAGCGGCAACCTCTGCATAATTAAGGGCGTGTCCACTTTTGAGTGACAGGTGGATTCCCGCTGCTGTGGTCATTAGTCATCATTAGCCATTTGTCTGCTGTCTGTTAGCCGTCACATTACCTCAGCTCATTGTCTGTCTGTAAAAATAAATAAATTCGGGAGTGACGCGCTGCCATGATGGCGACGGTCGGCTACGCCCACTTTAGGCTTCAAAAACGGTCTTCAGAAACCTACGGGTGACGTCACGGACACTACGTCCATATTTGTTTACAGTCTATGGGGGTAACGCAGCGCTGTTTTATCATATTAGATGCATTTGAGTGTGTTGAAAGTTGTTATAATGCCACTCTGTTACTCTGTCTACACTTATTACACACTATAGTGAGCTAGAGCAATATTAGGTACCCTCAAAAAAAATGCAGTGTTTTAACCCAAATTTGGCTCAAATATGGACGAACCCAACCATTGGGTTAAAAACGTTACCTTAAAAATTGAACCCAACGGCTGGGTTTGTCCATATTTGACCCAAATTTGGGTTGAGTGTATGGTAAAACATTACCCTGGTAATCCAGAGTTCTCGCGAGAGCACAAGTTGAATTTGCTCAGCGAGTAATGATGATCATTAAATATGCCCCTCGATCTGAGCTGCACCAATCACATGGGGTTATCTGATATAGGCGGAGCTAAACAGAAGACGACAGCGCTGTGACGTCGAAGTCATTAGTAAACATTGCAAGATGGCTATGGATGAACACCAGTTGTTTGAAACGGCTTTGGCCGCTACAATGAACGAGTTAGACTTGACTTTTTATCTAAAAGAGGAACAGAAGACGCCACTCGAATCGTTCCTTTGCAAGAAGGGCGTTTTTGCTCTTTTGCCGACCGGATACGGTAAGAGTCTAATCTACCAGTTAGCTCCGCTGGTAGCTAAGCGTATGGGGTTTATTGTTGTGATTGGTCGTAGTGTTATCCAAATGCGTGCAGTGAGATTTTCAAATGCATGCTTGGTGCCGCCCCTCGAGCTGGCCGATTTTCATTAGTCGACGCCAGACCATTAATCTTTTAGATTTAGGTTTGGATTTCCAGGCTAGTAAAACATGGTACTCGCGGTAAATCAAGAAAACGAGATTCAAACAAACTGTGTTGAACTTGAGCTGTATAACAATGATTAGTTTTCTGTCGATGAATGTATCCACACAGTTGCTCACCCGTCCGATAAAACATATTCAAGCGTCTTTAGTGTTTCCATGGTTTCTACAAAATATAACCGGAAATCGAGGGTAACGCGGGTATGATGTCATTGATATGTTAAAACCGCTTATTTCTCTGGATTTAAACATTCTTAGAAACATTTGGGATAATGTACGTACACAAATCAACAAAATATATAACATTGTTCAAGTGGTTTTTGAATATTTTGATCCAAAAATCTTACATAGTGTGCCTTTAAAGGTCTTTGTGGATCCATCAACGTCACTGAAGAAGATTGCGTGATTAAAAGTCTTCCTCTTTTTTTTTTCTTCCTTCATTGACTGTTGTTAGATTGGTCTTAATGCAGCAACACGCAGAAATAGCCAAATCCACATGACTTGTTGCAAAATTGGGTCAAAAGTCGGTAAAAGCAGGACTCTCTCCATAAGCATTGTTTGCATAGATCCACACACACACACACACACACACACACAATGAAGTGTGTACACAGAGAGGCTATTGTAAAGCTGCATACCATTACAGCAGGTCACGTTACAGTAAAGGACTGGCTGTCGGCATCATTAACTATAAGCTCATGACGTTTTAACCCTGTATGACATTCTTTCTCCTGTGGAATTGAAAAGGAGAAGTTTTAATGAACGTTTGCTTCAGTGATGAAGTCAATAACGTCCAACACCGCTGGTTCAATCTCGTGCGTCTCGTATTCAACGGGTCATTCAAGTTTAAAAGAGATTTGACTATCAGTGAATAATGACCTAAAAATCAATGTTTCTCACACAAAAATACTTGGATAATTCAGCGAACAAGTCATTTGCACTGTAAAAAATGTCCATCTATATATTTTTGAGAAATGAGTGCTATATGTTCATAAGCATAAGAAAAATAATGCTTCATTGATGAAGCTACTTGTACAAGTCATGGCATTGTTGATATTTCTGTAACAAAATGCATGAAGTTGGCTAAGACGTGCAGTGTAATATCAAACTCATGAATGATGAGACATTCATGGTCAAAGAGCAGAGAGCGAGGAGACACAAATAGTTGTGCCGTCCTTTGAAAACAAGGCAAAGCATGAGAACAACATTAGCACGTAATATTTTACACTTAAACGGATAGTTGTTTCAAACCTGTATGAGTTTCTTTCTTCTTTTTAAAATCATAATAGTAACACAATCATACTAAAATTACACTGTGGTTTGATAACTGGTTAATGTGCTCAGTGAATGTGATTAGAAAACTGTGATTTGGCAAAGCTAAAGAGCAGCTCTGACATGACAGATGTTTTAATCGCTTTACTTTGCCAAGTTAAAGATGTAGAAACATGCACTTGAAACGTAGAAACAGGCATTTTCAACGCTGCTTTAAAACTATATGCATTGTAAAAAAAATGCTGGGTTGTTTCAACACTTGTTTGAGTCAAAAATGGACAAACCCAATCATTGGGTTTAAAAAAAAGTATTACAAATGTAAACCTAACTGTTGGGTTTGTCTATATGTGACCCTGGACCAGAAAACCAGTCACATGGGTTTATTTTTTTAAATTGAGATTTATAAGCTGGATAAAAGCTGAATAAATAAGCTTTCCATTGATGTATGGTTTGTTAGGATAGGACAATATTTGGTCGAGATACAACTATTGAAAATCTGGAATCTGAGGGGGCAAAAAAATCAAAACATTGAGAAAATCTCCTTTAAAGTTGTTCATTTATGTTGGCGATTGTGCCGCACTCACTCACAAAAATACATGTTTTATATATTTACGGTAGGAAATTTACTAAATATCTTCACGGTACATGATCTTTACTTAATATCCTAATGATTTTTGGCATAAAAGAAAAATCTATAATTTTGACCCATACAGTGTATTGTTGGCTATCGCCACAGATATACCCGTACGACTGGTTTTGTGATCCAGGGTCACATATTATAAATTTGCATAAAAAATGTACCATGGAAACCTGACTTGCTCAATTAAATCAACGTTAAATTACAGAGAAAAAGACAGCATCAACAGACCTATGAAAGAGCTCGGTCCAGCAACAAAACTTAATTGTGTGTTTACTTCGAGGGACTTCACAGCAGCGCAAAGGAAACTGTAGTAAGCAGAGACACTAAACATCAAGGTAACTTGCATGATCATTTGTAACGGTTGACTATGAAAGAGAGGGAGGGTTTAGCTGGTCGAGCGACTCCGTGTCTGTGGGTCTCGCGGGTCAGTCGCTCTGATATGCTCAGGGACAGTGAGATCTGAGGTCACACGCAAGGCCAGAGTTAAACTGAGGCCAGAAAGAGGCTCGGATGTGCTAAAAACAGGACATACTAATGCAAATGTGGCCTTAACACCCACTCACTTTAAGTGAAGTCGTCAAACTCTTACAGAAATGCAAGTATGGATTATGGAATCATGTGGTGATCAAAACATGCTGTTAAACGGCTGAAGGTGTTGCTTTTTCTTCACTATCTTCTCCAACTCATGCATTAAAAAACAGTTTATATTAGTGCTTTCAAATGCATCTAACATGAAAGTTTGTGTATGTGTGTACGTGTGTATGCATATACAGTATGTGTGTGTGTGTGTGTGTGTGTGTGTGTGCGTGCATATGTAAATAAGAGTTCAGATGCAAAAGCCTCTAAAAAAAATTGAAAATCTGAAATTTTCTTCTAGAATGAGAATTTTTATCAAGCTCATATATTTAAGTTAAGTATATTTCACTTAAATGACAATAGGTAATTTTCATTGCCTTTTAAGTGAAATTACTGAACTTAAATATACAAGCTTGATAAAAATGATCATTCTAGAAGAAAATTTCAGATGAACTCTTCATATATATATATATATATATATATATATATATATATATATATATTTATGTTAGATGCAATAATATTGAGTTATTTAAGCAAAATCATGTATGAATTTTTTTATGACCGTGAAAAACAAATTCAGTCAAGTGTGTTTAGACTTTAGAGTGTTAGAATATCATCATGAGAGCAAAGAAGAAATAAAAAGACTTGCACAAGTTTGACTTCCAAACTGCTTTATCTGAGAAATAATCATTAGTTGTTGTTTTTTTTTGTTGTTGCATCGGCTGTCATGGCAAGTTCGGAGGTAGAACATACGCAGAAACTGGTACTGATTTAGACTTTCTGTTTCTGTTCTGCGTTCATTATATCAAATATTAAGAATATTGACCCACCTATATGCACTGTACATTTATGCAGACTTGCATTTCATTCAAGGTTGCATCCTTTTGTCAGTTCATGCACTCCCTGCAATCAAATCTACGACCTTGTTATTAATGTTACAGGCAGTTTTTCAAATGACAAAGAAAAAGTGAAAGTGTTTCTCTAACAGGCACAACAAACACCACATGCACCACGGTATTCCAGCAATGCACAAAGGTTTTTCAGGTTAGGTAACGGCCATCACTGCTTATGTTGCAGTGATCATCTTTAAAGTGTGCAAACTGCTCAACTACACCACTGTACAACGAGGGTAACATAAAAATCTGAATATAAATATTCACTGTAATTTTCTGTGCTGAAAGTATCATTTTCCTTCCCAACCCCAAAAATAAAGGAATAAATCACTTGCCAAAAGGAAATTGCAAGGATGCAGTTACTCTGGAAATGATGCACTGAATTTAACCAAAATAATTCCAGCTCACGTGTCGTTTTCACTATAATTACTCAGTAATAAAACTTCCAACAGTATCAGTCAAAAAGTGGCCATACTAAATGGTAACAGACTGATTGAACAAGCCAATATTTAAGCCTTTATCAGATAATATTGAAATTCTGGCTTTTGTTAATCAAGCAAGCGTGTGCAAGATATAGAGAAGGAATATTATCATATATGTGCAGCACACGTCAACTCCTTCAGTTCCCAGAATGCACCTCATGAAGTCGGTTGAGAACGTGTTCACGGTGTGCCGAGCTGGAACTGGAAAGTGTTATATATATATATATATATATATATATATATATTCTTTCTTTTTTTTTTTTCTTTTTTTAAAAGGCATCTAAATTAATAAACTAGGTGCATTTTTCTATATCAATACTGAAATATCTGAAACGCTTCCAATATATTGCAGTATAATCTATATTTTTCCAGAGTATTTTCACATGTATTTCCACAGAATACATGACACCAGCTGCACTCTCTCTCTCTCTCTCTCTCTCTCATATCTCTCTCTCTCTCTCTCTCTCTCTCTCTCTCTCTCATCTCTCTCTCTCTCTCTCATCTCTCCGAATGCGAGTGACACACAAACTCGCCTCTCCTCACTCGTTGCATTTGCTCTTGATGAATATTGTTGGTGTTACAGGGCTTGAACTTCGGCAAGGGATTGCACGTATTGCAATGTGTTGTAAAACAAGTTTTGTGCACACACACGGAAAGTTTGCACACATATAAAGCCGCCTCTTAGCACTAAATTGAGTCTTTTTCACTGCTTGTTATTGCGCTTAAACATTCAAATAGACACAAAATAATGTCACAGTGCTGAGTGGGTGAGTATTCAACACAGTCAGTTATGTTTTAAGTGAACGTAAACAGTTGAGAAAGAAAATGCATGTGTAGTAGTATAATAATATACCTGCTGCAAAATTATGAGATATTAATAAATATATATATGGCAGTTTTTCCCCATGGTTTCAATGTCAAAATTGTGGCCAGTGAAAATGCTGAGTGGTTAGTAACTGGAAAACCTGGACAAAATTAAGATTGGGCAGATGCATCTTCATCTTATATGAGCCATTGGCCACGCTGCATCATCCACTGAAAAAACACCAATACAAAATAATAAAAATCCCAACACTGAGCTGCATCAGTTTCAACAAAACCGGCTATTAGCAGAATGAACGGACGATGCGTGAAGCCTTCAAAACCACGATGACATGAGGAGCCGTGTTAGTAAAGCATCCTTGACACATACTTACTTTAGTCCTTCCATTAATAGTGTAGTTTCCCAGATTTCCATTGCAATTCCTGACCAGGTCATCCATGCAACTCATTAAGAAGCAGATCTTCTCGCATCCAGGCTCTTTCCCCTCGATCCAAGTGATTTTATCCCCCCTTATGTCCTTAGAAGAGTCACTTTTCTGACTCACCAGCTGTCCGTTAGTGAATTTACCAGCCTGATGGAGAGCTTTCACATCATCTAAAATGGACAATCCGATGTCTTCACCCAGAAAGTTGTCCACGACACAAATGCCATGTTTGTTCATGCACGGGATTATGTACTCAGTGGCCAGTTTTAGTGTTTGGGGTTTGTGTTGTGTGTTGCTGCTGTCAGTTTCTGAGCTTTCACTTCTGGTGAACAGTGTTGGATCAGCTGGTTTCTCCTGCAGCTCTGGAGTTTGTGCCTCAATCTGGGTCTTCTCAGCCTCTCTGCAGGTGAGTTTATGTTTTTTCCAGTGCTGTTTCTGATGTTCTTTGCTGCAGTAGAAGGAGATCCGGCACCGACCGCACTTTAAAAGGTTTTCCATCTTGCCACACAGCTCGCAATACTGTTTATCCCGGTCTGGATCCAAAACAGTAGGGCATCGCTCCATGTTCTCGTTTGCGCGCTGCTGGCCCTTTAAATCGTGTCCTTCCCCACGCGTTCCTGCGGATAACTTTCACGTTGATCCACCCACAACGTGTCAGCCTCAACAAACGCAAACCAACAACCGTCTCCGTTTCATCACACAAGCATTTTCACCCTTTCTCCGTTAAATAAACGGATGGGTTTGGGATCGTGCCGCGCGCGCTCCATCCTGCAGGCGCGCTCCTCATGCGCGTGGTTGTATTGGTGTGCGTTCTGCTGCACGTCGCCAGTACAAACCAAACCTCTGACGTCAGACAGGAGGGCGTGGTCAAGGGGTTCAGACCTGATAAATATGCCCCGCCTTATTTCATTCACATTCACACACACACTCTCTGAAAGCGGGATGAGTGGGACATTGAATGACTGTGTTCGCTCAAGATCTGTCGCATTCAGAAGGATTTTAAAATGTTAATGTCTTTGTTAGTAGTATAGGTGGCCTAATTAGCAAGGCTTTGAGTCTACTAAGACAAAGGCTTCAGGTTTTAGTTCAGGTCGACGGGGGTCCGCATGAGCCGATTCGTTTAAATGAACCGAATTCAGTTTTACATTTACATTTAGTCATTTAGCAGACGCTTTTATCCAAAGCGACTTACAAATTAGGACTAAATTAAGCGAGTCATCATGAAGAGGCAAAAACCACTCAATTCATATGGATTATCTGTGCCGTCACTAAAATGAGATGCAAAAATGACAGTTACTTTTATTGTTTTTGCATTTAAATAAACATTCATCTTCGGAAGACAAATGAAGATATTTTTTTATGAAATCTGAGAGCTTTCTGTCCCTCTATTGACAGCTACTACCACTTTGACACTTCAAAAAGTTAATAAAGAGATCGCAACATTCATCAACTCACATCAGTTGTGGTAAACACAAGCTCAAGCATGGTCGAGAACCAATGAGGTTCATTCTCGTGTTACGCATCACGTTTGAGCTTCTGCGGGAGCCAATGAGGTTCATTCTCGTGTGTCTCGTGTTCGGTTGAGCTTCTTTTTCTGTTCGCTGATCAATTTTTATATGTGAATAAAAGTCTTAATAAAATCTGTTCATCATATAAAGCGATCGAATCTCCTCAGAAGATTCGGACTGAACCGCTCAATTCATATGGATTAGGCCTAGTTTTATGATCTCTTTATGAACTTAATGAAGCGTCAAAGTGGTAGTTGCGTAGCTGTCAATGGAGGAACGTAAAGCTCTTAGATTTCATCAAAAATATCTTCATTTGTGTTCTGAAGATTTCTTACAGGTTTGGAACAACATTAGGGGGAGTAATTAGTGACAAAATGTTTATTTTTGGGTGAACTATCCATTTAATCAGCATATAGTGGTAAGTGGTAAGCCTATTTCATACTAGATATTCTTAGTTAGTAAACAAGTTACTATAACACTCAAAAAAGCAGAGTTAATGAAAAACAAATAGCTTTTTTTGAGACAGTGGATCTATTTTCAATGCATTGTTTTGCAATGTCATTCATGTAAATTGGTTGGAGTATTAAGTGCATATTCTCAGTTCTAGGCAAAGAGAAATCGGTCTAAATCAGGGGGTTTCAAACTGGGGTCCGGCCAAGTGCTGGGGGTCCGTGGAAAACTTTTGAGAAAAACAGATTTAAAAAAAAAATCTAAAATGAAAAAAAAAAATTATAAAATCAAAGTAGGCTAAATAGATCAAAACTTTGATTGCAATATTAAATAATAAATTAAATATTTAAACAAATAAATAATAGGCCTAAATCTAACAATATACAGCACTATAGAAGACAAAACGTAATATATAACAAAATAGAAAATAAATAGCATATTTTACACATATTTATGATATTATAATATTTAGGGGTCCGTGGCATCTAACAGACTGAAAACCTGTGATCTAAATGACCACGTCACATTTGTTCAAGTTGCAAAGCAAGCAAATATATGGGAATGCACATAAATGTAGTTTATTCTGTGGTCCACTGCCCCCTATAGGAGCTCGCTGGCACTCGTTCAGACAGTGAGGAGGCTCTGGGTGGCACGTACACAGTTGGCATCAATCCTCCAGGCTGAAGTTCAGGAGGAAGAACTGTAATCTGATATACTGTATGTGCAATCAAAGGAGAGAACCTCTCTCTCTCTCTCTCTCTCTCTCTCTCTCTCTCTCTCTCTCTCTCTCTCTCTCTCTCTCTCTCTCTCTCTCTCTCTCTTTCTCTCTCTATTTGTTTTTATCCCGTGCCATGACCATGAGAGTAGTGATAGTAAAGGAAACATTATGTAAATATCATTGTATATGAATATGGAACAATGTACAATTGTACCACTACAATACTTTTTTGTAAAAATCTACACCTTGTCATTCATTCATTCATTCATTCATTCATTTTTATTCATTTGTTTTTTTGTTCGTTCGTTCGTTCATTCATTCATTTCCTTTCTGTTTTTTTTTCATTTAATTTATTTTCATTTAATTTATTTTCATTTTTCATTTAATTTCTTACATTTAATTTATTTTTTCATTTAATTCAATTTATTTTCACTTCATTTCATTTAGTTTACTTTCAATTATTTTCATTTCTTTTAATGTCGTTTATAAGAAAAAATATAAAAATTACTTTGACATAAAAACAGTTATGAAAATATATGCTTTCTAAATTATTTAAACGAAATCTGAGCACCTAAATCATTTAAAGAAGATCACTTTTACTACTGGACTAAAAATAACCTCGGAAGTCAATGGACCCGGTTAAACTACATTACCCAGAATGTCTTGCGGTAACACGCAATCAACACGCGCAGGTCCCGTGTAAACAATGGACGTCCGTGTGCGTGCCAGCGTTCAAATTAAACCGAGTCGGACGTAAATTGCTGCTTTTATATCGAATGCACGGTTTGATCACACATTTATAAAATGAGTTGTTTCTAGGTTTAATATTTGCGGAAGTACGTAATCATACAGGCACACGTGTAAACCCACGATAAAGGCGTTCGGCTGGATTTACACGCACTAAAATCACAATCAGCTGGTAAAATAAAAGAGTTTACTGTACATAACTGAACAGTGCACGTGTCCAGTGAAAAACACTTTACTACAGAGATGAGTAAACGAGAAGGTAAAGCCTGACAACGTCTTTCAGTTTAAAAACATTTGATTTTCATGCAGAAATCCTCGTACTAAGAATCGTTTGCTCATAGATTGCCGTGACGGTGAGTTATGTTCTCATTTATGTAAATATATGTTTTTAATGTTCCTCTTAGACGAGGGATGCGGCCGAAGACGAAGGGCAGAAGTCGGACAGAAATCCGAGGACTGTGTGAACCCAGATTCAGCTGTCATTGCTGCTTTCAAAGGTGTGTGTGTGTGTGTGTGTGTGTGCGCGCAGCGTGTGTTCACGACACCAGATTAATGAATCTGATATATTTACTGGTTTCTCTGACAGTATTCCAGCAAGAACTGGACACCAAGCATGATAAATATGAGCGTTTGGTGAAAAGCAGTCGAGATATCACCATTGAGAGCAAACGGACCATATTCCTCCTGCACAGGGTGACCAGGTGAGATCCATTCAAGAGCTTGCTTATGTAACTTACTATATATATATATATATATATATATATATATATATATATATATATATATATATATATATTCTTTATACATAATTATCATATATGTGACCCTGGACCACAAAACCAGTCACATGGGTACATTTTCTTAAATTGAAATGTATACATCACCTGAAAGCTGAACAAATAAGCTTTCCATTGATGTATGGTTTGTTAGGATAGGACAATATTTTGCCGAGATACAACTATTGAAAATCTGGAATCTGAGGGTGCAAAAAATCTAAACATTGAGAAAATCTCCTTTAAAGTTGTTCATTTATGTTGGCGATTGTGCCGCACTCACTCAGAAAAATGAATGTTTTATATATTTATGGTAGGAAATTTACTAAATATCTTCATGGAACATGATCTTTACTTAATATCCTAATGATTTTTGGCATAAAAGAAAAATCGATAATTTTGACCCATACAGTGTATTGTTGGCTATTGTCACAGATATACCAGTGCGACTCGTGACTGGTTTTGTGATCCAGGGTCACATATATATTTGAGAAAATAGTCAAATAAAGTGAATAGGTATTGAAATACTTTACAGTTAGTAGGAATAGATAGATAGATAGATAGATAGATGATAGATAGAATTGTTTTTGTTTTAATAAATTGGTTGACTTAGAATCTGATAATTGATCAAAAGGAATATAAGCCAAAGGAAAACCTTCATCATAGTACAAAGTAACTTTAGATTTTTGCATGTGATTTAAACTGTGAGTTTTTCACGGAGCATCTGCGAAGTGCCTACGGTGTAAATAAGCATGAGTGTGTGTTTGGTTGTCAGTGTTCCAGATGTGGAGGAGATCCTGAACGAGGCAGATGTGAAACTGGACAGCGTGAGGCAGAAGATCGGACAGATCGCAGAAGAACTGAGAGGAGAAGATTTACACCAGTTCCACCGAGCAATCACACCAGGTACTGTCAGTGGACAAGCCCAACGTTTATCTCAGTTTTAGTTTTTATCAATTTCCATTTAGATTTAGTGCTTCAACTTCAACTTACTTCAGTTTATTGCCAAGGCAACATTTAAAAAAAAATTATTTTTTTTAAACTAATATTCTTACTTTATTTTATTTCAGTTAACAGAAGTGTTTCTAATAGTTTTAGTTAATGATGATAACCCTGATTGTACCTCTCAATTATTTTTTGAACACCTAATATATACAGTATATTATATAGTGCTGTCAAATGGATTAATTGCGATTAGTCGTATCTAACATAAAAGTTTTTAGAAGTGTTTATATAATATGTGTGTGCGCACATATATGTATGCATCAGTGGCGGCTGCTGGTTTTCGGCCTACATCATAAAAATTGTCCATTTATTTATACGCAAATTCTACATTCCTTTTCAAGAAAATGCTCTGTGACCTGGTCTTACCAACTAGGCGTCTTTTCCAGTGACTTGACCAGTGTCCTCTCAATGGCCAACAGAGTTAGGTATAATTGTATAAATATAATAAAGGTATAAATAATAATATAATAAAGTATAATAATACTACTACTAATAATATATATTTTAATTATTATTTTTTAATTATTACTAGTAATAATATAATAAATGTATAATTGTGTGAAATGTATTATGAAAATTGGCTAGCTATTTCGACAAGCAAATACCAAGAAATAGATTGCAGCAGTTTGTCTTTCGACTACACTTGCAAAGTCCGCGATATTATAGTATAAAGATTTATAGTATGAAATCGCTGTCAATCAAAAGGAGACGCAGCCTTTCGACAGACCCTCCAATCATCACGCAGAAGCCCGGAGTCCAGGCCAGTGTGTTACTTGTGACGCTACGGGAATCGGGGGAGAAGGAAATCGAGTCAGCCGACGTGCGATATGTAACCGATTCTGAACGAACTCGTCTTTGAGATTAACGTTTTCTAACGCATTTTTAGTCAATACAATTTTGACACAATAGTACATATTTGACCATTAATTTTTTGACATTATAGAGGAAGCCGAGCTTCCGTTGCAGTCTTAAAGAAATCCCCACTGGTATGCACACATTATATAAACGTTACACAAACTTTTATGTTAGATGTGACTAATCGCGATTAATCGATTTGACTAATTTAGATTAAGTTGTCCTGATGATGTATTCCGTGGGATTTGTCTTGTAATTCTGTGCTAGTCTAATAAGAACTGATGTGGATCACAAAATGACAACATTTAGTCTGATATCTGGTTCTTATGAATCTTTCATGTGTTACGGCTGTTCAGTTTAACATGCGTTTTTATATGCGAATCTTGCCATCGTCGTCATCATCATCATCATCATCATCATCACAGTGTTGAAGACGTTTGGGTCTCTGTGCTCAAACCTGTGTTGTTGGTCTGCACTTTACGCCACTACGCATTACGTAACATCTCATCTTGCTTAATCTTTCCAAAAAAGGTCACCATGCTTTTCCAGCCATTATTATTTTTGTCTTTCATAAGAGGAGCGAGGGCAGACACAATGTCTGCAAACTTCTGAGGAAAGTGTGGATAAGGGAGGGAGGGGACCTACCAAATTCTGCGGTTATCTAACGGTGAGGGGAAGTCATTTTTAGATTATGGTCGCAGAGAAATCATCGGGGTCTTTCTAGCGACGTGACCGAGGTCAGATCCTGTCAATTAGGTTTCTATTTTTCTTTTTGTTTGAAGAGCTTTATTGGTTTGTGAGGGGCAAGCAGACGTCGCTGGCCCTCGGGTCCAAGCGTTGAGAGAGTCCGTGGTCGTGTTTAATGGGCTTGTTTTCACACAAAACCCATTAAAGCTACTTGGGGATAAATTTGACACTAATTGCATCCAGTGAGTTCACACTGCAGAACGCTATTAGTGCATGAACAGGTAATATGATAATAACATGACCTTCTGTAATCAACTGAATACTCACTTAATTGTTACATAAGCGGCTTCAAAATCATGTCAATCATCAGATTTATGAGTCGAGTGCACTCAAGTGACACTATAAATACTGTAATCAGCATTAACTTTAAGCACAGATTTAAGAATAATAGTAGAAATAAACTGGTATTGCCCATAGTTCAATTTTAATTGTGAATGCTGGTTAGTTTGTTTGCATTCTGGGAACTATAATTAATAATTTCCCATAGATAAAGCACAAATAATGCACATTTTCTCTTTCTTTTTGTTGTAGTAGCATTAAGCAACGTAGTATTTTTGTTAGGATTTACACCGTGAACAATGATTTAGATATGAAAATGAAATAGAAAATACTATTTCAGGCTTTCTACTTCATTTCAGTGTGTTACTTGCCCTTTCTTTGTAATTATTTGTGAAATTTACTAGCAATTTGAAAAGTAAAAAATAGTTTCAATGTAAATCCTACTTCAAATTTTTTTTGTGTGTGTGTGAAAATTGAAAGAAATATTACATTAAAGTTTGTTTTTTTCAAATGCATCTGTTTTATTACAACCAAAAAATACACTTTTAAGATTTGCATATGCATTTCTGCTGAAAAGGCAAAGATGTTTTGCATGTTCTGCAAGATCCCTCTTGCTATTAAACCAATTTTTTTGGACTGTCCTAATTTTTAATGCAAGTAACACAGCATTTTATTTAGTAAGATCACTTAAGGACTTGTTTAGGAAGATTTGACCAGAAAAAAAACTTTTATGTAAATATAAAACATCTGTGTAATTTTATAACTGCTGTATTTTTTTCAATTTTTTGTCTGGTTTTTATTTTGATGCAACTCTTGTATAACTTGTAACTCAAAAGAAAATAGACTCAGTTGCTACTATTATACCAAAATACTTGTGCTTAAAATGTGCTAAAATAAATGTGCTCAATATAATCATAATGCATAATTAGGACTTATAAGTTGGACCAAATCATCAGAGAGGCACCATTAAATCATTAGCTTATTTTATTTCTCCAATAGTCTTGGTACTGTCTGTATTTGCATGTATTTTTTTTGATGACGGCATGTTTGCATGAAGAATTTCCTGGCTTTTTTCTCTTCGACAAATGCACATTTTATTTAGCATGTGAACCGTGTCTTTTCTGCTCGATCACGAGTGTTTCTCTACACACTGTACCTGATAGAAATGTAGATAACCCTGTGCCCGTATTAGAAACGGCGCTTTTCTTTCATGCCTGGCATCAAACTCCTGCATAGCACAGCGTTTAGACCGTCATCTCCATTCACTGACACACACAAACACACTCTGTGTCTCCAGTGTTTGGCTCACTGAAAGCCCAATTATCTGTTTCCTTTTGGCTCGGAGAGCTTGGTGAAGGGTACACCAGACACACTGGCACAGTTCATCAGTGTCTGATCTGGGTTCAGAGATGGACCATAATGCAGCTCTGTTATTGTGGCAAAAGGCCTTGTGCGTTTAATTCTTGACCATCAGAGATGAAGAGGTCAGTGGTTTTACTGGGGCCGGTTTCACAAAGATAGACTTTGACTATGGCTTAGATATAGTAGATAGTCAGACTTCAGATAGACATCTAAATCAGAGCGTTGCACAAAGCACTTAAGACTCTGACTATCTTAAGTAGGACTACACTGCAATGCATTCTGGGTAAAATAAGACACTTTTCAAAACAAAAAACATGGCGGATTGAGTAAGCGCATTCAACCGTGCAGTTTACCCCAGCGGATAATACAGTTACAAGGATATTTTACTTGGGAAATTTAGCAGAGAATGTAGTAACAAGAAGAAATGTTTAAATTATGAGCCATTTTCCCTTTTCTTTTGGCTGTTTGTAATGTAACCGATTGATTGTTACTGCTGGTTGCCATGGTAACAGAGTCTTAGACCTAAGTTAGTCTGGGGGTAAGTTAGCCTGGGGGTAAGGGGTCTGGGGGTAAGTTAGCCTGGGGGTAAGGGGTCTGGGGGTAAGTTAGCCTGGGGGTAAGGTGTCTGGGGGTAAGTTAGCCTGGGGGTAAGGTGTCTGGGGGTAAGTTAGCCTGGGGGTAAGGTGTCTAATTTTTTTGGTCTAAATTAAGTCAGTCTTTATTTTTGTGAAACAGTCTAACTTACATTAGACTAGCCTATGAGCACATGATAGACTCATCTAACACTATAGACCAGTCTAAAATAGCTTTGTGAAACCGGCCCCAGGACTCAGTTGTGTAGTCGGCCAGAGATGGTTTGTGGTTGGGTTATTCTCTTAAGGTCTTGTTTGATGGTGTAGTAGTTTTGTCAGTCTCAGTCTGTTAATCACGTCCATCTCATAATACAATATTTGCAAATATTCAGTTTAAACAAGATTTTGAATTTTGAGATCTTATGAAGCTATTCACATTTTTTTTTCTGTTGCTTGTGTATGTTGTTGTTTTTTTCTTCCAATTTTTGCCTTTTATTAATTAATTAATTATTTACACTTATATACTTAATATGCATATATAAGCTTCTCCTTTACATCTATTTTTTAATGGTAGTGTATGTGAATTGATTTGTGCTTTCCCTTGATCCAAAATCATTAATTCAAAACAAAACATAAGTATGATAGCTAAAACTCAAAGGATGAAAGTTAAGTCGGATGCTATTGATTAACTGATCACTTTGTCCAACATTTTGAGATTGTCCTCATCTTGGATGATTAACAGATTAACATCATATCTTTTCCTTTACTCCCAAAAAATACACTTCTACTACTGTGAGTTTGTACAGCTTTCTAAAATAAGATGCCATAATGTAATAAAATACACAAAACTTTTGAACAGTAGTGTATACAAGCACTGTTATTTATAACCGTGTTATTTTTTAGTATCATTCAGATACTATTATCGTTTTTATTAATATTTTTATGTTTATATTTAGTGTTTTTGTAACTTTTATTAGTTTTTAAAAAATAAAAAAAGTCATGTCGTTTTTATTCATTTTTAAAAACTAAAACTTATTCATTCAAGTTTGAGTTATTTAACTAAATCTGAAAATAAAAATGAGAAATGTTGCCTTGGCTCCAAAAGTTTTTCTATTTCTTTTTATGTCAAGCAACAATTTTTTATGCTTTTAGTTTTAGTTAACTATAATAAGCCTGATTTGTAATATATATTCATGTATAATATGAATTATAATAAACCCAGGAGTTAGAAAACCCCTACGTTTGAGATTCTAACAGATGAACAGGTGTTGCAACTTGCAACTTTAAGCCTTGCTCTAGTTAGTGATTTTGACTTTTAGCCTCAGTGTGTTTACATCCAGTAAGGTGACAGTTCTGTCAAATTAACCTCCAAAGAAATGTCTTGCAGAGGGAGTCTCCAATCTCATGCTTGATAACGTTATCTCACTTCCTTCTGAGCCTGAGAGAAGAAAACAAAACCTTCAGGATTTCAGCTTTTCTGGGAACCGCGAGCACTGCTCTCGTGCACGAGCACTGCTCTCGTGCACGCGCACCGCATCATGAAGAGCTGCGCGTTTTCGGCCGAGACTCAAATTAGGTTTTTGTTTTCATTTTTATGTTGAACATTGTCACACTGCATGCAAATCGGTGCCCGGGGAGCGACAGATAAGAACGTCTTTGATGTTAATTGCCACTCCGAAAGTAAAGCTTAATCACAAAGTCTTCCGTCCTGTCATTATTGTCCTGGTGTTTACACAAGATCTGGACACAAATACAGCGGTCAGTCGCCCCAGTTAAACATCATCTACTGACTGAGGCTGTTTAATGCCTGAAAATAACTTCACATTACGACATCTTAGGGTCAATTCACTTCACACTGAACACGTTTTGTTGTTAAAAACGCGAGACTCGGGTCAGTGGAACGAAATAAAAGCACGAGGTCTAGTAGAAACCCGTTGAGTGCGACGGTCTACGGAACGCCAAACGGGTCATACGGTCAAACGTGTTTACATTGAAAAACAATGGAAAAGTAGCGCAGTTCAGTGTGAACAGCCCATAGTTGGAAAAGCAATACACACTAACAGTGTCTTAAAGGGATAGTTTTGTTTGTCTTTGGAACACAAATGAAGATCTTTTTGATGAAATCTGAGTTTTTTGTTGTTTTTTGTCCCTCCATTGACAGCTACACAACGCTTCAAAAAGTTCATAAAGAGATCGTAAAACTAATCCATATGAATTGAGCGGTTCAGTCCGGATTTTCTGAAGAGACTCAATCGCTTTATATGATGAACAGGTTTAATTTAGGCTTTTATTCACATATAAACATTCATCAACTCAGTTCAAGCATGTTCGCTTGACGTGTTCATTCTCATGTTTCGCAGCACGTCTGAGCTTCAGCAAAAACCAAAGAAACTAATACTTTTATTCAGCAAGGACACATTAAAATGAACAATTAAGACTTTTATAATGTTACAAAAGATTTCGCTGTTCTTCTGAACTCTATTCATCAAAGAATCCTTAAAAAAATGATCACCATTTCTACAAAAATATTACATTGATAATAATCAGAAATGTTTCTTGAGCAGCAAATCATCATTTTATAATCATTTCTAAAGGATCATGTGACACTGAAGACTGGAGTATGATGCTGAAAATTCAACTTTGATCACAGAAATAAAATGACACTTTACGATAAATTCAGCTGTTTTAAATTATAATAATATTTCACAAGATTTACTGTATTTTGGATAAAATAAATGCAGCCTTGGTGAGTATAGGGTTAGTTAGGGTTAGGGTGGGTTAGAGTTAGGGTTAGGGTTCATTTCATTGGGCTTTTTGAAGCGTAATGAAATGAAATATGTGTTGTGAAATGATCAAATGAAAGCTTTGAGTTGAAGGAGCGCAGTAATGGAGAGAGCGTCTTTGTTTTCTGTATTTTCAGGGATTCAGGAGTATGTGGAGGCCGTATCCTTCCATCACTTCATCCGGCATCGCACACTGATCAGCCTGGAGGAGATCAACGCTCGGCTGGTCTTCATGAGGGAAAACAAGGTATGATATTGCACCCTAAAGTCAACCTGAAACACTTCTACGCATCTCTCCTTATATAAACATGACCTCCTTAATGTTGTCTTGCTCAAATAGACGGGCTACGTTCTCAAGAGCACATTCAGCAGGTTTATCAGATCGGTGACAATCACTCCATCTTTTGCTGTTATTTTTAGTCAGTCATGAGGGCTGCCTGCTTTGCACGTCTCTCTGTAAATAATTCTCAGAGGTATTTTTAGATGCATTGGTTTAGTTTGAGGGAAAATGTGTGGCCTGCGCATTTATAGTTTTTTTGGTATTTGTGAATAAACTCTTTTATATAATGGTGTTTGCTACGGCAAGCATCTCTACACTCACAACATATTTAGGTCTAAATTTAAAATGTATTTGATGTATTTGCATATACAATTTTGATCCTTTTGGATTACACAGTTTTAACATAAACTAATGCACAAATTTTATGCATATTTGTCAGTCATGCCTAAATAAAACAGGTCAGATTTCTGCGCTAAAAAAAAAAAATCTGTTCATTGTGAAAACAACTACGTTTATTCAGTTAAAAAAAGTATTAATATGGTTAATATATGACTAGCTGTGGATCAAGCAATATTCAGTTAGTTCAAATGAATGGGATTAAAACAAAATGGAGTTATTGATTATACAAAACCTGGTTATTGTGCATTTAAAACACATTCAGTTTATAAGCACAACTTCAGAAATCTTAACCGTTTAATTTATGTATGATTGACAAATATGCATCACATTAAACGTATTAGTTTAATGTGTTATGGATTATGTAATCCAAATGGATGGAAATATTGTATATGCAATTCAATACATAAATCTTTTTGGCCTGGTTTCACAGACAGGGTTTAGATTAAGCCAGGATTAGGCCTTAGTTCAATTAGGGCATTTAAGTGGCTTTTATAAACATGCCTTAGAAAAAAAAAAAAAAACACATGACTGGTGACATTTGGAGACGAACAATGGCACTGATATATTTTAAGATATGTTGCTTTCAGTTAAAACAGCTTAAACATCCATTTTAGTCTGAGACTAGAATTAAAGAGTTAGTTCACCCAAAAATAAAAACTCTGTCAGTAATTACTCTCCCTCATGTTGTTCATTCGTTCATCTTCAGAACTCAAATTAAGATATTTTTGATTAAATCTGAGAGCTGTCTCACTCCTTCATAGGCTTCTCTGTTATTGAAACTTGCCGGCCCAGAAAGTTTGTAAAGACAATGTTAAAATAGTCTAAGTGTCTACAGTGGCTCAACCTTAAGTTTATCAAGCGACGAGAATACTTTTTGTGTGCAAAAATAACGACTTTATTCAACTCTTTATTTTCATCTGTGTTTCTCTGAGTGAGTTCACGTAGTGTAACAGTGCAGCGCTTCTGGGTTGTACGTCAGAACGGAGGCTCACTATTGGCTGACGCCTATCATGTGTGTGATGCTGGCCAATAGTGAGCCTCCGTTCTGACGTACAACCCAGAAGCGCTGCGGAGGAGTGAGCCAGCTCTCAGATTTAATCAAAAATATCTTAATTTGTGTTCCGAAGATGAACGAAAGTCTTACGGGGTTGAACAACATGAGGGTGAGTAATTACTGACAGAACTTTCATTTTTGGGTGAGCTAACACTTTAAGCCTTGTCTATGGTTTGAGTGTACTGTTGTTTCTTTACTAGATTGATCAGTCTCCTATGGCATATTTGACAGTAGATATTCACTGTTTCCTCATCTCTTTGTTGAAGGCTGTAGATGAGGTCACGTGTCCCGGTCCGTGCGTTCTGACCTTCCAGATAACGCCGACCGATTACCTGCTGGGCGTGGCGGACCTGACGGGCGAGCTGATGCGCATGTGCATTAGCAGTGTGGGCAACGGAGACATGGACACGCCGTTCCTCCTCAGCGGATTCCTGAGGGAAATCCACGACGGCTTCTCCTTCATCGGGAACACGGGACCCTACGAGGTGTCCAAGAAACTGCACACGCTTCGGCAGAGCCTGGGGAAGGTGGAGGACGCGTGCTACACCCTGCGCGTGCGCGGATCGGAGATTCCCAAACACATGCTAGCCGACGTCTTCTCCAGCAGGGCGGCGCACTTGGACCCGGATGATGCCATGCCGTGAGATATCGAGAGGAATGTGCATGTTGCACTATAGACTGGGCATATTGTTAGAGTATTTTTAGTTTAGGGACTCATATCTCTCTCTGTCAATCTGTATTTGTTTCAATGGTTGCATGTTGTTATCATGCCTTGTTCCTCAATTTTGAGCTGTCATCTTTCATATTAATTGCAAGATGATTGTTCTGTTTCTTTCATTTCAACCTGAAAGTTATAAACATGTTTATCACGGTTGTCAATAAAACTTGTTTTTGGTACAAACTCAGCCCTTATGTTTAACTACATCTCAACTGATCACATCAGGGAGACCATTTTATAAGGGGTTAGTTATTTATTTCTCAAAAACAATCTACACTTAGGTTTTTTGTATTCATTGATTTTTACTTGAGCTATCAAATCGAGTTTAAGACTTAAGATGCAAAAGCCTCTAAGTGCTATCTGAAATTTTCTTCTAAAATTAGCATTTTTATCAAGCTTGTATATTTAGGTTCAAGTAATTTCACTTTAATGACAATTCATAGGTAATTTTCATTGCCATTTAAGTGAAATAACTGAACATAAACATACGAGCTTGATAAAAATGATCATTCTAGAAGAAAATTTCAGATGGCACTTAGAGGCTTTTGCATCTGAAGTATACACACACACACACACACACACATCTGGGAGTGTATCTATACACACAGAAAGCAACATAGCGTTGGCCCAGATCCGGCACACATCCTCCACATACATGTGGAATACACACATAAATCAATCCACAATACATATTTATATGCATACACACATATAATATATAAACAAACTTTTTTGTTAGGTGCGATTAATCGCAATTAATCGATTTGACGGCATTCACGGTACTAATGTTTACTCGAGAAACAAACTTTGTTTTCCTACTTAAATGTTAGTTTGATATTGAGGACACAAACTGATTTCCAAATTGAGCCCCTTAAATGAATGGACATTAATGAATGAAAAAGAAAATCTCATAAAAAAAAATCATTCAGCTGTTAACATCGTTGTCGATCACAATAATATTCTCTCAGGCTTTAGTGTTTTCTCCCTGAACATTTCGACTCAACTCCCACATGAGAGCTCGAGATTTATGAAGCTGTACAGCACTGACACACAGTGGCTACATCAAGCTATTACAGGACGACTACAGTTCAGAAGAGATGCAGGGATGCAATATCAAAGTATGACGGGTAAATATAAAAAATACATGTTCAGGTCTCAAGCCAAGATTATTATTTTACAAATAATCAGTCTTGGAGCTGCAATATAGACAATGTAAATATAAAATAGTTTAACATTTTTGGTCACTATACAAAACAAAAACATGATCTAAAACAATGTTTCGCTAACTTTCTTATTAAGTTATGAAAACGCTATTTCTGAATGTTCTTTGACACACACACACACACACACACACACACACACACACACACACACACACACACACACACACACACACACACACACACACACACACACACACACACACACACACACACACACACACACACACACAAACTTTTGAAGGTTCTTTGAAACAAGCATTTAAAAATTTTTTAGATAAACTAAAGCATTTCAGAAAAATAATGTTCCATGAATTATGTATAAATAATGTTTTGTTCCCTTTTAGATGGGTAGTTCATATATGGCATGCCCATACCATATTTCATAGTTTTGATGACTTCAGAATAAAAGTTATAAAATGAGCAAAATAGTCATTATAAAAAATATATTTTTTTTTACTGATAGTGTACTTTGACTTTCATGTGTCAGCCAAAAGTCAAAGGTGAAAGTCATGAACATCCTTTATCTTGCACCTCCAAATCTTATTCTAACTGTGTGTTTAGTGTTTATTGTAATCTGGAAAATGTCAGATATTCTCCTTTACAGTACATCACTGACATTGAAGAGCCGTCGTTTGCTGGTTCAGTGGTTCACACTGGGACTTAAAGTCACAAGATCAGATGTTAATTTGATTTAGCTGCGTCTGTAAGAGACTTTGATTCTGACACTCTGATGGGTTTAGCTCAATTAAACCATTATGAGACAAGCACAGGCCTTTCCACCGTCTATACAGCACAACACAAAGAGCGGCTCTGTTCATCTGACCGAGACTAACAGAGCCCAGTTCAGCTGAGAGAGAGAAAGACACACAACAGGAGCACTCTCTGTGTGTGTCCGCATTACGCCTGGGAAACGGATCAGATGGCTTATTATTCCAGACTGCTTATTATTCCAGTTCATAAATTATATATTAGTACGTTTACTAAAGTGACAGCAGCCTAAAATGGCCTATACATGTCTGTTAGTCAATCAAAGAACAAAAGAAAAAAATCATGCACTCACTGATCTTGACTTAATAACTTTAGCTTTAACACAGATTATTAATTTATATTTAAGTTATACAGTGAAATATAAATTAAAATATGCAATGTTATTTTACGTTTGATTATTCAATTACCTAAAAGTTTTAGAAAAACTTGGTGAGTAAATGATGATTTTTGGATGAACTATCCCTTTAAAGGGGTTGTTGATTATGATTTCACTTTTTTAACTTTAGTAAGTGTGTAATGTTGCTGTTTGATCATAAACAACATCTGCCAAGTCACATTGCTCAAAGTTCAAAGCAAAGGGAGATATTTTCTTTTAAAGAAATATCTTTTTAAGGACTACAACAAACGGCTGGTAGGGACTACACAACATTCCTCTCGGGTTAGTGACATCACTAACCCTAAAATGTACATAAACCCCGCCCCCGGGAACGCGATTTATAGATTATCATGACAGAATATGCTAATCAATGATTAGAAGATAGTTAATTCCACATCAGCTACATCAATTTAAACATAAACAAAAACGTTTTTGAAATTTTCAGGACACAAGCTGTTGAAGCTCCGCCCCCCGTACTGGGAGCAGCAGCTAATTTGCATTTAAAGGGACAGACACAAAAACGGTGCATTTTTGCTCACCCTTAAAAAGTGACAACTTTAACATGCTATATAAAAATATCTGTGGGGTATTTTGAGCTAAAACTTCACATACACACTCTGGGGACATCAAAGACTTATTTTAAATCTTGTGAAAAGAGCATTATACCACCCCTTTAAGAGAACATGTTCCACCCAGACAATATCTGTTAAAAGCAGCTTTAACTATTAAAATCTGCTTTGAGAATGTATAGGCACACTGACAACCAACATAATAATACAGGGACTTTCTGGAAATGTCTTTTGACAAACAATATTTTAGTATGTATTGTCTTGTTGAATATATATAGCATTGATTTTACATTTATTGTCCTGTTAAATCTAAATGTTGTACAGTTTCAGCAGGATTTTACACAAACGTTTTACAGTGCGTGAATGCCAGTGATAAAATATAAAATCAAGTATCTGCAGGATCTTTTCTCTTCACTAACTTCATTTTTCTTCATCATGTTTTTGAATCATGTTTTTTTTAGTCATGTTCACATGTGTCCTTACAGAGGATCAGGTGCATTTCAGATATATAATTGTATAGCTTATTGTTTGTTCACACTTCTGTTTTGTTTTGCAGTACAATAAATGCCTGTTTGATGTTTTGTAATGACATTATTGAGGCATTTGAAGCCCGTCCAGTTCATGAAGTTGATGGGAGTTTTGCTTTAGTGTGAATCAGAGGAGTCAAATTCCAGCTGACGTCACTGAAACTCCTTCACGCGCCACATAACGGCACAAAGTGCGGCTGTTATCCGGCTCTCGTCTGATTGTTGACAACCATGTGCCGTGGCTCTGTTTTTCACCCGGAAAAGGGAAATAAAATAAAGAACCTTGAGGTATTTGATACGCATTAATCGGAGGGACACAAACGCGAACTTTCTTCAGGCTTCCCTTCGGCGTTTTCCTCTCACAGGAAACTCGCCATTTTTTTGTGTGGATCTGTTTTTCTTCAAGAATCGATTGAGATTTCATATTTGACAACCCTGCTATTTGCGGACCATTGTTATGTGGAAAGTGTGAAGTAAAATTTCGTATTTCTCTGGGAAAGTGAACGGCGTCGGGTTCACGCGCAAAAGCGCACGCGCCGCGCATCGGAGGATGACACGCGCGCGCGCGGCGTTTGGAGTTTAACTTATCGCAACTAGAGCCGTGGATTTACCGGGTTTAAACCAACATGATGTTCGCAGGAATGATAAGAGTGGATAACAACTCAAAAACACACATTACGGACACTGAATCCACTTGTTACCGCTGCGATGTGAGAGCAGGTAAGACAAAATACCATGGTATTTCTTGATGTACATCGGCACTGCACGAAAACAGCTTGGTATAGTGTAAAACAAATATTTTTCGTTCAAGTTCAAACATAAAACAATGGTTATTGGTGTAAGTTTTACAAGAAAATAGTATTTTAGTCTGTCTACTTCAAAATTTCACGTTTAATTCCTGTTGTGTTACTGTCATATCATATCTTTGTAATAATTAGTGAAATTTACTAGTAATTTCGGTGTGAATCAGTACATATGGTAATCATTCATCTAATATCATGTAATAAATTGAAACACTGACAAAAAAGTATCATGATAATTATTACACTCTAAAAAGCTGGGGGTTTTAACCCGCCATGGTTGGGTCAAATATGGACAAACTCAACCATTGGTTTAAATATTTAAATTAGCCTACATTTTAAACCCAACCTTTGGTCTAAATATTTAAATTACATTTTTTAAACCCAACTGTTGGATTTGTCCATATTTGACCCAAACATGAGTTGAAACAACCCAGCATTTTTGTAAGTTTTATTGGACATGATATGATGTAAATGTTTGCTTTTAGTAGCATGTTTAAACAGTTGTTGTCATGGTGTATTATTTGTTCCATGATGATTATACCATGTTTTTGAACGCCATATTGTTGCTGTTTGACATATACCATGGTAATTCATTAAACACCATGGTATATATAAAATACCATGCTGTTATCATCGGATACAGTAACTGTACAAACTTTATGTATTGATATTTCTAATGTGCAATATGATCTTTTGGGAACACATTATTTTCTTTTATTCTTCTAGCCACAATCTCTTCCCACATCAAAGTTCAACAAACAGTGTCAGAATGCATTAGGATGGAGCAGCCGGTGGTTTAGTGGTTGAATTATTTTTAGACATCCATCAAAAGGCTAGAAAGGTTTTCAGGAGATCCTCTCCAATCATAACAGCCCTTTGCAATTCAGAAATCTCGCTTTCAGACATAATATTGTTGGGACCCACAGGCAGGCGGCTCTAGAGAAACACGAAACTCGTGGAAACACGTTTGCGGAATACAAGATCAAGATGTGGGAGAGAAACCTGAGCAAACGTCTAAAAGATTCTAGACTTATACTATCAGCTTTGCAATGTCACAATCTGGATAGTAATAAATACTTACAAGACTGAGCATGAGCATTTGTAATATCCATCGTTATTAGAGTCAGTGTGAAGCTACTTATGGATGTTGTCAATCTGTCAAAATCTCTGTTCTGTTCTTACATGCATGATTCAGGCCAGTTTGAGCATCTTTATCTGTTTATCGGAGTGAAACATTAAGTTGCATGGAAGATTTTTAAAGAAAAGTGCATTCAAAAATAAAAATATTATCATTTTTTACATTCACACCCTCATGTCCTTCCAAAGTGATTTTTCTTCTTCCATGAAACACAAAAGAAAGTATTTAGTAGAAGTTCACGCTGCTCTTTTCCATTGAACGAAAGCAGAAAAGGTCTAATTCTTGCTGTAACGGAATTGATTATGAGATTAGTGAAAAACAATGTCGTTTGGCATTATTCATTTCAAACATAATATGGGTTTGGAACGACATAAAAATGATGACAGAATAACCGTTGTTTAGATACATTTTCTGTTACATTTTCATAGTTCTTGTGCTCCTTTAACATCATGTTCAAATAGTTTCCTTAGTCCACATGGTCTAGTGTGTGTGTGTGTGTGTGTGTGTGTGTGTGTTAGAAGTCATTTTCAGCTGGCTTGTCTCTCTGAGTGAACAGGAAGTGCGTCGAAACCTTTGCCAGAACTTCAGCAGAACTGCAGCTGCTAAATTTAAATGCAATACGAAGGGTTTCTTTTGTTTGTCAAGTTCCCCTGAGCTCGAGTCCCTAACTTAACAAACTACACCAGAAAACATTCCTATCTCCATCCATCCATCATCCATAAGATCCGCCAACATTTCTGCAGAGGTCTGAACCAGTGTTATTTTAGTATAACTGTATTTTAATTTCAGTTTTTATAATTTTAGTAATTTCAGTACTTCAGATTTCAACTATTTCAGTTAGTGGCCAAGGCAACATTTCTAATTTTCATTTTACCTTAAAGTCAATACTTGTATCCCTTAAAACTCATCTTTGAACACCAAAGTTACATATTTAAACGTGTTTTTATTTTCTTGAATTTTTTTTCATGCCTTAAAATATCTTGAATGTAACTCGACACCCTTTCCTCATTTAGTATACGCGGTTCTATGAATATGCAAATGAGCCCCGCCTCCACTCACTCACTCAGCTCAGAGATCCACTGGTTGACGATCACACGTTGATCTGATTGGTTACAAGGTAGTTTGTGACGTCAGAAACACCAGCGATTTCAAAGCGTGTGTTTGAGACTGTCTTTGGTTCACTGCAGTTTTAAGGAGAAAATACTCAGCAATGCTGTCGACTTATGAAGTTACACATGGTTTGTTTTAAAGCATATTAAAAACACCACATAGACACATAACCAACATTTAAAAACCAGGGCCCGTATTCATAAAGATTCTAAGAATCCTCTAAGAAAACTCTTAATTTAGCTTAAAAACTTTTACGTAGGAGTCTTAGCTTAAAAGCGATTCGGGACCGATCTGAGAGCAACTCTGAGTAAGGAAAAGACAAAAACTTTCATCTTAGTAAGGAGGCGGGGTTGACCCCGTTGCTATGTATGACACAATCTTTTGAAGACTGTGATTGGTTGGTTGTCCAAGAAAAAAAAAAAAAAAAGTGATTTTAAGTATAGGGTCTATTCTAAGCCTTCACTTTGAAATTACATGCGTCATTTTTCCTATTTGACCGTTCTCACACACACACATTATATATGTGTATATAAATCCTTTTTTTTTTTTTTTTTTTTTCATGCTGTTAATTTCCTATAAGGTATTTGATTGGCTTAGAATGATAAAAATTGTTCCACTCTTTCCAATTACTCTGATTGCTGGCATGTCTATTTAAGTGGTGGTTTGAATGTTGGTTTTAATGTATCAAACATGGAATTTTCCCAGTTGTCAAATATCGTAATGTAGTGATTATTTTCATTTCTGGCGCTATGGCATTTCTGTGCTGTGTCGGAGATGTTAGCGTGTCTCTAATAAGATCAGTCACAAACATGATCCCTGCACGATCTAATCTATAGCGTCTTATTAACTCACTGTCATCCATTGTCTGCAACACATTTCTTCTCCCTCTTCGTCTTTCTGCCATGTTCTCCTCTACTAAAGAAACTCTTAAGCCTCTTAAAAGTCCTCGTCCGTGCTCCTAACAATTTTGACCTTAAGACCTCTTTTAAGGGTTAAGATGCTTTCTGAATGACTTTTTTCTTTACTAGGATTTTTTCTTTAATTTTAAGAGTAAACGGCCACATTTCTAAGAATTTTCTTAGAATTTTGTCACTAGGAGCTACTCTTTGCATTAAGATTCTTTATGAATACGGGCCCTGATTTCCACCACAGGGCGACTTTAGCTAAGCGTTTAATCTAACATTTAACAAAAAAAATTCAGCTTTATTTTATTTGACACAAAAATGTGTTTTTTAGATGCACTTCCCTGCTGACAGCTCTGGTGTGAACATCATGTTGTTGTGGGCACACAGAGAGCTGAGCTTTCTCTCACTCTCTTCTTAACTGTAGTGTTAAAAAGCAGAGAGGAAAAGACTTGTCCATCGAACTCTCACTTCCTCAAACGCTCTGCCGTCACTGGAAGAGTCACGATATACATGCGTGTGTGAGTGTGGTGAAGCGTCTCCAGACGAGGATCTGAAGCGGATTCCTCTCACATTCCTTTTTCCTCTTTACGAGCTCCTCAGCATTCAGTCGTGTGTGTGTGTGTGTGTGTGTGTGTGTGTGTGTGTGTGTGTGTGTGTGTGTGAGAACTTTGAAGCGCTCGTGAGTGGCCAATGGGAGGCTGAGCAAAGCAGAAGTGTGTTTGGAGAGAGACTCTCTAATCGACAAAGGTAAACACACATGTTTCTCTCAGGGCCACTTGAAAACTGGCTTTTTAATTATGCCAATATTGATTGAAGGCTGTGTGTGGCGTTTAAATTGTTTGTCAGTAATTATTAATGGTGTTTGTAAAGTCAAACATCTGTTACTATTGCACATACTTGGTGTTTTTCATATACTTTGAGGAACTGATCAAACCTTTTAATGCTCCAGACATGAATGATTCCTCAGTTCATGTGTCTAGCTGAGGAAAGATGTGTTGTTACTTAACTTAAAGCTGATTAGATGCACCATTTTCACCTGATTGACCATAAAACGGGTGAAAAACGTCCAAGCCAGACCCGAGATGTTAAACGTTGCAACATCAAGAGAGTTATTGAACTGAATTGAAACAACGCTGAACTTAATTGAGCTGTATTTTACTTATTTGAGCTTAATTTACACTGTAAAATGAACAGTAAGTCATGGTGACATGCTTTTACATTACTTTAACTCGGCAAAATAATTTAAGCAATTTCAACTGTTCATATATTTTAAGTCGGTGTAAAGAATAGCCAATTTGATTAAACTAAAGTTTTTAGTTGAAATCGTTTTTTTATTTTTTTTTATTACACTGTAGCTGATATTGAGTGTTTCATAATTGATGAGTTTTACATAATTTTTAAATGTATTTTTTTTTAATTAATGTGAAGTTGCTTTGAAGTTTCACAACTTCACATTAATTAAAAAGAAAAAAAAAAAAAACCCCACAAATGTAAAGTACCTTTGACTTTTGCTTGGGCACCAGATATTCTAGTTGTTTTTGTAGACACTTTTATAAACAAACCACACAGATATTTCCCATATACTTCCTTTTTTTTTTCATCTTCTTGATTGTTTCATCTTTTCTCTTAGGGAATTGTAACAAGCATGTGTCTTTACAGAGACTTGTGACCGTTTCCTTCCCTTTTGAGGGGAGAGCAGACCTTGAGTGTTCTCTGTGGTGTGGTATCACTGTTAGCCGTCTACTCGAGCAGAACTAGACCGTGTTCATGACAGATGGTGGAGGCTGAGTCTCAGTTGTGGTTGTAATTGACCCTTCACAGGGGAGTTTGATTGACAGGCGATCTGACCAATCATAAAACGCCATCCGCCGAATCCGCCATTTTTGTCCGACAAAGCAGTCAGGAGAGTTAGTAGATTAACGGCGTGTCCTGACGTCTTTCCACGGTTAAAACAACATTCCTTTTGATGTTCATTCATGTTTATTTGATGCTATAAATGAACTAGAAGGAAGAGATGATCGGTTCACGAGCAGCTTTAACTACAGCGATCTGTCAAACACATTAAAGAGCCACAAAACGCTATTTATTGTTTAAATTTCTTTAAAAAATGACCAAAGTTGAGACTTTGTTTCATATCAAAAGTACCCTGGTCTGTCCTGTGTGTCAGTGTGTTGTCAGTGTCCTCTCTGCTCCACGATGTGTGTTTCAGTGTGTGAGAACATGTGTGGCGTGAGGCGTGGCTTGTTGGACATAGCAACAGTAACTAAAGGGGGCGGGTCTTTGCGAACGGTCAGTTGGATTGAGGTTGTGAACATTGATGGGCTCGCGTTTGCACGGTCATTTCAAAGATGTTCTCCACTGTATTTTTTCATTTATGCTGCTATTCTTCATTCTAAATATCTTCTTTAATGTTCCACAGAATGAACCAATCCTTTAGCACTGGGGTCCCAGACAGCATCATAGTGTCGGTGTGTATAGAGATGAGTCCCAGCTTAGGACCCCAGTATTATGCCTGATCTAAAGCTGTTCTCGCGATAACTTGTTATAGCTAACGTGAGCTGTTTTAGCTTTATGTGGTAGCTTTATGTAGCATGCTGAATCCCGCTGCTATGAAGGCCTACTGCTAAATCCCACGGCCATGTACAAGATGAGATGAAAGCAGTTTGTAAAAATATTTTAAGCAGGCAGTCTAGCTGTTTTCTGACATTTATTTGTATGGCGCAAGCGCAACACACAGCTTTACAGAAAGACAGACAGCTATTGTATAGTAATTTAATTGTATATTTTATAGCTAGTATTTCAAATCTCAAGTTATTTTGATACGAGCAAAATATAATTTAATTTGACATTTCAAGCCTTTTTTAATTTATGGCTATAATTAAATTATTGAAGTTTTAAAAAATGTAAATAATTAAATTAAATTATTGAAGTTTTAAATAATTTAAATAATTTTTTTTTTTTATATAATTTAAATAATTTAAATAATTTAAATAATTTAAATTTTAAAATTTAAAAATTATTGAAATGATTAAATTTTTGAAATTATTGTAATTAAATTATTGTATATTTTATAGCTAGTATTTCAAATCTCAAGTTGTTGAATGTTTTATTTTGATACGAGCAAAATATAATTTAATTTGACACTTCAAGCCTTTTTTAATTTATGGCTGTAATTAAATTATTGAAGATCAGATTTATGTTCATTTTGCGGAGACACATTTACTGTTTGTGACCAAGTTTATATAGAACCGTTTTAATAAATCAGGCCCATTGAAATATTAACTTAAAGGGATACTTCACCGATTAGCATTAAGCTTTGTGTCAGTAGAAACCCGGTAGTATTTTCGAGTGGCCGTGCTTCCCTTCCTCATGTCCTCCTGAGACGAGAGATTTCTGTATTGTGTGTCTGGAAAAAAAACTCAGATGATGCAAAAATCGTCATTTATCGTCATCAGAGGCTCTTTGTCCAGAGGCGAGAGACTTCAGCCAGTAGGAGGAGCTCGTTCCGCATGTGTTCAACCCGCCCATAGGGGGATCTCACCATAAAATGTGGTCTTTTCAGTTTCGAGTCGACTAGTAGCCTTTAGGGGTGGAACGGTACATGTATTCGTATTGAACCGAAACGGTACGGGCGTCACGGTTCGGTGCATAAATTTACACGGAGAATACACGGTATAAAAATAAATAAAACTCGCATGGAAATTAATTAATGTAATGCGGAACTACTGTTAGATACGCGGGTTCTTTAGGGACACCTAATCTGTAGCCCCACCTTAGCTCTGAAGCAGGCTGCGATGTAAAGATTGCAATGCTGGAATATGTTGTGTGTGTGTGAGAGAGAGAGAGAGAGAGAGAGGGGCGCGGGCGCGATCGAAAAGTCGCAAAGTGTTGTTTACTTATATTTGTGTGCCTGTGTGTGTGTGAGAGAGGCGCGGGCGCGATCGAACAGTGGAAACATAAAAACATACTCCGTCATTTTGTTTATACAGGACATCATTCAAACTGCAGTGTTTAAGTTACTGTTAATTAAAATTTTAAGGAAAACAAATATATTATTCTGAAATGTAGCAAATTAATTTTAAGGTACAATTACCAAACATATCTCAAGGTCTTTTTTTCTTTTTATTAATTTAATAAATAAACTAATTATATAAAACTATTGTCAGTTCACTACAAATAAACTGGTTCTATGCCTTTACTTTATTAATAAGACTTATTTAAAAAATACAAGGCTTAAGTAATTTATTTTCCTTTGGTGGTCCAGCCCGAGACATGCACAAGCCTTCTGCATTTCTGTTTTGCTTTTCCCTCCATTGTACCGAACTCGTACCGAACCGTGATGTCTGAACCGAGATATGAACCGAACCGTGACTTCTGTGTACCGTTCCACCCCTAGCAGCCTAGTTGTCATTTCTCCCGATACTGCCCTCTGTAACCGGTAGGCGTGGCTTGGGCGTGGCCTCGTAGGGCAGAGAAGCAAGTGCATTCTGGGAGTTGTTGTCTTTCATCCACATGAGCCAAAAATACATTTTCTGGCTTCTCTCAGTCTAGAAGGCACCAACTACTAAAATAATTTCACATTTCTACTACATAAATGACCCAATTTAAATACACACTCATCTTTCCAGCGGTGAAATATCCCTTTAAGATCTTGTGGGCGCTTCAAGTAAATACCTTGTCAAAAGGGGTCGGGTGACACAAAGGTTTAGTTAATCTCTGCTGTGGTCGACTGCTTGATAACGTCACTCGAGCAGCTCCTCTTTTCTCTCTAGAAAACATTCTTCATCTGCTCTTCATTAGCTCAGCGTAATTTATGGTGAAAGAAAGAAGATAAAAAGAGTATTTGGCTTCATTTTTCTTGCCTTACATTTTAAGATTTCAACACATGTTCAGACTAACCACCTTATTTTGAAGATTTATTCGTAAATACGAATGCTGAACGCAACGTGCGCCATTTCATCAAATTTCTAACAATGATCTACACACCAACGCAGGAGAATATACATCAATATGTTTCTAAATATGCGATCTGTTAATTTATCGTGATTTCAAAATAAAAGTTTAAACCCTCGCTCTGAGTCTGCATGTTCTGATGTCCACATTTTCTTGTTCAAGAAAATACAGTGGTTGTAGCATTTCTATCATTAAGAAGTGGCCAAATATAAAATCTTACATGAAAAATAGAAATCAGTGGCATAAACTTTCTATTTGCCTCCTTTTTCGGAGGTCCGGTTTTGTCTCAGTGATGGTCTAGTCTGAGCTCTCGGTTCTCACACTCCTGTGAATCGCTGTTATTTCTCCCTCGTGAGTTTGTGTGTTTATGTTTGAAAGATCAGCGAGAGACTCGTGTAACGGCACTGCAGCTGTTCTTCACTCTGCACACGGGACGGATCCTGCATTCGTTGCAGAGAGGCATTGTGGGAAACGCGTTTAAATGAAGAGCCAATCAGAGCTGCAGACAAAGAGTTCATTTGAGAGTGTTTCCACTGATCCGTCCCCTTCCAGAACAACAGACCAGTGTGTTTCGTTGACTTGACATGTGGAGGTTTTGGTTTTATACTTGTATTCTCTTTGGTGTGTTTGGGGCTTGTGATTTTCTAATGGCTTGTTGTTTATGCATTTGAACTCATTAACTAATTTCAGCTAAACTTGCAGTCAGTTTTACTAAGCATGTTTCATTGTTCAGAAGTGTAAACAATTAATGTATTGTGTAATTTATTATAAAACTCCTAAAACTCTTTAGGGTTAATTTAATTTAGGCCTGTATATTTTTTTATTTGTATTATTGGTTTAATATATACATTTAATATTAACTTTAAAGTGATGGTTCTTTTTAAAATTCCTTAGCAATAAAAATATAAACAGTATAAACAAGCACATATTTCTTAAATATATACATGCATATGTGTGTATTTATATGTACAAATTAATTATACACCGTACACACACATATATTATGTAAACACAAACTTTTAATCGCGATTAATCGTTGTCCAGCACTAATATATCTGTGGCAGATGTAAACCTCTGTTACAATGGTGGTTTTGTATAAAATTTAAGTGTAAAATGAAAAAAGTAAAAAGGTACAATATTTACTGATATGGAATTTATTCAACTCTTTTTATTGTGCATTACCTGATGTGTTATTTTAAAAAACAATAAACATTTAAGTTATGTGTAAAATTAAAGTGTAAATAAAATGTACAAAATTGTACAATTTAAAAAAATAAGTAAATTAAAGTATTTACAATATTTATTGAAATGGAATTTATTAGACTCTTAAAGTTGATTTTTAAGAGTTTTATTTAAATTTCCGGTCAATTTTAATTTCAACTATTTAAAAAAAAAATACATTAAAGTTTTGTGTAAAATTAAAGTGTATATAAAAAATAAAAAAGTACAATATTTATTGATATGCAATTTATTAAACTCTTAGCTGTTTTAATTGTGCATTTCCTGATGAGCTTGTTAGTTTTAAATCAAAATATTTGTATATATATTTTTAAATTACATTAAAGTTTTGTGTAAAATTAAAGTGTAAAATGCATAAAAAATGACATTTAAATGTTAAAAAAAGTATAATATTTAATGCTATATATTCGTTTCCCGATGTGCCCATTAGTAGTCATTTTTCAACAGCTGTATTGCATTTGACACGCTGATCACAGGGAGACTTTACAGCTGAACCACGTGACAGCAGCTGTCATGGGTCATTATTTGTTTACAAAAATACCATTGTGAAAGTTTGCATGTCAGATGTCCAAGTTCCTCTCATGGTTTATTATCCAGACTTAGAGGTTTAACCAGCAATCTGTTCTCAACAGGTGCATCAGCGTCGGGAAGCCGTCACAACTGGAGTTTCAGACGGCCAGAGCCGCTTAACCAGGTCGAAGCTGCCAGAACGCCATGTGCTTCTGAACAAGGACATTCAGAAACTCCCATTAGCTCGTCTACTGATGAGAGCACTCAGAAGAGCGCCTCTAAATGGCATAACGATGCTTTCGAGGGAGACAACTCTTCGGATTCTTCCCAAACTCACCGTTTGCGCGACACCGAGGAAAATCCTCGAACGCAATCATGCGACATTTTCAATTCCAGCTTCAGTTTCATTCAGCAGTCATTAGAAACCAGTGGTTTTTTAGATGCAAGCACAAACAAACAATCTGAATCAACATCACTGGACAAACTGAAGTCTGAGACGTCAAACTCAGGTGTTTTAAAACCTCACGCTCACTTCAGCCAATCAGAGATCAGCTCTGTTCCAATTAGCCAATCAGGACCTGAGGTTTTCGCATTAAGACATTTGCCTGGCTCGATTGGTCAGTCAGTGCAACATAAAGGGCTGTTATTGGACCGAGATCTGTGGCTAGCAGACCTGGACATGCAGACCTCATCTTACGCAAAAGAAAACATCCAGGACTCAGACTCTGGCTCTCTGGACACCGAAGTCACGTCTTCGCTCTCGATCGACTCGTCAGACTCGACCTCGGCCTCGTCGGTCACCTCTGGGTACGAGAGCGCCACCGCGTCCGCAGAACAGAGTCGGGACGGCCTGAAAAAGAAGCACGAAGATGTTCTGCAAGACTGTCTGCAGAACAATCGCACAAACACCAAGGTATCAGTACGACACACAACACTGTATGAGTTCAAGGTTCAAGGGTCTTTTATTGTCATTCCATACACATTTCATTACATGAAGGAACGAAACTTAAGTACTAAGGTCACTGGTCAAAACACAAGATAAAAACATTGACCGATAAAACATTAGAAACTAGAGTGTATGTCTAAGCAGCTTCGTCAAAAAATTGCACAATAGCAATAAAAAACTAGAATAGACAATGCAAGAATAAAAACAGTGCAATAATTAGTAATAAATTAGGACATAAATAGTCAAATATTGTTACACATAAAATGTCTAAGTAATACTGTTATTAAAAAAAAGATATCTCCATAATTATATGTCTACATTTTACAGGAGGATTAATATTTCAGTGTTTGTTAAATCAACTATTGCTCATAACACTGCAAATAAAAGGCCTTTTACTTGCTAAAAAAAAGTCAGACGACACAAGGCATGTAGTGCAACAGTTTTTGATCATGCTGATCATTTAGAGGCTTTAATTGTCGTATATAAAAAATATGATACAGTAATTTTTATTTGACTGTAAGTGACACTTAACTGTCTTCACTTACAATCTATAATTTTTTTAAATGTTTTACAATGTTTTCCCTCTTTAGATCGAGTCCATAATGATGAAGCTTCAGAGATTACAGCACAAAGCGGTTTTGGACGACGACTATGACACAGGTCAGACATGTTAGATGCTCAGTGCTTGTTAGATTAATTATTATTATAATGAAAGTTTGTTTCTCTAGCTAATAGTATGTGTATATTTAGTATGAATACTGAAACAGAATTGTTGATGGGAGAGAAGATAGAGGGAGCCAATCAGCAGTAGGGGGTGTGTCCATTCATGATGGGGGAGAGACAGAGTGAGCCAATCAGCAGTAAGGGGCGTGTTCATTCATGATGGGGAAGGGACAGAGTGAGCCAATCAGCAGTAGGGGGCGTGTCCATTCATGATGGGGGAGGGACAGAGTTAGCCAAAAATATACAGCAGTAGGGGGCATGTCCACTCACGATGGGGGAGGGACAGAGTGAGCCAATCAGCAGTAGGGGCGTGTCCATTCATGATGGGGGAGGGACAGAGTGAGCCAATCAGCAGTAGGGGGCGTGTCCATTCATGATGGGGGAGAGACAGAGTGAGACAATCAGCAGTAAGGGGCGTGTCCATTCATGATGGGGGAGAGACAGAGTGAGACAATCAGCAGTCAGGGGCGTGTCCATTCATGATGGGGAAGGGACAGAGTGAGCCAATCAGCAGTAGGGGGCGTGTCCATTCATGATGGGGTAGAAGACAGAGGGAGCCAATCAGCAGTAGGGGGCGTGTCCATTCATGATGGGGGAGGGACAGAGTGAGCCAGTCAGCAGTAGGGGGTGTGTCCATTCATGATGGGGGAGGGACAGAGGAGCCAATCAGCAGTAGGGGGCGTGTCTATTCATGATGGGGCGGGACAGAGTGAGCAATACACGATAAGGGGCGTGTCCATTCATGATGGGGGAGGGACAGAGTGAGCCAATCAGCGGTAAGGGGCGTGTCCATTCATGATGGGGGAGGAGAGAGAGAGTGAACGAGGGAGATTTGAAGAAACGCTGTAGAAAGAGATGTCTGAGAGACATTTCAAAAGGGTAAAGGTCAAAGGAACATCACTGGAAAAAAAAAGGTTATGATCAGGCAAGAGCTGAAAATGGAAAAAGTTTTTTTCTGCTCAGTACGTAAGATTGGTTTTGAGTGTGTGCTGCTGGTGATCAACAGCGAACTCTTGCTGGCTTGTACTCGTGGACTGTATGTTAATTTTTTGTTCTTCCTTGTCGTTCGTTCTTAATCTTCAATGAAGGCAAGGGTGTGTTTGTCTGAGTTGATTTCAAATATATCAACAGTGTTTCTCAGAAATCACTTACTGCACCTTTAATGCTCTATCAAAAGAAATTGAAGCCATTGCTTCACATTTTAAAGGACGATCCTACTCCATACCATATCTGTGAATTTAGCCCAGTTTTACTGTATGTCCAAATAAGTCCACAGCTGATGACAGAAGACAAAAACTGTTTCAACACATTAATGTGGTGAGCAAACACACCCAAACACTCCCGGCTGATTGTCATATCTCAGCAATGGTGACCTCAAACCAGACCAAAAACATTAACTTGTGATTGCTCACTTCATAGCAAGAATATTTAGGCCTGTCACAATCGTGAATTTTGTGCTTACGATTAATTGTCATACAAATAATAGCGATTAACGACTTAATTCTGTTTTGTTCATGTCTCTTACATTGAAAGCCTAATGTGTTATTTTTTTTACTATGTTTTTTACGTACAGAATATAATAATAAAAGTTATAATGAAAAAGACCCTTATGATTTGACTGTAATGCTAGAAAAAAATATATATATAACAGTGCATTTGATTTCTTTAAGTGCTTAAATTTCCCTTATTTTGATGGTAAAATGTGATTGAAATTTAATTGAAATGAATCAATAATTGCCATAGGCCGAAGATTATTGTTTTTACATCCCATTTATTTATTTATTTATTGGCAATGACACACAGTTCACCTCGTCTGCTTCAGTGCTGCTGAACATTTCTGTAGTTCCTGCATATTTTCAACTGTTTAAATCAGAAAAGTATTTTATATTGTGCACTGCATTTGTTTCTGAGTAGTCAAATGTTAATCTTTGCATGTTCTGCTGTTTCACAGGCTATTTCTGAACAGTTTGAGACAGCACTGCACATAATACATTATTTATAGTCCATAACTTCCATAAGTTCTGCGATTCATTGTCAAACCGCGCCATCTTCTGGCCATCATCATCAGCACAGTCCTCATGCAGCACCAGTGTGTCACCTCTTATTTTAGTCTTCATTTCTGTATCCTATGCTTCATTAGTTACTGTACTTAAAAGAGTCCCTCTAGTCTTCGGCGTGTGATCTTGTAAAACGACTTCTTCTATTTGATCAGATCAGATGATTGACCTACATTAGTCAGCTGGAAGCCTTTTCCCCATCCTTAGAGCCTGACAAACCTTGTGACTTACATAACTAACCCTGACTTTTCCCAGACCTGGTCTGATCCCTGATCTGTTTGTGTAAAGTGGGTCAGTTGTGTTTGTTTTGTTTTGTGCTGTCTTCTACACACACACACACACACACACACACACACACACACACACACACACACACACACACACACACACACACACACACACACACACACACATTTCCTGCAGAGTATTAGTTGTAGATTAGGCTTTACATGCTTGAATGTGGCTCTTTTTTTGTGGAAGATTGGGTTGTAATCAATAATAGATGAATAAATCTGACAGCCCGATTTTAATTATGATATTTGGCTAGTTTTTGAGATTAAATAGTAAGAAAGTCAAATTTATTTATGTAGGATATTTAAACATGGCTAAGCTGACCAAAGTGCTTTACAAAGTAAAATTACATAACATAAAGCGATGTAGAATATTTGTTCAAAGTCATCTGGTCTTTATTAATGCTCTTAAAATGTTAACACTGTAATATTATTTATACATTTTTAATGGAGGGTTTTGTATTTAGACAAAAAGTTTGGCTTACATTTTTTTTAAATGTTAGTATTTGTTTCAGAATGTTCAGAGAACATTCAAAAGTAACATTCCAATAATGTTTGGAAAATTACAAAATGGAATGTTTCCTTAATGTTCACAAAACCAATCAAACAAACTTACTTTTATTTAATTTTTTTTACATTCTAAAAACTGGACATTTTAAACATTCAGAGAACATTTCGAAATAACGTTTTTGTAACTTATATGAACTCTCTGTGTTTGTTATGAATAAATTATTTTAACACAAGATGTTTTCGTATTTTTTGTATTGAGTTTGACCTAAATTGACCGGAAATGGGTTGTACATTTGTGTTTGGCTTGTGCTTTACTCCATCAAAGAAAGATTTCTGAAAGGCTTTTTTTTGTTTGTGTGTTCAGCCGAGCGTTTTGGGAAGAAACTAGAGGAACTGCGGAGAGAGAGAGCGACACTTAAGCCCGGTCTCCCGTCCAGACACCCTGAGGTCAGTGGATTTCTGGAGCGTCTCAGGACAGCGGTGCACAGCGCCATCCACAGGACACACACGCACTGCAGGTCTGGACACATCTAAACACATTATACCTTCATTCATCCAGAGCTTATCTGTTCTGAGAACTTTCCTAACTGTTCAGATGTTTAGTAATGGTAATGTTTTTGATTGTCTCTTCTGCTCATCAAGGCTGCATTTGCTTGATAATTTTTTTTTATATTATTTCAAATTAAAATCAGTGTTTTCTATTGTAATGCTTTAAAAAAAATGTAATTTATTCCTGTGATCAAAGCTGAATTTTCAGCATCATTACTCCAGTCTTCAGTGTCACATGATCCTTCAAAAATCACTCTAATATGATGATTTGATGCTCAAGAAATATTTCTGATTATTATTATTATTATTAATGTTGACAATTTTTGTGAAAACTGTGATACATTTTTATTTTACAGGATTCTTTGATGAATAGATTTATCTGAAATAGATATATTTTGTAACTTATAAATGTTTACTGCTTCTTTTGATCAATTTAATGCATCTTTGCAGAGTAAAAGTATTAATTCCATCTGATCTAAACATAGTATTTTCTATATATTTAACACTCAAATATGAATGTAATCCATTCTTCACAGTTAAATTCTCATTTCTAATCTGACTAGATGTTCTGTAATGCTACAGTATGCTTCACTATATTATATTTGAAGGCTGGTTAGATGATCTCAGCTCCAGAAATAAGCCTTTTAAACAGGAAAGCAAACAGGAGTGGCGTCAGTGTCTGAAAAGCACTTCCTGTTACGTATTGTTTCCATATGTTTATCTTTGTATAGTTTGTCGGCTTTAGCTCAGAGACACTTAATTATAATCAATGAGACACTGACTAGAAGTGACACAGATTCAGTGTTATTTTAGTATTATTTATATGCTATTATAGTAATTATTCATATTTTCAGTTTGCTTTTTTTTTATATTTACAGTTTTCATAATACAGTTTTATAATAAAGAATTATTTAGTATTAGAATTATTCATAATTCAATGCATATTAAATATAACTAGCTAAAATATGTTATAATATTTAATACATGTATATATTATTTAAATATATTATAATAAATGTATTATTTTGAATTCGTTTTTATTTGTATATTTACAGTATATTTCATTTTAGTTGACATTTTAGCAATTTTGTTGTGCTTTTGTCATTTTTATTCATTAAAAAATAATTCTATATAGCTTCAATTTATTTTTAATTCAGTTTTAGTCATTTCAGTACTTACATTTATTTTATTTCAGTTAGTTGCCATTTTCTCATTTCTAATTATTTCTAATTTTATGTTTTTAAAGTTTGTTTTTCATGTAATATTTCAATTTTATTTTATTTCAGCTTTATTTCAGTTATCATACATTACTTTAAATAGTTTTAGTTAACGTTAACAAGACATTTCTAGTCATGTTTTTCCGTGAGTGATCATAAATGCATTTTTTCTCACAGGCAAAACGGTGAAGCGAGTGACGATCAGGGATCAGGAAGCTCTCAGATCCGACCTCAAACACGGGAGAAACTATTAGAGAAAAAACAGAGGATTCAGGTGAACACAGATATATGATCATCACTGATATATGATTATTAAGAGCATAACATATGCATATTAACTTATTGCTTGAATGAGAAGTTTGTATTGCTGTTTAACGTATTGCAGTACATATGCACTAATAAGCTTTTGTTGCTTGAATGTTTACTGTGCTTTTAGTTGGACTATGGATCTAGACTCATACAATTAAAGAGGATTTGTTATGTTTTTTTTACATGTTCAACTTTTTTTAGTGTGTAATGTTGAAAAAGGTTTCCTCCAGCAGTTCTTCTTCTTCTCTATATCAGTGTCAGTGTTTCTGAACTCGCCCTGAAACGCCTCCATTGTAGTCTTGAGTTTCTTCCGGGAACGAACACGTCACAATATTCCTCATTTAAATAATTAATGCGCAAAATAAAGGGGCGGGGCCTGGTTGAGTTAGTCAGTAGTGTGTTAAACTGGTGGTTATGGAAAGGGGCGGGGCATTTCCCAGACACACTCGAAGCGCTCGACCAATCACAACACACTGCTCCTGCCGACCAATCAGAGCACAGTGTGCCTTTCAGAAGGAGGGGCTTCGTAGAGACAGGAACTAAACAGAGGTGCAATTCACGTACAACGACATAACTCGCTGGTTCACTACCATAGTACGATGCATCGTTGAAGAAATCAACTAGCCAGTCACGACTTTTTACCCGAAATCCCTACAATTGGTCGTTCAACCACGTTGGTTAATGACGTCACGCAGGTGGTGGAGTAATAACTTCTTTTAATGAATCTGTTTGAGATTGTATTAACGCTAGATGTTTTGCTATAAATGACAAACATGGCATCTGAGGACTAATTCTCATTTTTCTCAGTTATTTTGTAGTTAAGTTATTTTGCTTTATTTCCAGATTCAATCATAGTCTCGTACTAAAGCACGTTCGCACATGCACACTCTTCTAAAACGGTGCTTTAAATCTCTTGACAAACTAAAAGACGTAAATGACATTTGTATGTATGCTAAATAAAAGACACAGGTTGTACTGAATGTCAGCTTGATTATTTTGCTCAAGGTAAGGATTTATTGAGTCCACATGTCATGCAAACAAGACTCTGCTTCTAACCACAGGTCGAGAGCCGTCGTTCCAAACACACAAGTTTGCGAATGTTTGTTAGAACGATGGTTTCGGGAAACGCAGACTCGTTGAACTGCTGATAACAGCGGAACTTGCGACCATAGTTGGCTAACGATGCTTTCGGGGAAACACACCCCAGAGCGTCACTGACAGACTGGGAAGAGAGGAGCTGCAACAATGGAGAATATGGGGAAAATAATGATCGTTCAAGCATGAAAACCTAATCTAGTAGAGCACAAAGACCGGGTGTAAGTTTATATGTGTGTTGTGTGTGTACAGAAGGAGATGTGTGAGCTTCAGCGGAGGCTGGAGGAGCTGCAGGAGCAGAGCAGAGCTGTGGAGGAGGAGCTGGAGGAGCTGGAGGAGCCCGTCCTGAGAGCCTGTGATTCGGCTCAGCTGCGTCTGATGGCTCGAGCGCTGGAGGACATGATCACCTCTGAACATCGGCCGCAGATCAGCCTGTCTCCACCAGCAGCGATCATCAGGTGAGGGGAAGCGGACCTCAGGGTTCACACGGGTCCTTGAGAGAGATGCGCGGATGAGCTCCGACGTCACCCGAATCCGCAGCCAAAAACAAATCACCCACCCGCACCAATAAATCTCTCTGATTTAAGTATCCCGACCCGCACCCGACGGTCAAATTACAATTATTCTTTTTTGTTGTTACGCGTGATGATAAATGGATGATCATCGTCGACGGTTGATGCGTGGATCTCTAATGGTAACATAATACACTGATGAATGAGCACTGCTTTTAAATAAACATTTCTTTAAAACAAAATTTATTTGACAGAATTTCATTTTCTTAATGGCATAAACAGACTTTACTCCCTTGAAACTTAAACTGGAATCTCACTGTTTCTGTCACTGCGAACACACACACACACACACACACACACACACACACACACACACACACGCGCACACAAACACTTCAAAGCCATTGCATATTACATACCCAGCACTTGATTCATCCTCGTTAACCACTTCGCTAAAACGCTCCCACACGGTACTTTTCTTTCTTTCTTTCTTTCTTTTCTTCTGTTGAAAATAAAAGTTATTTGAAAGAATGTGGGTAACCAAACAATTTTTCTCCTATGGAAGTCAATGGGGACCAGCTATACTGTTTTGATAGCCACATTCTTCAAAATATTAATATTAGAAAAATATTAGAAACTATTAAAAGGAAATTAAAACAGGTTTGGAACAACATTAGAGTGCGTAAATGATGAGATAATTTTTTTTTTTGGGTGAACTATCCCTTTAACGACAAGTGGCAGCGTGTTTACTATTGCTACTGTCTCTTTAAGAGCTGCACGCGACGCGTCTAATATACACGCATTTGACAAGCAGATTTTCTCTCAATTTTCTCAAGTTTGCTTTCACTTTAGACATAACCGACTTTGTTTATGTAAACCTTGTGTGTATTTAACAGTATAAGCACAATAAGACTCGAAAGATAACTTAGTCCAGTATCCAGGCGCTGGTAGACAGGCTTTTAGTGCATGTGAGCTTCACATGTACGCGCTGAGAAACGCACACGTTAGAACAGCGCATCAGCACGCAAATTAAATGTTTAACCGACAAGGCATTAAAGCACATGCAAATATGAACTTTTGTGAACTGCAGTCCCGTTCCGCTGCGTTAACATTTTATGTGAAAAAACGTCGCGTTGTTCAGTGTGTTGGGACAGAGGCGCCAGAACAGATATAATGCACGATTCTACGATATTTCTTCAAAAGCAGATCGTGGAGACATTTTAATCGTCCACGATCAAAAATCGTCATATCGCACACGCACACCCCTATTTCAAGGCCCTTAAAACCTTTTAGGTCAAAGATCATTGAAAGTGCTTGAATTTATTTTGTGCAAAAAAAATTCATATTATTCCCTCTGGTCCACTAATGTGTTATTTCGCCAACATTTCGTGGCCTATGCGCACTAGCTTGCTTGATTTACGGTAGTTACTCGCATTTACGTGTTACGTTGAGGTACTTGTGTTGTACGTTGCCATGATGTTCACTTGCGCACAAAACTACTACGATGGAACCTGAACGTTTGTTGTTGAACAACAAATGTGTTCCCACATTAAGTCCTTGAATTTGAGGGTTTTGGACCTGGAAAGTCCTTGAAAGGTCCTTGAATTTGAAGTTAACCAAGGTTTGGGAACCCTGGGACCTGCCAAATTTGTAAAAAGTGGATAACAAACAAAGTTATATCACTGAATAACAGACAAACATATAGCAATTGTCTTTGATGAGGTTTATTTTCTTGCAAGAGAAGTTCAGCAGTCGTACAGTCACACAGAGTGGCTTCAGAGTGTGACCGTGATCCTTCCTCCTTTATAGTCTTGACTCCCAGAATGTTATCTTTCTAGGCCAATGATGGTGTTTTCACCCATTTGTGGAACATTTTTAGACTTGATCATCATATTGTGTCCTTGAGTGGAGGCCCTTCGGTCACGTACCAACACTCTTTACCATTCCAATACAATTACACAGAATAAGGATTGTGTGTGCTCTTTTACTGTTGATGATGGTCACACACATCTTAAAGGTATAATATGTCAGAATTTTGTAATAAAATATCCAAAAATCATTTGCAGACTTTAGGACTTGACAGAGACGCCGCTCTTGCATGTACTTTATTAGACAGGTGAGCAAATGTACATAAAACTTATCAATGTTATACAGCTCAACATGATGAAATGTTAGAATATGATCAGTATGTTATTCTAATGTTGATCTGCTAGTCTCATACAGACAAACTAACACATAGAATAACATTATAACTTTCAACACATTCAAATACAGTTTAGTGTGATAGTGTAGAGCAAGTGAAACAGCGCTGCGTTACCTCACAGGTTTCATTCGTCTAATAAACTGCCCTGTGTGAGTATTATTCAGCACTCGGGTAAGTTAGATCAGTAGAATGAAATGTCCTCATTCCTTTATATCCGCGGGACTCGCGTGTGGCGCTAATATCTGTCTCTCATTAGCACTCGCGCCCTGCTTCACACCACAGTCATGTTAAAAACATCAATGTATTCACTCATCCATAACATTATTAGATCCATCAGCATCACGACAAGTTCATTAATTCTGCTTATGCGTCATCAACCCACGCCTTTGTTATTGTAAGAGGTTAGCGACCCCTAGCGGCGAAAAAATTACATATTGTAGCTTTAAAGATACAATTTCTTCCACAAGGCACAAATATTTACATAAAATGTAATGTGTGTGCATGAAACCCTCTTTTAGGGGTTTATTTATTTACTCGCACTTCTGGAAGTTGAGCATAACATTCACTTACTGGAGTCTGGAGTCATTATGGGCTGAACATTTACACACTATCAAACCTGTCACGTCACTAACGGACAAGACCACAGTTCATTTGAAGGCACCATGTTTGAAAAAGTGCAGATGTAAATGAGGTTTGCAAGCTATAGGGGAGTGATGATTTTCAGCAAATCATACAGGTTTAGAAAATAAATTAATAATAATAATAATAATAATAATTTATTTTATTAATATTGTTATTATTGTTAATAATAACAAAGCAACAACAACAGAAATAATAATAATTTCAATAATAAAACTTATTACTCTTAGTGTTATTGATAATAACAACAAAAATCATATTATTGTTTATTATTATTTTTATTATTATAGTGATTTAATTGATTGGTGATTCTTTTTTATTATTGATGATGATGATAATGATAATAATATCACTAATAATCATTTATTATGATTTACAATTGATTTACTATTATTATTATTATTATTATACATTTTAACCATTTAACACTAATAAATAATTATTTACTATGATTTACTATTGATGTATTACTACTACTATTATTTTTTATTATTATTATAGATAACAATTATATTTATTTAATGTATTAAAATATATTATAATGTTTAATATATTAAAATTTTAATTATGATGTATTATTATGATGATGATAATAACAATAATGATTATTTATGATTTACCATTGATTCATGATTTACTATTATTATTAATATAATTAATTGTAATTATAAGTGGAAGTTCGAGTTCATAATCTGATACCTTTGTGATGCCATCAGTTTGTATTAATATTAAAATCTCTCTTCTTATTGACCTCTTTCTGTAACTTTTTGTATCATTTCTGTCTGTGAGGGCAGAACAGACTCCGAAAGCTGATATTTTAAAGCAAATGAATGTGTTCAGTCCCGTCACAACATCAGATGTGACACTCTGACACCTTGACACTTTGAGATCGACGTGCTTCAGTCGAATCTCGTCTTCAGTGGGTTCAGTTTTTGGAGGAGTTTCTGGTGAAAAAACGAAGGGCATCAAAACTTCTGCCTCTGAGCAGAGAAATATTGAACTCTAGATTGCCTGACTCTGTTTGGTCTCTCACAGATTGATTTTGATGCATATGTAGATTTATCGGAGGTACGGTGCAGATTGAGGTCATAACATTGAGCTGAGCTAAACAAACCCTGCTGAGAGATTGATTTATTTTCTCCTGCAGTGAGGGCCGATTTAAAGTGAGTTTTGAGGAGAAGCAGCTGAGTCCACATGGACTCTTCAGTGCTATTTTTGCTCGTGCAATCCTCTCTCCCTTCATCTCTCTTTTATTGTATTTTTACCAGTGCCTTCTGGAAATGAGACGCACTTTTCAGCGTGGTTATGAATTTTTATTGCTTTCAGGCTTTACAGATCCTCGTGTGGTTTCTGTCCAAAACCTGTGCGTAATGTTTAAGAAGAACCTCTCAAGGCTCCTGATGAGAAAAAGCTGACATTTTAGACCTTTTGTTACTGAAATCATATCCAGGGATCTGTATATAACCAGCAGGAGGCGCTTTATGCATTTGTTTAATCACAGTATAAAGTGCTAAACACTCACAACCTGTTATACAATATTGCTTGCTTGTATTTATTAGTGGTGTTGATAAATCAAGTACCATTATTACTGTTTGGTTGGGCTGGGGAAAAAAAATAGAGCTGCACGATTCATCTTTAAAAGACTGTGATCTCGATTCAAACACACATGCGATCTTTCAATTCGTCTGTCTATTAAACTTTGACAAAATCATATCGCAACAATCAGATCTGTGTTTGTGTTTGCGCTGGCGCTGGCGCTGACCCGGAGAGAGTCGACATGAAACAGCTTCACAAACAGTCTTTTCAACCTCATAGTATCATTATTTCTGAGATGCAATAGTTAAAATTATCATAGAAGTACTGGGATAAAAGTTCAAAGTTCAAATATGAACACTGATATCTACGATAGGGATCAAAATCAGCTTTTGATAGAGACATGGTGCTTAAAATCACGCATTTATCAATTACATTGTTTTGCCACTCAGTGGCGACAAGTGACTGTTAAAATTTGTATTTGTTATTGAATCATTTATTCAAGAGAATGTAGTATTGTATGATGCTTCTGAATAAAACTCAGAAAGATGTGATTTGTTTTTGTAAATATGACTAATCATGTACACATCATTTACGGTCTGTATAAGTGTATGATTTAACTTTTCCCGATGGTCTAGTGTTAAAAAAATTGCAATATATTGCAATATCGAATCGTAATACTTGTAGAAACGCAATTCTTAATAAAATCGCAATACATATCGTATCAGCATCCAAGTACCGTGATAGTATCAAATCTGGTGTATCGTCCCAGCCCTACTATTTGGCATGATTTATTATGGTAAAATGTATGACTTTATTGTTCATATCTCATTATTTTCAGCATTACTGACATGGTTTATTTACCTTTCAGACTTCAGGAGCAGGAGCGAACGCTGAGTTTGTCCATCAAAGAGGCAACGGCTAAAGTAAGTCCACATATTAATCGAACCAGTCAACACTATATTTAATAAGTGTTAATGGCCTCGTTTACACTGCAGGTCTTGATGCCCAATTCTGATTTGTTGCCTATATTTTTTTTTTGACCATCCGTTTACATGTTCTTTCAATTGTGACCCATATCCGATTCATGTGTTTACACTTGCCATACTATCTGAAACATCGCGCATGCTTAAAGGGTTAAATGATCTTGCACAGATGGACGAAGGCAAAATATGATTGATGCCAGCTCTGCGATATATGCGAAGTTCGCCAAACATCACCATGATTTTGAGGCGGAGGAGGACAAAAAGTGCCATCATTGCACATATGCTTCAGTTATTGTGTGTGAGAGAGATCTCAGGACTGATGGGAGCATATTGTGGCGGGCTTTAACGAGAAGCAGTGGGTCTGAAATTTTAGGATGAGCAAGCCAACCTTTGATATGTTGGGCCCTATCTTGCACCCAGCGCAATTGACTTTGTACACCGACGCATGTATCATTCCTATTTTGCACCCGACGCACAGCTGACTTTTCCCTCCACAGACGCACGTCGGTAAACTAGGGAATGAACTTGCGCTCCCGGGGGCGGTTCAGTGAAAAGAGGAGGCGTGTTCCGGTGCAAATGTTCCCTGGTGCTATTTTGCAGTTTCAGAAAACAATTCCGCCACAGACCAGGAAAAACCTAGTCTAAAGTCAGCGGCGCGTTGCGCATGTTATTCAAATGCTATTTTGAGGGCACATGCTTGGCCATAATGTAGCGTGTGCACAACGCGCATACACTTTGATTCTCTCATCTACACAGACGCAGCAGTTCTTTTCTTTTTTGCAAATCATAGGCTACATTATTACAAGGAAAAATATTCCACATGAGGGAAATCATTGTTGTGTCCATGAAGATGTGAAAAATAAATCTAGCTTACACATTTACCCACATTATCATACACCTGTTTAACCGAAGCTAATTTGGGTGTGTTTCTCCATCCCCAATGTCACTTCTCTGTGTTTAACGGCCCTGAGAACGTCGGTCTCCTCGGCTGTGAACCGCTCCTGGCGCACGCCTGGCAAATCCGGCATTATAATAGCAACCCGCCATGGAACAAGCGCGCCTGCTCTTAAAGGGAATGTGAGATGTCGCTCTGATTGGTTTATTTGACGTAACGCCCAAACCACACCTATGAGTAATGAAGCTACTTCAGACCAACCCATTTTAGATTTGCGTCGGGCGCAAGAGTCATTTATCCCGCCGGTATAATAGCAACGAGATCCGCCCACAAAGTTACTTGTGTTTCGCGTTTGATACTTGCGTTTCAGATCGTTAAAATAGGGCCCGTTGTGTCAACGTTTGTCCACATTCCTCTCCTACGGCGACACGAAGTTTCATCGGGCCATCCGTCCCTTTGCAGACGCGCGTCGGGGTTTCTCTCGTCATTAAACCGCGGAGACGTTGCATAATGCCTCAGAAAATCCGATCTGCCTGTTTACATGACAGTTGCATTGGCACATATCTGATTTATATCTGATTTATTTCCACATATGAATGAGGCCTGAAACCAATCTGGAAATATCCGAATGCATGCGTTTTTTTCCTGTTTACACTGTCATAGAACACATACGATCTGTGTCACATATGAGCAAAAAAACGGAATTGGGTCACATTTCACTGACAGTGTAAACGAGGCCAATGTCACATAATTATAGGTCATAAATAACAGTCCTGTTAGTTGCATGAAATATTACAGATATTGTGTGCAATCTGGGTGAGATGTTTCATTCACAACCTCATTACGCACGAATGCCAGATTTTTGCACTTGTTTTATGCATAAACCTCATTAGATTTAGATTATATACTGTATCATAAATGCAATGCACTCGACTTCACCTTTCATTTCCAGTGTGATGAAAGAACAGTAAATTATCTCAGCCATGATTGTCAAGTGACTCAATATTTGATTATATTGACCATTTATTTTTTATTTTCATAAAATTTGATTAAAAATGCAAAATAACCATTCTGATAACTGGACAAGCAACATAATAAGGTCATATGACAACAATGTAGCTTAGTACAATGTAAAAATGCATTTTAAAAACTTTTTTGCAGCATATACTGTATTATCCGGACTATAAGATGCATTCTTGAGAGAAAATTGCATTGGTGAAGAAGTCACATTTTATTATTATTACATATTCATAAATAATGTAAATAAACAAAATGTTTACAAGCATTATAAACTCTGGAAACATGCATTTTAGTTCCCCTCACTCCACAATAAATCCTTTAAATGTAATGGTTTTCAGAACAGAACAGAAATGAACAAGTATAAAACAAACATAAATTATTGAGGCATTCATTGTAAACACATTGTTTTATAAACGGCAATCCTGTTTAAAGGGAAATACGGTATACAACTAGACTCTCTCATTCGGGACGAATACAAATGCGTGCACTTATAATTGCATTATACAAGTCGCATTGGAATAGAAGTCGCAGCACGATTCAGGCGATTAAAAACTATGATACTATGGTTCTGATATCAGTTCCTGTTGCAATAAATTGTGATGTGTGTGAGAGTTTGGTTAGTTAACTTCTGTCAGCTCTCCCACCAGAATCTGAGACAAAATTAGATGCTTTCCTCCTGTGAGCAGCATGGGAAATTGTCATTTAGCTCTCTGTGTGTGTGTGTGTGTGTGTGTGTGAGCTGGTGTCAGTGGGATCGGTGTGGTTGCAGTGTGAGCCTCGGGCTCAGAGAGTGTGTGTTGGCACCGCGGGTTGGATCTGAGCTGCCTGAAAAATGGCACAGTGTGACTTTGCCCTCTGGTCTGCCATTATCTGATGCACAGCTTCGGCACGTCTGGCTGCGTCTCACAACCATTCTCACGTCGGGAGGTCCGATGTGTCTCTTCTGTGGCATCTGGTCCATGATTACAGACTTCCAGAATGTTCTGTGGCATTTTATTTTTTTTTATTTTATTTTATTTTATTTTATTTTATTTTATTTTATTTTATTTTATTTTATTTTATTTTATTTTATTTTATTTTATTTTATTTTATTTTATTTTATTTTATTTTATTTTTTTTATTTTATTTTATTTTTTTATATTATTATTATTATTATTATTATTTTTAATTTATTTTTTTAAGTCGCTTACCGAAAAGTAAAATAAAATAAAAAACAAAATAAATTAAATTAAATAAATTAAATACAACACATACATTTGTGCCTTACATAAATGAAAAAAATAAATAAAATATAAAATCCTAAAAATCCACATAAAATCTGTGCCACATAAACTTTATAAGAGAATATCTTAAATAAAATAAAATAATAAAATAAAATAAAATTCAACATACATCTGTGTCACATATTTTATTTTATATTATTTTATTTTATTAGATATTCTTTTGACAAAACATTTTATGTGGCACAAATGTTGTTTTTTTATTACCGAAAAGTAATGTAAAATAAAAAATACAATAAATTAATTAATTAAATAAAAATCTTAAATACAATACATACATTTGTGCCATATTTTTTTAAAGAGTATCTTAAATCAAATAAAACATAAATGAAAAAATAAATAAAATAATAAAAATCCTACATACAAGATAAATTTGTGCCACAAACTTTTTAAGAGAATATCTTAAATAAAATAAAATACAACATACATTTGTCTCAGATATTTTTTTATTCTATTTTATAAGATATTCTATTAACAATTTATCTGGCACAAATTAATGTTATGTTATTATTTTAATTATCATTATTTATTTTTCACATGATGTTCTCCTAACAAAATAATTTATGTGGC